>OZ022578.1:28407328-28879828 GCA_963669155.1 Arbacia lixula
AGTAATAGAATTCATTATTTAGGAAACTAGTAGACTAAAATAAGCATTAATCGAACAGTTTATTTTGAAGCAGGGCAATTCGATTGAATTGACCCATGCTAGAATTCAAGGGCGGAAATCGCTCCCCGAAGGTGGGGTGGGGGGGGGGGGGGACATGTTTTTCATCAAGAAGTCGCAGAGCGGGGGGGGGGGGGTGATAATATTTTAGGGGTACAGGACCGAAAATAGTGGGGGGACATTTGATATTGTGTCCCGTCCCCTTCGAAATGGTGGGGGGGGGGGGGGGGACGCGTCCCCCCCCACCCCCCCCCCCCCCGTCCCCCCGGGATTTCCGCCCATGCTAGAATTCCACGATATCGAAACACTGATGGTGTACAGTACGTAAAGGGTGTGTAAAGGTAAATTGAATTTTACTTTTTCTCATTAATTAAAATTTTCTGGATGTATTCTAAATATGTTATTTATGTGAGCTTTCATGGAAAGAATTTTGTGTGCTGGTATTCCAATGCGTTGGTCCTTTGTGTGCAAATATTGAGTGTGTAAATGAAATTGTTCGGGTATGAGACCCATGTACGTATAAACGATGTGTGTGTTTATTATTATTGCTTGTCATAAGAGCAATTTCCAGTTCCATGTATTTTCCACTTTAAAATAAATAGGTTTATGAAGAGCTCATTTGCAAAAGGGGTTAGTTCCATTTTTCATCCAATTTGATTTTTTACTCAATGTATAATAATATTTGAAGTAGCTCGATAAGATGATAGCAAAGAAAAGTTGACATTCCCTTTAAAAAGTTAACAAAAATGGCAAAGAAAAATCACTTTCTTCAAAAGGGGTTAGATCCATTTCAGTTTGTTTGCAAAAGGGGTTAGATCCACAAAGGTAATTTTTAAAAGTATTTGAAAAACATGAAGACAGGTACCTTTCTTTTATACCCAATTTTATGTTCACATGGTAGGGTAGTATATCATGACAATCTAGTTTCGCATAAGAATATTGTAATATGAGAGAATAAAGGAGCTATATGCTCTAAAGTGGATCTAACCCCTTTTGCAAACAAAATGAAGAGTTCGTTTGTCAAAGGGGTTAGATCAATTTTTCATCAAATTTGATTTTTTTTTTACTCAATGTATAATAATATTTGAAGTAGCTCTGTAAGATGATAGCAAAGAAAATTTGATATTCCTATTAAAAATGAACAAAAATGGCAAATATTTTTTTTTTCTCAAAAGGGGTTCGATCCATTTCAGTTTGTTTGCAAAAAGGGTTAAATCCGGAAAGGTAATTTTTTGAAGAAAAAAAATATTTTAAAAATGTGAAGACAGGTAGATTTCTTTTAGACCACATTTTATGTTCACATGGTAAAGTAGTATATCATGACAATTTAGTTTTGCATAAGAATATTGAAAAATGGGAGAATAAAAAAAGTAGATTTTCCCAGAATGGTCTAAAGTGGATCTAACCCCTTTTGCAAACAAACTCTTCATATACAAAAAGCATACTAATATATTTTAAGCATGTAGAGTATAGAGTATAGGAAGTATAGAGTTTTAAGTATGTGGAGGAACCAAGGAAAGCACGCGACTTGTGGGAATGGTCCCATTTCACATTTATACACATAGGATACAGTTTACTTACAAAAACTGACAAAACATAATGGGAAAACAGCTATAAAATACAAACATGCGACATAATAATGGAAAAAAGGGGGAGAAGAAAAAGTAAAAAGGGAGCTTATTGTAAGAATGTTTCTTTTTATTTGAATTGATTTTGTTGTTGTTGTTGTTCTTGCCAATTGTAAGTTCAATGTTTCATTTTGTTTTTGTGCAGGGCCCTCTATAATAAGCTTTGCTTCCTTTAAGGTCCTTCAATATAACTCCGTTATTATTTGTTTGTATGTATGTCATGATGTTTTAATGGGAAATAAACTTAACTAAATGAATACTTGTTTGGTTGTTCCTCATTGTGCGAGATAAACCACTGCTCTGTGGGAATAGCTTGCATTACACTATGTTGCATGTAGCACATTAAGATTTCAATTGAAACAAAGGATACGGTATGGATTTTAGTTATCACCTCTATAATGTTTCTAGATAAGAGTTTACATTGAGGATGAATATATGATGTCCCCTGTTAGTTGGTGGTCTTCATGAATCCTAAATTTACTATGTGCATTCAAAACCATATCATTTCCTTTTAATAATTGATTTGAAATATCGCCCGGTAGTTTTGTAACTGTGTTGGTAAGAAATAATGACTTTTGTTTTGGCTATGATAAGTGAAAATTTACTTGCTTTGCTCCACAGTCATTTGCGGACTGGAGTTTTATATTTAGGTAATTATTGAGCTATTACAAGGACTTTGACCTGCATTTAACATGAATTATTTCGTAAGGCAGTTGTATCAAGTTTGCGATTTGGTATATTATATTGACAAATCAAGAATGCTGATGATAATCTTATACTGATTGGGGTTGCGTGCACTACTGTTGCTAGCCCGGTTCACTTCACAGTTTTGGTTCTAGCGCCAGCTGCGGCGTATTCCTTGCATGACGCGAAGGTGCACTAAATGCGAAGATGACTTCATAGCAATGCTATATAATGTAAATGGAAGAATTGCGTGGCTACACAATACAGGTAAAACTACGTATGGGTCTGTCGTGTAGAGAATGTCGGCGGTCCATGATTACGCAATAGCGAACTGCGTTGCGAGAACTGATTTAATTTTGAGGCACAAAGATTGAATGTTGATTAAACCGGCTACAGTGTACCTGTGTTATTTTAACTTTGTGACAGAACTCTGTTAGTTGGGGTACTTTGGAGTTGGAAGGGGAAACAATTTTCCGTGCCCGGCTCCGCTAATAACGACGTTTGTCTGCACGGGATTGCACGCACCACAGGCACTGTTTTGCAGGAAACAGTGCTAAACACAAGCAGTGCATGTTGTACTGTACATGGTTGTAAGGGGAATCTAGAAACAGAATCTAACTACAGTAACACGGTGAGTAGATTCTAATTTTCTATCCCAGTGCAAGTAACTAGATCAATCACCAGTATTACAGCTAGTCCGCAGAATGCAGAAAAGCTCTCCTTTTCAACCTGTATGTTGGAGGTCGAAATTTACCAAGTGTGAAAAAACATTTAATAAAAAATAAAACAGGCAGAAAAATATTGCAAATTCGAGATAAATATTTTGCTCTAATAAAAAAAAATGAAAATAAACTCTATATTTCAATGTCAATCACTTATGTCGCGATGTCGAGCACCCAAATCTATTGTACTTTTGAAAATACCAATATTTTTCACCTCTCCCTGTAGAAGGGTCAGGATCCAGCAAAATATCAACCATCTTCAAATCCAAAATGTGTGAGACATGACGAAGTTATGAACAATCCTAACCAGCCAATCATAGTCCGTGATCGATAATGACGTCATGTCACCGGCGATTCAACAGTTGCAAAGTTAAATGTCTTGTGCATACATTACAAAATGGTCTATTCACATTTCCTTGGCTTTGGTGCTATTGTCTACATAATTATAGGACTTAAACATTTTGAGTATATAAACAGACAACTGTTGGATTACCTTGAGGGGTACACCAGAGTACTAGTATATTGCACAAGATAAGAGCTCGAAATGTTTGGCCCGAACATTTTGAAGATGCATGTGCATTACAGCTCAAAGGAATTGGCATAGGGAAAGCCAAAGGGAAGAAAGGGAAGAGGCCTTAGTTTTAAACTGCGGTATACTTTGTTCAGTTCAGCATGAGACATGATGCATTTTAGGCTAAAGCATCGTGTTTCATGCTGAACTGGACAAAATATACTGTGGTTTTACGTTTAAAACTGAGGCTCCTTCCCTTTCTTCCCTTAACCTTTCCCTGTGCCAATCCCTTTAAGCTGTAGTGTACACTACAGCTCAAAGAAATTGGCACGGGTAAAGGAAAAGGTAATAAAGGTAATAAAGTAATAAACCACGGTACACACGTACATGTATATTTTGTCCAATTCAGCATGAAACACGGTGCTTTAGCCTAAAATGCATCATGTTTCATGCCGATGTACTGCAGTTCTAAACTGCGGCTCCTTCCCTTTCCCTTTACCCATGCCAATTCCTTTGAGCTGTATGTGTTTTAATCACTGATTACTCCAAATGTGGATCATTTGAGGGCAAGTAACTTTCAACAAGTGTCTAAAATGGACAGATATGAATTTTAGACCATTGACAAGAAGATTGCTCATGATCACCTTTTGAAAGCTTGTTTGCCTTTCCAGTACAGGTCACAGGATATTCCCTTTATATACCGTGCAGCATTTGCCTGTATTATCAATGGGCTCTTCCTGATCAAATTGGTGTTAGATTTTATGGTGACTTGGTGATTGGGGTAAAAAAAAGTGTTTTTTTGCTGGTTCATGTGTTTTATTTTTTAAGTGGACTCTTAGCAGAATTATATTTTCTACCCTACACTGTAGATGTTTAATGCTTAACTTCTCAAAAGACGAAAATTTGATGAAAGTTGCATTTATTTTTACTTGTATTGCATGCTTGAACAAAACAGTTGTGCCTCTGGTGAGAACTTATCCATTCTGAGAAAACCTTGTACTGAATTAATCTACCATTTTACCCTATAGTTTGAAGATTAGCGTGGCTGTTTAGGCCATCTTAACTTCTACAAAGACGAAAATTTGATGAAAGTTGCTTTCTTTTTACTTGTAGTGTGTGCTTGAACAAAACTACTGTGCCTCAGTTGAGTCTGTTGTGCCTTGTGCATACATGTACGTTCCCATTTTTACACAGTATGTTGAGGGGGCCATGATATCCATACTTCTTAGAATCACATAACGTTTTGAATTCCAAATAGTAGAGTCAGCATTAAAAAAAAATAATGAGAATTCTACGTAGTTAGTTTACTGTGAATGCCAAAAGATGAGGAAATATTTGTTTGTGTACATATCATATTCATAATGTTAATGGACTTTATTGTGCAAGCCTGCTGTGGTGCCAAATATTATTGTGTGTCTTTGTCAGTGAATGTGCGTACACATGTACATGAAGTCACATACTTCCTCATAGTGAACGTGCATCATTTTGTTTTATATTCCTTATTAATATATTCCAGTTTATTGATTGGTTGAAAGGGTGTCACATGGCCATGAATAGATGAACTATTTGGAGGAAGAGAGCTCAGTGGGAAGAAAAGTACTATTTTGTGACGTCAGAGGGAAAAAAAGTATGATGGGGTGACCATATTTTGCGCATATTTTGGTTTTCTTGACGATTCCAAGACACTTAGATTATTACACATAACGTCCAATACCTGAAAAGAACAAGAATATCTTATATAATCACATTTCAATCAATGTAATTTCATGAAATTTGCAACGCTTACTCACTCCGCCGCCTGCTTACATGTGTGACCTAATTTTGCGCAGTAAGTTCGCTCCCCTCTTGTGGACAACAACAAGTGCGAAAACCACCTCGTATTGTCAAGCACATACCAGCCATTTGAGTAAATACTTTGAAATTGGTAATACTATTAGTTTTTTACAAAGAAATTTTAGGCATACACCCAGTAGTAAGGATAGCGTGCTCCATCCTGTAAATGAACGAAAAACAAGTCAGAATAAAATCTAGCCAAAATTGTCCCTACGGCGGACTACTCATGAATATTAATGAGTCAGATGAAATGAGACTCTTTCGGGTATTTGTTTCCATGTTGTCGTGTCTTGACCCGTGAACTAGAAATAGCTTGCGTGGTTAAGTCGCTGCCCGGTTAGCAGTAGACTGCAGGTTCAAATCCCGTCTGGTTCCAAGATTTTTGTCTGACTTGTTTTTCGTTCATTTACAGGATGGAGCACGCTATCCTTACTACTGGGTGTATGCCTAAAATTTCTTTGTAAATTTCAATTACCCCAGAAAGCCTTTTCAATAAAATATTAGTTTTTTATTGACTGTATGGACGTTTAGATGATGTATCTTGTTCGACTTTTCAAAGAATACAGTATCTTAGTCTCATGTATGCATTGTGTATCCTTCCCTCGTTTAAGCGTATTTTACTAGTTACAAGTTACAAGTTAAAAGTTAGTTTTCGGACGTGACCTCCCCACCCTGACCAACATACCATTCAACCCCATGACTGGACTTTCACAGACATACAAAGAGTACGTTGACCATCTCAAAAAGAAGTTTGAGAACATCTCACGAGCGATGCTTTCTCTACAAAGAAAGAGGTAAGACAAGCAGAATGTGGAAATATCTCAGAAGCTGAACAAGAGTCCAATATACTCTGTAGGACAGTTGGTGTATTTGTACAAACCAACAAGTTCCTCTCGGATGGCAAATTCAAAGAAAATAGCCGCTGAGTGGTGTGGACCATTAGTCATTTACCAAGTTCTAGATAGGACCCACTACATCTTGGCGACCCTCAAAGGAGAGATACTAAGGGATGTGTTTAGCTTCAACCGCTTGAAACCCTGTGTTATTCGAGCTGCAGATGAACGGAAGAATATCACACACATTCAAAAGCTGAAGGCAGCACTTGGGAAAGTCGATCACGAAACACACGAGCATGAAAAGACTCAAAAGGAGTCGTTACAATTCATCGATGAAAATGATGAACACGTGCCCAGGCTTGAACGTGAACACGTGATGTGTGTTGGACAAACTGATGCTTTGAATGGAAACGACTACACCCCCATGATAGAAAGCAATAACGTTATTGCTTCTACAAACAACCTAACCACAGACGAACTAGACAAACAGTTTTCCCTACTGACGAATGCCCCAACTGACAAGACCATGACGATGCACAGAGCTAGATTTAAGGCAGGCAATCTTGAAGTGCTGACATCATTTGAAATGCCAATGACAGTGAAAGGACAAACACATTCTCAAAACAGAGAAGTTAAATTTTGGTGGAAGCTAGAGCGATATTCAGATTCCAAAGATTTAGCTGGGAAGATATTACTGGACAACATAATTCCAATCTGCGGTTCTCCTGGGAAAATGCTACGGAAATTTTTCATGTGAATCAACTTACTTTGTTTAAATGTGTTATAAAATATGGTTAATCATACAAAGCAGTGCTAATACTGAAATTGATAATGATGTATATGAAGAGTGTTGACGAGATAAAAGTCAGATTTGCTGTGTGAATAAGTAAACAAGTTTGAAAGTACTCGTGTAAACCATGAAATGGACATGAGATGAGCAAGCAATTGAACAAATATGGGAAAGATTAATATGAAGTATAAACTTAAGGCCCAATGTGAGAACATTGATAACTTCATTATCTTGAGCGCACCCACAGAGCTCATAAGAGTTTGATTCGAGATTCGTTAAGGTGAACATCACAAATTGTAGCAGTAATTGGATGTGAATTGCAAAGACCAAATAACGATGAATTTATCACAGTTGAAGGAAGAGAATAAGTAATGATCTATGTGTGTTATGAGTGAATCAATGGAACTACAGTCAATAGTTAATGAGTAAGAAATAATTTGACAAGCGTATATTTCATTTGAAAGAATTTATGATACAAGGATAATTATACCTTCAGTTATGAATTCTCAAGAAGAGACATTCGTTTGAGATGTATTTAATCTTATTTAACCTCATTTAGTAATTTGATCAATAAAAGCAGAATTTGCATAAGTCTGCAAATGAAAGGAAAGGATTATAGTAACTACAAAATGTATGTGTAATTCCTAAATGATCAGGTGACAGAAGGTTACTGAAGCGTATTAAATAATGTATGTTAACTAATGGTATTGAAACTGATGCATTGAGCAAGAGAGAGAAAGAGAATGTAGAACAATAAAAGTAAACTTTGGTCACAGTAAGCAATTTGTTCAATAGTTGAACAAGATGTCATTACCAGAAAATTTCATTCATAAAGAAGGAATGTGGGTGATATAAGTCCTATTATCACTCCCCGCCCAAATAATGTTTCCAATTAACCAAATTTCCCTCAAGGTTATAGATGACCCTGGGGGGGGGGGGGGGGGGGGGGGTTATGGGGCTAGTGCCTGAATAACATTTATTGGAATTTAGGATGGTGTAGGTAAGGTCCAGTTTCTGTGAGATCATCATGGATGCAAGAAACTGACCTTCTGTATGAATTTCACTATAATTGTTTACTTCAAACTTGAGACAGAAAGAGTATATATTTAGAGAGCTTAGAGAGTTTGAAGCAGTAACTTTCAGAATTATTTCGGCAGCAGTTATATTTCGAGAATTGTTTCCTGAGTTATTTCAGCAGTGATTCCAGCAGAATTAGTTCCAGATTTAATTCAGCAGAGTTATTTCAGGAGATTCATCAGAGAGTTATTCATCAGAGTTGCTTGAGAATTAAATGCACAACAACTTAATGTACCTCGAGTCTACGAGTCCTCCTTCAAGTTTAACTCAGAATTAAGCAAACTAGAGACTTTATTACAAAGTTGATCCCGCAGCAACAACCCCTACACAACATTAGTGTAAGTGCGCAAAATAAGGACACGTGCGAAATTAGGTCACACCACCGTACTATTTTGTGCTCTTGCACCAGGGAGAAAAGCGTTCACCCCTGGAGGGAATACATAAAAAATAGCCTCCATTTTTCAATTTAAAAAAAAGTGTTAATCTGCCTAGAAAATGTTTTTCCAAATCGGCTGGCTTCTTGGAAACGCCCCCACATATTGCTGCCTGATTGTGTGATCCAAGGTTGGAAAGCTGCTTTCCTTTCATGCACTGCCTGTAAGACTGACCAGCCTGTATGGAGGGTTATGTAATCAGGTTAGCTGAGGCATTGAACAGGCTGCTCCTGATACACTACTGCAACTTCACCTAATTCTTGGCTTATACAGACTGAGAGTACAATGTAATTTCAGCATGTTGTCACGACGTTCTAAATTATATGGGTAGAGCATAGAGCAATAATCACAGCGGGGACTCTCATTGGAAGCGCCTGACACTATCCAGCTAGACAATATCAGACGAGTTAAATTGTCGCTTGAGTAATCTACATGTACATGTATGTTGTGTAGAACCAGAAACCTGTATAGCAAAGGATGAGATGGCAGCATTTTCTCCCTGCCTTCTCTAGCCCCGTTCATACACTACTATCATGATAATACTGCTATTATTACCGATGCACGTTGGTAAGAAAGTTTCCAGTGAGACATTTACATCTCTTTTGTGGATGCGGTTTATAACATTTGCTTACTATTTCGGTATAGGTCTTGATCCGCAAAATAGCTGCAAAATAAGCAGATAAAAGGAGGAAGCACTTGCTGCATTATTTGAGTGATTCCCATGATTTTCATCAAAAGCCCTTTGGTTTGTCTGGATGTTTGAAGGGGGAGGGTGATGAATGAATAGGCAAGAAGTTACCAAACAGAACAATGGTGTTGAAAATTCATGAAAGCATAAGCAAGTCAAGTTTTAACCTAATGTAACAAACTCACACAAGTACACTAAAGCTCATAGGAATTGGCATAGGGAAAGGGAAAGGGAAGGAGCCGCTGTTTTAAACTGCGGTATATTTTGTCCAGTTCAGCATGAAACGTGATGCATTTTAGGCTAAAGCACCATGTTTCATGCTGAACTGGACAAAATATACCGCCGTTTAAAACTGCGGCTCTTTCAATTTCCCTTTCCTTATGCTAATTTCTTTGAGCTGGAGTGGATACATTTTGTATTTTTTTTTAAGTTAGTGAATATTTGTTAGTGAAATTTCATTTGGAAGTTGTAGACACCGACTCAAGTAGATAACTGTATGTCCTTAAGTGCAGAAATTGTTCACACAGGGTGTGTCTGCATTAACCCAATGCTGACAAAATAGGGTTTTTTTTCTGATGTGGGCACTCATTTTCAGTTCATCCCCCGCTATGTCCCCGCCCCCGCTAGCAGGGGCACGATGTGACAATCCCCGCATACGCCCGGTCCACCTACGCAGGGACTCACTGTACATCCCCGGCCTCTGCCCGGCTACCGTATTTTCATTGCAATTTTTAATCTTGTACGCGATACCGTACCGTATGTGGCAACTTGCATACCGATCTATTGAATTTCATATCGATCAACAAAGAGTAGAAAATCTTTTTAAAATGTTTTTAAAAAAAAATCAATCACAAAGCCAGGAAATCAAAACATATATTCATAATAAAAGCAATAATGTTTTGTAGTACTTAAAATAGGCCTACATCTTTTAAAGGGAGTGATAGGCCTATACTTTTCCCGATCGCTCAATTTCTATTCCCTTTTTAAGGGGTATCAATGCCAGCGCAATTTCAGAGCGAAATCACTCGTTGGTCGTCCGATCCCATGTATTTTCCCCCTCTACTATGGTGTGACATCTTTGTGACAGTTGGCGCTATGTCCTGGGACGCCCAGAGCCGGGAATACAATTGATAAGTGAATTATGTAATCTGGCTAGCTTACTAATCATCATAAAGCCAGGTATTATGCCATTTCAAACTCCTGATGTTAGTACTTTGAATGGGGCAAACAGAAATGTTTTTTTTTTTTTAGCAAAATAACTTCCAGGATTGTTCTTTCACTTATTGACAAAGATCTGTGTGAAAACAGTTTTTGGTGATTTCTGTTTCTGGTGTTTGTTTTAGCTCTGCTCCTGTTTTATCATCCATTGTTTGAACCGTTACAGCTTTCCTAAAAACTTTAAAGTTTTTTAATGTTTGCCTGAGCACAATTATAGGTTCGAACCTCCTCTCAATTTAGTTTAATGAATGAATTAACATCCAATATTTTTGTTGCAAATATATATCATTGTGCTTGTGTCAACTTAAAAAGGGGTACATTTCATATCATGGTTTCTTATTCTGAAACATTTTTTATTATATTGTGCTTGCAAAGATTAAAAAGCCCATGAAATTTAAATGATAAAATAGATATCAAATATGCTGAGAGGAAGACTGTTTTATGATTTTAACATGTAAAATTCCATGCCTGTAATGATGTCTTCACACTTGACTGATATTGTGTTTGAGATTAACCATTGATATACCAGACAAAATGGCACTCTATGGGATTTGTATGTATTACTTGTAAATGAATTCTTATGTGGCACACTAAGATGTAAATGTTCCATGGTGATTAATTAAAAACATTCTGATTGCATTTGAGGAAGAATCAAATTCTGAATAAATGTGCTGGGGATGATTGGTTACACTTATCATCTTTTCAGAATTTGAAACGCGTTTCCAAAGGCCTTTCCGAATGAGTTTCCAAACGCGTTTCCAAACGCGTTTAAAAAAACGGTGCGTTTATCAACTTATCGCCCTAGTCGAAAACCGGCCTTGTCACTGCGCAGCTCTACTGCGCCATTACACGTGCACTGTAGTACAATAGTGTGCGATCGATGTGTTTTCTTGGCGTGGCGCGCATGTTTTCAGAAATTGGAAACACATGGTTTAACACGTGGTTTAAAGTCGTTTCAAAACAGCTTTGCGTTTATCTCGCTTCTTTAAACGTGTTTCTGGTTTATACGCGTTTAGGATCGCACAAATTTGCATGTTTCAAAACAGCTTTCCTAACCCCATAATCAAAACATCTTTGCATTTATCAACTCCCTGAAACGCGTTTTTAAAAAAATTTAAACGCATTTGAAAACCTTAATTCTACCAAAAAAAGAGTTGATAAACACGCCCTGTGAAGCTTTATTTGTTGTTGTTAGTGTTCACAAATCAATGAGGGCTTGCTTTATGAATGTAAAGCAGCAAACCTATTTTGATAACCTTCAATCCTCATATATTTTAGCTTTGATCATTCACTCTCCTTACCTCCTGTGTTTATATCTCAGAATAAACAGCATAAATGTTTATTTTGTTTGTGCCTTTTCCTTCTGGGGCATAAGGTTGTGTAAACTGATACATGCTTGACCTATTGTGGCTTAATAGTGCATGACACTGAAACCCAGTAACAATCAGACCATATTTTTACAAAGATTGACCATTGCTTCTAAATTACCACATCTTTTCAATGCATCATCCTCGTTAGACAGTGAGCTGTGTCTGCAACTGTAGACTAATCAGAGACTGGGAACTTCATGCCCTCTGATTGGTCCAAATCTTGCCTCATTCATATGATTGATCTTGTACTGCGCATGCTAGGTGCATTGAGCATGTGTAATGCAAGTTCCTCATTTGCATAAAAGGTATGGGCTGATCAGAGTGAGGTCATTCAGCCCTGTCCCTCAATGCCTGTACTGTGTGTTAGTACAGCAGTGATGATCATTCTGCCTGCACGTGTAACCTAGCATGGTATGTGACCAGACTAGCACTATACTAGACTGTTCCATTATTTCTGTAGGGGGGGAGGGTGGTTTGGGTCATAAAAGCATTTTACAGTTCATAAAATTCACAGTATTTCCTATCAGTTTATGATTTAGATTTTAACATTCAGAGGGAATTCTAGATTTCCTCCTGCTCAACTTGTGCATATATGTGTGCAAGATATGTTGTTTGATTTGAGTCAGGTAGTTTGAGTTACATAACATGAAAATTAGATATGGGCAAACCCTTACTTCATTTGCATAATTGAACATCCTGCACAATTGGTCAAAAAGCATGGACTGTTCTGATGCTGGATGGATGGAATAAACCTGCTTTTATTTAGGGGTAGAAGATTTCATAGAAGAGCGACTGAGTGGAAAAGGGGTGGGCAAAGCCGGTAATTGAGATTGTGAGAGACACCCAGATACCTCTGATCACCTCTTTTGATCTGAGGCACAGTCCCTGGTGGAACCCTTATAGCAAGCAAGCTTTTCATCTGGATCTGGACATCATGATTTTCATGGAGAAAATAATGGACATTGACTACATCTCCAAAGATATGACTTTGAGGTCCAGGTGAGTGAATTTCCACCAGATCAGGGATTTTCAAACCCATTGCATGCTAAACACACTCCTGCTTTGAAGGTTTTGTGTCTTTTTTGTGTACTAAAATGCATCAAGACAACGGCACAGTTCATGAAGGAAGATTTTCAGATCATTTAGACGCTTTTTTCCATTTCTCTGTTTAAAACTTAAGAGCATGTAAGAGTGAGATTGTGATTTATTTGATCCAAAATTGCTAGTGAATATACTGCAGGCACATCTAGAGATTCTAGATGGTATTTTATTTTCATTTCATTTCATTTTATTCCATATTCTATAGGATAAGAGGATGGTTAAAATTAACTTTAAACAGATAGAGGCTGAGGACATTTTGAAGAGAATTTTCTTGTGACATCCATCACAGCCCATTTGACGGTGTGGATGCTATGCAAGAAAAAGCTCCATATTGTGTCTCAATATCCACATAAAAAACATGGAGGCTCGTAGCTACACTACCAATGACTACAGCTCAAAGGAATTAGCATAGGGAAAGGGAATGGGAAGAAATGAAAGGAGCCGCAGTTTTAAACCGCGGTTTATTTTGTTCAATTCAGCATGAAACACGATGCTTTAGCCTAAAAAGCCTCATGTTTCATGTTCTGGACAAAATATACCGTGTGAAGCGGCAAGGTAGCCTTTACCTTGTAAATGACCTTGTTAATTTCTGTGGGTAACCACTTTAGTTTGCCCAAAGTGAAAGTGTATAGAAAAAACCCAGAAGGCGTGACTAATGCTAATGCAATCCCTATTGCTAATGAAGGAGCGATTGTGGCTCGTGGTCATTACCCTAAGTTGGGTTCAAATGAACAAAGAAAAAAGAAATTTGGGAGGGGCAGGCAATAAGCAAACTGAAAGTATATGGGCAGAAGAAACCTGACTGAGCAAGAAGAAGGAAGGGAAAATTGAGTTCTGCACAGATTTAAGAACTGTACATAACCCTAGGATTGCAAACAGTTGGTGAGTAAGAATTTATGTTGTTTTATTTCTATTTGTTATACATGTGTCAAGTTACCGTTATATTAACACTGTTTGGAAGTGAGAACGTTCATGAACTTGTTGAACTCAAGTAGATACCATCTACCATGAAGCAAAGTAGATTATTTATTGTTAATACCGTAAGAATCAGCCTTGTTATTATATCAGCACCTGACCATGTGCAGTCATGATTTACCGTACCATTATTGATGTACGTCTGTAAACTCTGTATTATGATAAACATAAATACCAGATTAAAGGCCTCATATGAATCAATTCATCAGTTTAAGTGCTTGCAAACCGCAGATTGCTATTACAGAGGCAAGCATTACTTTATCACACATGATTTAGGATGAAGTTGGAGAATATTGAACAGTTATTCACATTATTTGGCTAAGCTAGTATGTATTTAATAGAATATGTTAAGTCTGTTATATTTACGCATAATGAAGATTGGTTAGATTTGGTATAGAAATCAGTTAGTGGTTTATTATACTTGTACAAATCTAGAGCATAGTTCATGGTTAATTGTAACTCTAAGGTAGTGGTAGTGGTATGCGTCACAATACAGCAATACATAGATGAAGTTTAATACTGAAACAACAGAGGTTGTGATGAATATGTATTCAGGGCGTTAAATTACGCTAATTAGCCCAAGGTTTATAACACATTATTGAGGTGTGATTTGATATCCTTCAGTAGTTAAGCAGGATATATTGTCCATGAATATTATTTCTCTGTTAATGTTGATCGTCAGTATAATCCACTATATTAATTGCTTGAGCTGTATTAAATATGCAGTTTATGTGCAGTCAGACACATATTCCAAAGAATATAGATATGCCTTACTATAACATAGTATCTGTTGATATTGGAATGAAGTATATATTTATATGTCCCATTGGTATGTGATGATTGGAAACATAAGAGTAGGATTTAACATGTAATTAGCGATAATCATCTCACTTAGTTATGTATATGTTTTTAGTTACTTCAGTACAGTTGTGTATTTAGCAAGTGCAGCATTTAACACAATGTTATTGTTATTATTTGTCCAGCCGAGATCATAGTCAGAGACAATTGACATTAATAAACAGAAAGGACTTCAAAGCTGTTAATGCCGTGTCGTCATTTTAGCGTGTTAAGCGTGTTTGAGCAGTGCATCCCATATAATATAGGATTACCACGAAGCTGACGCTACACCGTGATTTAAAACTGTGGGTCCTTCTCATTCTCCCCTTTCCTTTTCCCTATGCCAATTCCTTTGAGCTGTAGTGTAGATAGCTGACTAATAAGCCAGTTCGTAGTTACACCATGGTCGGACTATCCACTGAATCACATACTACGAGAATGCAGACTGGGATTTGTTCGTGAAGCAGTGTTGGTTAATCAATGTAAAGACATTTTAAAGCGTGCTCATAACTAGGCCTGAGTCGAATCGATTATTAAGCCGGTGTTCGATCGAAGAAGTCGAACTCCGATTTCGTTTTGATGAATTCGATGCATCGACGAAATTACCAAATTGACTAGAAAACACAAAATCTTTTGTTTGATAGTCCTGTTATACACAATTTATCTTCATATTTTCACAATTTTAATTTGCTTACTTGGTTCCTACTCTCTTTTGTGAGTTTTGCAGGTAACGCATCAAGAGAATGAACAGGTCGCTCGATGATCAAGCAGCTACTACATACTACTTGGATTTGATTCGTTCACTACTATACAGCGCAACGCCACAACAAACAATTGTCCATAGACTTTGTACAACGGATAGCATCGTGTGTTGTGAAAACCCGGAAATACAGTGGCAATCGTGCGTAAGGCTCATTTGCATACACGCTGCCGACGTACAGAGTACTAATAGAGCGTCTCCGTACAGCGATTCGGAGACCACTGATTGGTGCATCGCGTAGATCACGTCATAACCATGTGGTCGCCAAAACAGTGATACAATATCCAGTCACGTTGTCCGAAACCCGGAAGCGATTTTTCGACGCATTAGGGTTACGAAAAAAAAAAATCGCAACCCGGAAGCTGATTGACTTTCTGCCCGTTTACGTTGCAATAGACTCTCCAGATTCCAACCTACATACATGTATACGATGCCATATTGACGCTAATTTGTAAGATTTTGACGGAAAAACAAGAAGTAATCGAAATTCGCTTACATGTGCAGTATCGGTGAGAAAATAGATTCTCCGAGGTTACCTATCATAATTCATATAAAATATAGGAAAGTGAAATTCTAGGTCAATTTTGGTACGAGGTGATAGAGAATTGCATGCTTGTTTATGTGGGGAAATGGAAGGATTGCACTGCGTATGCTTACTATATTTTCATTCATAAATTGGCTCTTGGCAGTGGCTGGGTGACGTCATGTATCGATGCATCGATGTTCGATCGGCGCAAAGCCATCGAACACCGGTTTCTGAAAAAATCGATATGACTCAGGCTTACTCATAACACAAATAGAATCAGGTGCACACGTGGAATGTTCTTTCACTACCTTCACATAGCTGAATAGGTGTTCTCGTATTTGCATGATAATGGGTATAAACGTGGTCGACCGTCTAATGAATTTCCATTTAACTCTGTGAGTGGTTCGATTGACCTGAGGTCATTTGAACCAGCAATGATGTGCTCATGCGCACATTGCAACTACGAACTGGCTTATTATCCAGGCTTTCAGAGGAGGACAAATTTCCCAGAAAACGTAACTCTTATTGAACATTAAATTTTTTGAAGATTTTTGAAGGTTTCTGACAAACTCATTTTGTGCCGTGATTGATAAAGGTGTTTTGACATGAAAGTTGTGTCAGGGATATTTTAAAGCAGACCTATATCATGGAAGGCACACTTTACTTTATCATGGACTCTACTAAGAATATATCAAGCAATGTGACCACCTGGTGTGACTAAATCATGGACAGCTATATTTTAGACATATGCCATGTAGCCCGGAAGGTTGCACAAGTTTATGTTTATGACCAAATCATGACCAAACATATACATGCAAGGGAGACCAAATCACGGCGGAAAAAGAGGGTTTCGGAATTATATCAATTTAATTTTGATGGTTACTGCATAGATATATTTACAATTGTGATTTGGAAAAGAAGCATATTTAACATTGCTGACTTTAATACAAACCTAGTAACTTCATTTTAATGTCATGAAATTTAAGGTGAAAACGCCTTGAATGTAGCCGAATCATGGGCAGTTATTCAAATTACAACTTGTATGAGATGTATGATGGAGTAGACCAGTCAGTAGTTATGTGCTTCAAATGTTTCCCACAGACTACATGCAATCATGCACTGTGTGTGCTGGCTGAACATTGCGATGTGAATTATTCTGTTGCGGAAAGTTACCCAGAAATCACATTTTTTGACGATATGAACTGTGCAAATTGGATCCAGGGTTAGGTTTAGAATTAGGGTAAGGTTCATGGCTATGTTAAGGGTTAAATTTCAGAAAAAAATTATGAGATATGAATGCTTAGAAATGCCACCCAATTAAAGTTTCAGTTATGACAATTTCCAACAAATCATACATTTGTTAGAAATTTGTATGAACTTTGCATAAAATCTCTGGGGGAACAATGTGCTTCTGAGACTCTGAGCTGCTTTGATCGATAAATCAGGCAAGATGAAAGACTCCTGGATGCACTACACCTTAGATGCTTCTATGATTCGTCTGCTTTGATCGACCAATCAACTTCTTGCATCACACCCAAGGTGCTTCTGAGATTCCGAGCTGCTTTGCTTGACGAATCAAATTCTCTCTAGGAAAGTTCAATGCCTGCCAGTACATGCACCTCAGCCAAAGTGAAGATCAAGAACAAGCACCGACTCTGTCAATATTACCTTGCCATATCTGAGATAAGGTCCTTGTTATCTTGCTCGTCATATCAGTCATTGCCCCTTCTCTTTGGTTCTCATAGATATAAGCTGGCATAGGATAAATAAAGACAATTGCGTGATGTTCTACTTTTGGTTAATACTTCACAAAGACACAGTATCTACTCCAATTTGGTCGACTCCCTTTTGGACTTATCCTAATTTTGTTTCCATGCAGAAACTTCAAACTATCCTTTCAGATTCAGTAAACTTGCCTAAAACACTATAACTTAATCCTAATCCAGTCCCCTTACCCTTATCCTGAACCCTAAGTATCAGCTTATGTCAAGGATAAAATAGGATTAGATCTTATGGCATGGGCATGGCACTGGCTATGCTGGCATTTTAAGGTGCGTCTTCATTAGCCCGATCAGACGAAATAGTGAGCTAGTTTTCTGATCCGGGGAACTAGCCTGAAGTTGCAATCGCGTCTTCATTAGCTCGAAACTCTGGATACGTAAGCTCGAGCTCGGGTTGCATAAATTATCCCGAGTTTCGCACATACCAGCAGTGTGCGACAGGAATAGGCCATGACCGCATGGCTTCAGTTGTGAGCTCGCAATCACGCACGTGTAAAAACCTATTACGTAAACAATGCCTCGTGGGCGCTGATGCATGCCGGGATCGAGAAATTTTCAGGCTAATGAAGATGCTCCGAACTAGCTCGAGCTATTTCGTGAACTAGCTCGAGCTAGCTCCATCTAGCCCAAGATTTCTTGGGAAATTTTCTCGACCAAATAGCTCGCTATTTTGCCTGATCTGGCTAATGAAGACGCAAATAGCTAGCTATTTCGTGATCTGGCTAGCTAGCCGGATCAGAACAAGTTCGCTATTTTGCCCAGCTCGAGCTAATGAAGACGCACCTTATGGGATTAGTGATACAGCAGTGCACATCTTGCAAGGACAGATAAAATGTGAGCTTGTGTACTCTGTTCACTCTGCAAAGAGGTTGAAAAGAAAGGAAATTAAATGGGTTTCCATTTTCACTTTTGAGAAGATTCAATCAAAGTTGATGTTTTCGTACTGGGATAACATTGTTTTAAATTGTACAAGGACAGTTCAGTATTGTCATAAATGCTGATGTTTATTTACTTAGTTCTCAGGACTAAAAAGACAAGCAAAAGTACAAAAACCTTGAAAATTGATTGGAATGAGAAATTCAAAACACTTTTAACCACATTGTGTATAGTGACTAACTTTATTTCAATGGACCTTACATGTTCCAGGGAGGTGGGAGTTGATATCTCACCTCCCTGATGTACCAGTGCTAATGCTACATGTAGATATGTTAAATATGATACTCATTGCAGACAAAATTTCTAGTGATATTTTACTGTTGAGGACAGATGGTTTCCCTCCAAATTCTTAAAAGTAATTTCCTAATTTTAGCAAATGATGTCAATATGGATATAGGTAGAGAGAGAGAGAGAGAGAGAGAGAGAGAGAGAGAGAGAGAGAGAGAGAGAGAGACAGACAGACAGACAGAGAGAGACAGAGAGACAGAGAGAAAGAGAGAAAGAGAGTCGAGGGGAATTAATGCAAGCTAGACAACATGAAGTCAAACGAAGAAATGAGTCAACCAACCATAGGTTTGTATGACTCTTTCCTCTGGTCTTCCTGGTATTTACCAAAACCAATTGAGTGACCAGTACACATGATTTATTGACCATTCTGCTCTTGTACGTTTCTTTTCCTGTGTTTCTGTGCAAAGTCAATACCGCAGCGAAAGAGAGAGGGGGGGCAGGGACAGTGAGAGAGAAAGAGAGAGAGAGAGAGAGAGAGAGAGAGAGAGAGAGAGAGTCTGTCTGAGTCCATACCAGCACTCTGCCTTTGTTTGTGCCTAGATGTATCTTACGATCAGTTTGGAACAGGTCACGATAAGGTCATTGCTACAGCGCCACAGTACCGTGTATGGTGTGATTTGACAGAATGCCTCTCAGAAAGAATAGAATGGCAAATGGAATGAGGGGAATTTTCCACATACTCATACTGGTTCATGAACTTGTAACATTGTAACATACTTGTAATGAAATTCATCAAGTTATTGTGAACCCCTCCGCCCATGTTGTGTATTTTTCTTTCAATTTTGTTTCCGTTTTGAACATGGACTTTTGAAATGGGTTAACCACAACACAATATCACTTGAACATTATGCTGTGCATACTCTCTGGAAGCGGTGCAAAAAGTGAGTATCAGGGAGATTTTGCATGCTCTGCGAAAATTTTCAGGAAAAGTGAAAAACTACCCTTGTTTACATTTGAAACGCACCGACCATGGTCGTTCATAATTGTATCGTCCCTGTCAGCGCGTGATGCGGGTATTGCTTCCATTGAACACATGCACTGTGAGGTGGACTGATGTGGACCATAGCACACAGCGGTCTCTGGTTTCTAAGCTTTAGCAATTTTTTTTTGACCTGCAAAAGGGACACCATTTCATTAAAGGTCACTACATTTTCATGTCATTTTTAGATGTGTGTGATATTGTGAAATATTTTTTTTAACGTTTTTGCTTCCTACAACCCCTCCAAAGTAAAAAACAAACACAAATTCACACATTTTTAAGGGTTAATCATCCTTAACTTTGCTCTAAAAGTTCACCCTACATTTATCTACATGTATTTTTTTTTCATCTGCAGGGTGAGATCCAACATGTTGAGCCGCTTGTTCCTGGCCCAGGGGCGTTTCTGCTCCTCACACCCCTGGGAGGTCATCGTCTGTACCCTCACACTGACCATCTGCATGCTGTCCATGAACTACTTCACCGGCCTGCCCAAGATCTGCGGCTGGAACTATGAGTGTGCATCCCAAGTCCAGGTGAGCTCTAACAAAATATGATGCTATCAGTGAGGGTATGGGGGATGGAGCCCACCCCCCCCCCCCCCCTCCCCCAAGAGGCCCCTGTTCATTTTGTTTTCTTATAGATTATGCCCAATAACAAGGATGAGGGTCTATGAAAAGGAGCCAATGCAAATTGATAAGTAACATTCCTACTTCTAATAGAAACTTTAGTATGGGGGCTCATGATAAAACAGCCCTCCTGATGCTAAACAGAGCCCCCATTCATGTTAAAAATGTCCCTGTTAATTTTGTTTTTTCATAGAGCATGGCGAAAAACAAGGATCAGGGTCTATGTGTTATGACACAGAGCTGCCAAGTCTCCCTGATTTTGCAGGGGATTCCCTGAAAATTTGATTTCATCACATCACATCACCCAATCTCCCTGATTACTGATAGATTATTATCATTAGGTTGTTTGCATGTGATAGGCATCTGCCAGACTTCTGTGGAAATTTCCCCCAATCTCCCTGATTGCTCAATTTCAATGTTGATAGCTTTGCATGACTACAGATTTGAAAAAGAGCCCCTGTCAATTGATTTATAATATTTCCCCCTGGAAAGTATTTCATGGGGGCTCATGACATACATGTAGCAACCCTCGCAGTGCGAACAAGAGCCCCTTTGAAAACATTAATTGTCTCGTACTGTATAACACAAGGTGGTAGTTTGTTGGAAACAATGACAACTGTATTTATCTTGGCTTTGAGTCAGTCAGTGCCATCTAGACTCAAATACTGCGTGCTAGAATACATCACAGGAGTATTCACTTGACTGTTACCCATAAGTTTGGACAAGCTGATTTTTTATAGCCAAACCGTAAAATAAAACATGTGCCAGTCGCAAGACTAGGCATCCCCCCCACCCCCCCCCCCCCACCCCTTCCCATTTTTTCATTTTGTTTGGGCAATCCAGAGAAGGACTCGAGCTAGAACAAGTCTTCTGCAGCCAGACATGTATCTTGAGTAGGTTGGATAATAGAAATGCATAAATGCCTTGAAGCTAGGCTAATTTTTCTCATGGTCAGAAAGTGATCAGAGACATGAAAGAATGATCTCCTTTTGTTTCTCCTCCAGACGTCCTCCATGTCTTCAGATGTGATTGTTATGTGTATTATGAGGACCCTGGCTGTTGCTTATCTCTACATTCAATTCACCAAGCTCCGAACAACAGGCTCAAAGTACATTCTAGGTAAGTCCAGGCACTTCATTCTTTATACTCCACAGTGCATTGAGATTTCTTTTAAAAAAAGGTCTGATGTAATGTGAATAGTCAAATTGGACTATTTTAGACATCACACTATCACAGGTATCAGACACAGCTGACTGTATTTTATTATGTATGTGTGTGAATTTCTCCATTTTCTACCATTCTTTATATTGGTGGGGTTGGAAAAAGCCTTCTCCTAGGCTGCGGGCTTGTTTGTAATGACATGCTGGACTAACAACTAAGTCTGGGCATGTAGACTAGCCTTCTTTTACTCTCCCTCTCAGCCCTATGTTCATTGGGACAGAGGAAGACATAAGGGTGCTTTATAGCCTTTGTGCCCAGACTCTGTTGTAATTGAACAGCACTGCATGGGAGTACATGTCCAGTTGAGCTCAGAGGAATTGGCATAGGGAAAGGGAAAGGGAAGAAAGGGAAGGAGCCGCAATTTTAAACCTAAAAAGCATCATGTTTCATGCTGAACTGGACAAAATATACCGCGGTTTAAAACTGCAGCTCTTTCCCTTTCTTCCCTCTTTCTTTCCCTTTGCCAATTCCTTTGAGCTGTAGTGTACATGTGATGCTTTAACTCCTTATATGCCAAATGTGAGCTCACCGGACGGCGATTTTTCTCATTTTGATTCATTTGGATGGTTTCCTCTATGAATTAACAGCTTAAACTCAATGTAATTAGGTTGGGGTTAGGATCTGGACTAGAAAATGATTAGAGTTAGGGTAGGGTACAGTTAAGCAGGGTACAATTAACATCGATATGTGATTTTAGAACAATTTTGTGGCCCAAAAATGGCAAAAATTATCCTGATTACGCTTTGTACCGAATCGACTGGTAGATAAGACACAACCGCAGATAAGATGCACCTTGACTTCGCGCGTGCAATTCAAGTTCAAGTTCCATTACTACATGTAAGCCTCACCCATAATGATGTTACTTTGTCACTGAAGTGTACGTTTTATTTGTTTGGATTTATATAAACCATGTTGCGTTAAATGTCAAAATATCAAAGCAGGGCCCCCCTAGTAGAGCAGTGTTTAACCACTGAAGGGGCTATCTTGGGTATGTGATACAAACAGATAAAATAGATAAAATAGATAAATACAGGGCAATGGGAGGTGATGTTACATCCAGTCTAAAAGAGAGCAAAGATTGGTTTGTCTGCACATATAATAGTGTTTACAAAGATGTTCAATACAGTTCATAAGATCAGGGTATAAACATCACACTTTTCTCGTTACATACATGTATGTGTTTAAATATTTGACATTTTTTATACTTACTCCTTATGGTCCCCAATGTGCTTAAAGACAGCCAGTCCCTTTTTCAGATCTCCACAAAACCATCGAAACATTGGCAAAACATATAGAGAAGTGTTAGCAAGCTCTATATTCAAAATTTGAAACTGATACGTAGTGTAAAATTCAAATAATGCACGTAAACAACGTCTGATTAATAGTCTTTACCTCAGGCTCTTAGCAGTTTGTGTTGAAATATCTGCTTTATTGATTAATCTGTTTATTAAATTATAAAACTCATTATGAAAAAAAAATTTTCTATGGAAGGAATCATCTCCAAAGTTTGGTAGTTACTCATAAAATTAGGATTTCACACATGCATAATAACCACAAAGATACTGTAACAAAGACTAATACTTTTTTCGTAGTACGAAAAAAGTCGGTTTGAAATTTAACGGCTGAAATCTTTTGCATATACAGAAAGCTTCAACATGCTATATTCTTAGAAATGGTCTTGAATCACACTTTCTTCATTTTACGATTGTGATAGACGATTTCAAATTTTAAGCTTGCAAAAGGGACGGACAATCTTTAAGTGGAGATAATTACGGGTATACAGATAGTTTACTGGATGGTCAAGCTGCATGCTTTTTCCATGGGAAAGGATTACCTGCTGTAATCCTATGAGGAGTATTAAGGACATATGGGGGTGGAGCTTAATACAGGGATGGAGCTTAACGCAGGGGTGGAGATTAATAGGAGAATGGAGATAAGTGACGTAAATACCCATCTCCACAGAGGCGAGACCTTCTAGAAAAGATTGAGTAACCACAAATTTGGACAGATCTCTGATCTCTAAGTCAGACTTTCTTAAGTCAGACACTTCATGTTTGTCAAGGCCTTCCATGAATTTTCGATGTTTTTTCAGGAAATACGGTCCAGTCTCTCAGCGGCCATTTATGCCCCTTTCAAACTTGGTCGCCCAAGGAAAGGAACCGCCAATGAACAACTTAAAAAATTTGTTGAAAATTTAATGTTTGGTTCTTCAATGAGCGTTAAAAGATATCCAGTGGCCACACAGACATCTTTTTTTTGGAGGGGGGGAGGGGGGGGGGGGGGAGCCTTAGAGACTGCTGAGAAATCTGGCCAAGTTTTGGTTGTTCAATGGTTGCCCAATGATCTACTGTATGTTTTGTGGAAAGGGACTTACAGCTACAAATATACATTTATAGAGCGCAGAAACTACTCCATATATATTCTACTGCGCTTTATAGGACTCCTAAAATGCTTGTAATATCTACTTTTCACATGTTTTTTTTTAGCCCAGTACTATTCTTAGCCTTGTATTACCCTTAACGACGGATTCTTTTTTTAAAGGCTTTGACACTGGCATTCTTAGCCCTGCACTATTTGTCTAACTCCGGCTAAGGATATCCATTAAGTTCTAATTCAAAATTCACTAATCCCAGACTTTCTTGATAACGGTTCAAATGCATATTTATGAGTGCATGTGTCAAAAAATTAAATTCAACATTTTAATTGGCTGATTTGGCTACAAAAGTTTTATTGTGTCTCTGGAAATTTTAGAGGCTCTTTTCACATTTGTCAGGGCTCTTTTAAGCATGTTGGGGGAGAAATCACCCCAAGCCAACCCCATCCCTCTTCCCTCCCCCCCCCCCCCCCCCCCCCCCGGCATTTGTGCTATCTATCACTTGGGTATAGGATAAGCATTGAGAGCAATCTAATGGTCAGTCATCACTCATGGCGTTTGCACCATGTCAGCTTGACGCTGCTTTTCCTTGGCCCCAGAGTACGATTTGCAGACTGGACCTTGTCACAACACATTTCAAGTCTTGCTGCCAGAATTGTGTCCTTAATCCTACAGTTTTTTGCGTCCTTAACCCAGTTTTTTGGGCCAAACAATCCTGCTATCTGTTGGGTTAACGCACTTTGATAGAACCCAGTCTGATTAAGAAGGGGATTAAGCTGAACCCCCCCCCCCCTCGCAGGGGGCCCCCTACCCGACATGTCCGATGGGCGAAGAACAGCCATCTAGCCCAGTGGAGCCTGCAGTTCTTATCCTACAATTACTATTGTGTATGATCACCTATTATAGATGGCCCAAGAAAGCTATTGTGCGAGAACCTTATGACGTCTCGGTTGAAACGAAGCCTGAATTTCTTTTAAAAAAACAGTATGCTCTTAGAGTAAGCCTAGGTGATGTAATTCATACACATGAAAAATATACTTAGTAGTTCACCTCTACCATCTTTGTACAGAATGGTAGTAACGTATTGTTCTGTGATGGAGATTTCCATTTCAATACTACATCAGTATGCGACTGTGACACACTGGTGCCCACATAAGAACTTGGGAGCACTAAAATCTAGAAAAATAAACAGGGGCCGACAAAAAAAAAAGAGAAAAAATCTGAATCCTCTTTGAAAAAATGTAAGTGTGCAGCCCTGACTACATGAAGGTATGCAAGTACAGTCAAACCTGGCTATGCGGCCACCTGGATTCAGCAGCCACCCGCCTATAGCAGCCACCTTCGACTCCTCCGCAGAGAAATTCAGTGTTAAAGACCCTGGATATAGCGGCCACCTGGCTAACGCGGCCAGCGGCCACCCATTTTGTCTCCCTCGGCCAAAATTTTACTGTGTATAGCGGTCACCAATTCTGAAATCACCCGTCCCTATCGGCGTGGAAAGTTGGCTTTTTGCAATGCGACGTAACTTAAACGGCCGTGAAAAGCTAGAGGCATGAAAAGCCTGCTTTCTAGCTGCATGACGTAATACAGCTTATTAACACATTCTCGAATTGTATGAAACTTGTAAGGGACCTTGCCAAACAAAAAGCAGGATCTTAACTTGATGACCCTAATCAATGAAATCCCGATGTCCGGTGTTTTTTTTTTTTTTCAGTGAGTCTCTGCATCCCACGCTTTTATTGTTGTGATGAATAATACCCCGGATCCTCGCTCGGCTCCGAGGCCAGCGCAGCCCGGGTTCGCGCGCGCCCTCAGCCCATGCCCAGACCAATCTGGATCCGCGATATGCGCTACTGCAAGCTGGCAGCAGCGCGCGGTTCTTCAGCGTTCGCACACAGCTAGGCTGTAACTCGAAACTCATCGACCTGCCTGGGAAGTTGCTTACTGAAATCAACTCCCGTTCGGAAATTATCGAGGCAAAAATATTTTAAAAGACAGAAAAAAGAATATTTCTCAATGAAATAAAATATGTCAAGATAGAAGATATATTTGTAATGTGCATTTGTAGCTGTATATATTTTTTTCTTTTATTAATTGAAATTAATATCGTGCTACCTTAGACGAAGTAAGAGTGCACTATGTACTATGCACGGCATTTGCACTAGCTGTCAATCGATCGGAGAGAGAAACAATAGACACGAAGATGGGGAGATTCTTACTAACAACGAAAAAGAGAACACTTGATTATCATTAACGTGGGTATTTTAATTCAGGATCCTGTTTTCGGCAAGTTGTCATTCTTTTGAAATTGTTATGCCGCTTATTCACTATTCAAAGCAACGCCAATGCCGAAGCAAGCGGGCTTTTCATCACACGCAGCCCTTGTTGCTATCTTTCCTAATATCCGGTAGGCTGCCGGTGGAGCTCCATTCACTTCTTTTCAAAATGTGGACATGAATAAGTTGCAGATTCTTGTAATGAACGAATGTTTCCGGGTTTTTTCAGAAGGGTATTTCAATTCAAGATTCTGTTTATTTGACAAAGTTAACAATTCTGTTCAAAGTTTTAAACGATTTACGCCCGCCCGTACTAATGTATGCGTGTGGTTCCTCGCAGTGCTGCATGGTCAAGACATGAATATCCCAAACGTAAGAAACTAAACGCACATTAACTTGAGATTTTAAAGAAATCCGATAACATGTGTTTTCTCTGCTCAACCACATTTATTTCATCAGTTAGAATAGAAATTGCCTTTCGTGGCGTAAGATATCTAACATAACATTTATTACCGAGACTCGTGAGAGTTGAGACAGCCGATGAAAATATGATATTGAATTAAGATATTCATCTGATAATGACGCATTTGATACAGTTTACATAAAATAACTTTCTACGAGTGATCTGCTTGATTATTCATTTTTGTTCGAACACTGAAGAGAAATTTATGGCATGATATTGTGTTTCATTCTTCTTTTTGCAGATCTAGACTAAACAAACATACCCTTGGATGCTCATGACCCTTTACCGTGCCAACTGGTTGGGCCCCTTTCAGGGCACAATAGAAATAATACACAGATCTCACACAAAATCGCACACACAGAAATAATACACAGATAACGAAAATGTGCCTTCAGGTTTATTCATATTTCTCATTGAACGAAAACATGATAAAATACTATTTACATATCACATAGAACTAAGATGTATGTATATCATACGTAAGCAATAAATTATGTTGCAGCATGATGGTTACATAGTGCAAAACATATCCATGCTCAAAATCAAAATGGCCGCCGACCTGTCTATAGTGGTCACCTGTCTATAGTGGTCACTTTTGTGGTTTCCCTTGAGCGGCCGCTATAGACAGGTTTGACTGTATTTGGTAGATGAGGGAGCTTGCCTTGTAATCTCACATTTGAGTACGTAATCGCAAGGCTGCAGATTGCTCTGATCCAGCAGTATGAGTGATGCACATGAACAGGTAGGCTGAGTGAATGTTAATTGAATTAAATCATGGGTATTAAAGCTGGCCCAATGTTACAGACAGAATTGTCAGGGGGGGGGGCATTTTATGAAAGTTGTTGACAATTTCAGTGAAATCCTCAGTTTTGATTGGCTGAGAGGCACTAGCCTCTGACTGTTACTATGGTAACTGTCAGAGAAAGACAACTTGTCAATGCTGACAACTTTTATGAAACGCTCCCCTGGACTTTTCAGCCATCTACCAAAATAACATGTTTTCCTCCTTGTGTCATGGAAATTCCAATTTCTACCTGTCAGCCATTCTACATGAATGTCACACCAGTCACACATGTTTCATGTCACACAATTTGCAAACAAGGGTCTAGATCAAAACTGAGAAAATATTGGAGCTGAATCCATTACTCGATCAAGTAAATCAATCATCTTTACCCTGACATGTGACTCATGAGACACAGCATGCGTGACT
The DNA here is from genome assembly GCA_963669155.1 of Arbacia lixula. Lineage (NCBI taxonomy): Eukaryota > Metazoa > Echinodermata > Echinoidea > Arbacioida > Arbaciidae > Arbacia > Arbacia lixula. The sequence continues at coordinate 28,435,530 of OZ022578.1, forward strand.
CTCGCATGACATGTACATGGAATGGCCCGTGTACACTATTTGGGACCTGATGCACTGCCGGCTGTCTTGCATGATGTATAGATCTCTATTAAAAAAAAGGTAGCTGGGAAGCTTGGCCTTCATCTCCTTTGTGATTTCCAATGCAATGAAATCTTACATAACATCTATTACAAGATGGGGGGGGGGGGGGGGAATTCCATCACAATAGGGAATCTTAAGTGAGTTCTCTGAACACTCACAATGGACAAAACCTCTCAAACTGGATTAAAAAGATCAGCCACAACTCAGATAAATCTATCTATAAATGAACAAGAGATTCAGAGTGGGAGACATCATTCTGCTTCAGGGGTTGTCTTAGCATGTTTTTGTCAGATTTTATGTCATAAACTGACTTGAAAGAAAATCAAACTATACCAATAGGCCAATCACAGTGTTGTAGGGGACCTCAATCAAAACTTCAATTCATTTTCAGAATATTACTGCAGGGTCCAATTTCTTGAGCTCAACCTGAAAGAAGCAATCATTGATTTTAAATATCGTCATATTTCTCATCAATGCACAGTTTATGATGTGTACATCTCTGCTTAACTCATTCCAAAGCTTTTAAACTAAATAGGACATGGAATTCGCTGAAAAATTGACAAAATCCTGCCTCCGAATTTATGGCTGATTGAAACAATAATGAGCATGGTGATGTTGATTTAATGTTCTTTAATTTTTCATTAGGTTTTAAAATTATTATTTAAACTATATAAAATGTGTGAAATGTGTCCTTAACCTTTTGTCTTCAATAAATTGATGATATTGGTACATGTATTGATATTGATTGATGATAAATTGATGATTTGAGTTGTAACTTTGTTGTCTCGCCCACCGGAGGTGAAGGCGAGACTAAGGGATCCAAATGGCGTCCGTCCGTCGTCCGTCCGTCGTCCGTCGTCCGTCGTCCGTCCGTCGTCCGTCGTCCGTCCGTCCGTCGTCCGTCGTCCGACGTCCGTCGTCCGTCACAAATGTTAAAGTTTACCTGCAAGACTCTCTAATGATCCATAACTTGGCAACTGGCAGCCACACTTGGTTGATAGAAGCACTAGGGGTACCTTCATGTTATGGTGTTGTCAGAGGTCATGTGATGATGTCAAAGGTCATTTGAGGTCATATATTAAAGAGTATGTGCAAGACTCTCTTTTTCTATGTTAAAGTTTACCTGCAAGACTCTCTTTTGACAAATAACTTCACATAGGTTGCTTGGATTACAACCTAACTTGGGTCATAGATGCACTGGGGGTACCTTCATGTTATGGTACCGTTGGAGGTCACAGGATAAGGTCAAAGGTCATTTGAGGTCATACGTTAAAGTTTACCTGCAAGACTCTCTTTTGACAAATAACTTCACATGGGTTGCTTGGATTACAACCTTACTTGGGTCATAGATGCACTGGGGGTACCTTCATGTTATGGTACCATTGGAGGTCACAGGATAAGGTCAAAGGTCATTTGAGGTCATATGTTAAAGTTTACCTGCAAGACTCTCTTTTGACAAATAACTTCACATGGGTTGCTTGGATTACAACCTAACTTGGGTCATAGATGCACTGGGGGTACCTTCATGTTATGGTACCGTTGGAGGTCACAGGATAAGGTCAAAGGTCATTTGAGGTCATACGTTAAAGTTTACCTGCAAGACTCTCTTTTGACAAATAACTTCACATGGGTTGCTTGGATTACAACCTAACTTGGGTCATAGATGCACTGGGGGTACCTTCATGTTATGGTGCCGTTGGAGGTCACAGGATAAGGTCAAAGGTCATTTGAGGTCATACGTTAAAGTTTACCTGCAAGACTCTCTTTTGACAAATAACTTCACATAGGTTGCTTGGATTACAACCTAACTTGGGTCATAGATGCACTGGGGGTACCTTCATGTTATGGTACTGTTGGAGGTCACAGGATAAGGTCAAAGGTCATTTGAGGTCATACGTTAAAGTTTACCTGCAAGACTCTCTTTTGACAAATAACTTCACATAGGTTGCTTGGATTACAACCTAACTTGGGTCATAGATGCACTGGGGGTACCTTCATGTTATGGTACTGTTGGAGGTCACATGATAAGGTCAAAGGTCATTTGAGGTCATACGTTAAAGTTTACTTGCAAGACTCTCTTATCACACATAACTCATCACATGTTGCTACAATGGCAATCAAACTTGGATGATGGATGCACTGGGGGCACCTGCATGTTATTGTGCTGTAAGAGGTCACATGATAAGGTCAAAGGTCATTTGAGGTCATACATTAAAGTTTACTTGCAAGACTCTTGGTGAAGGCTTCCTAACTTGTGCACAGAATTGTGTGAGGGATACAATTCTTTTGCGTAGCAACGGAGATCGCGATATTTCTGGTTATTTTCGCAAGTGGGCGAGACACAATATTGCTAATGCCTTGTTTTAACATAGAAGTACATGATCATGCAAACACACATGTAGATAACTAACTGTTTTGTTCTTATGGTTTTTCAACAGGTATTGCAGGGCTGTTCACCATCTTCTCTAGTTTTCTCTTCAGCAGTGCTGTCATCCACCTGTTTGGCTTGGAACTTACAGGACTAAAGTAAGCCAGAGCACAATTTAAGCTCCATTTTTCATATTGTAAAGTCCAGTGTAATGATTGGAACGGAAACCGTGTTATATCTTCATACTCAATGGACAACAAGAATATGTCCCCACTCCAAGAACAGCAATAAAATGGGGAAAAAATTACTCCATTTGAATCCCCAAAACTATCATAGGATTGCTTGATAAACAGAAAGGAAGAAAGGAAACGAACTACTACATTTTGCCAAGTCCCATGTCTAAACCTCATGATTGATGTTATGTCCTAACAATATAAGAATGACACATTTTAAATGACAGAATATTTAAAGAAAACCAGAACAACAAAAATCCCCAACAGACCCCAAGAAATGCTTGATATGCAAAAAATTAAGATTCTAAATGAGAAAGTGGTAGTGAATCCATTTGCCAAGTCAGGTGTTTTGACCACATTGTTTTAAAGAAAAAGGTGAATGAAGGCAATGAGTTTGGCAGGTTGCAAGGAAACCACACACCATGGGGGAAGTTTCCAAGCCTGCTAGCTAGAAGCCAAGTGTATCATATCCTGTACGTGTCCACACTCTATTTGGGAAACCTGTCAAGATGTCATGACTGCAGACTGATAGTAAAACTTTTACCTTATCTACTATTGATCTATTTTGCATGCAGGGCTCATTTAGACTGAAAATAACATTTGGGGGAAAAATCAGGACTTTATTATCCCATTATTTATTTACAATGATACCATAAAGAGATGTGTAGCTTCATAGTATACCATGTGATAGGCCTTAAAGGGTTACTAAATTAGAAAAATAAGTTCCCACTAATCTATGTCAAATTATCCACTAAAAACGAATTTCACATTTGTTTGCTGCAATAAAGTCTCATTTTGACGAAAATTTGAAAAAACGCACGCCTCCAGTTATTACCAACACCCTTGCCACCCACACACAAGCCCACTAACACCACTACTTGAACAACCTTTGTATTTGATATGCCATCGCGAATGCTTTGTTGTTACAAAGGTCGTCTGTGAGTGGGTAAGTGGGTAATTCGGAGGAGATTAAAGATTTAAAGACGCTTAGAGTAGATGTACACAACAGCTCAAAGGAACTGGCATAGGGAAAGGGAAAGGGAAGAAAGGGAAGGAGCTGCAGTTTTGAAGCAGTTTTGAACCCGGTATATTTTGTCCAGTTCAACATGAAACATGATGCTTTAGCCTAAAAAGCATCATGTTTCATGCTGAACTGGACAAAATGTACCGCGGTTTAAAACTACGGCTCCTTCACTTTCTTCCCTTTCCCTTTCCCTATGCCAATTCCTTTGAGCTGTAGTGTAACATGATTGAAACCATTTTTTTTTTTTACTAGTATCGGTATGATTCATACCGGTACTTAAAAAAAAAAGTTTCTTTGTAAAGGTCATTGTGTAACATTAATTGCAGTTTGCATAATGCCCCTTAATAGAATTTATTAAAATTGTGACTGGTAATGCTACAAGAATTCTGAGTGTATTGCTCTTTTCTTTGGCTAGACAGAGGGGCAGGGGGAAGGTACCAAATAGGTTATATTCAAAGCATTAGTCTTGATTTGAAAGTCTACTCAGAAAATACAGAAATGCATATGTAAGCTCTCAAATGATGATGAAAATGATGCAGCTTCATAGCCGCTTATGGAGACAATTACACATGCACACCAATTTTACAATTTGTTTCCCTTTGCATTTCAGCGAAGCACTGCCCTTCTTTCTTCTACTGATCGACCTAACCAAGGCTAGCGCCCTCACAAGGTTTGCGCTGAGCAGCACATCGCAGCGGGAGGTGGTGGACAACATCGCCAGGGGCATGGCCATCCTGGGCCCCACCATCACCTTGGATACGGTCGTCACCACCCTTGTCATCAGCATCGGCACCCTGTCTGGTGAGCAGGGCAAAAGTACAAAGGGGGAGGGGCACTTTGTCCCCCAAAATACATGAAGGAGCCCTTCTCAGATAACAAAAGAGCCCATGTGGCCATCAGATTGGATTAGATAATAGGGAACAGGGCACAGCATGATTGTGTGTGTGATCACTTCAAGGCATCACGCTTGAAATCCAGCTCCTGCAAATGACTGTTTCTGGCCTGCACACAATGTGTGTAGGGTGGGGCGGGGTGGGGATGAGGTGGGGGTGTAGGAGCAAATGAGGGGCTTATCAGCATAAGACCAAAATAATTAATATGATTGTACATTATATCTCATTTACCCTAGACACCCTAGATACCCTAGACACATGACTTTAATGTAGCTTCTTTGTTTTATTGTTGTTGTTGCCCCTGACAGGTATCCGCATGATGGAGATTTTCTGCTGCTTTGGCATCCTGTCCCTCATCGCAAACTACTTTGTCTTCATGACATTCTTCCCAGCATGCCTCTCTCTCGTTCTTGAGGTAAGATGAGCTCACTTTGGCCATGCATATACCCAGTCTTCTTGCTCAGAACCGTTGATTGATATTTTGACCAGATGTCACCAAACTTGGTACGATATGTCAGATCTCTCTCAATTAAGTTGTATGTCACATCCTAATAGCAAGCTTTCAATGGTTTGGACGATGGCCCATTGGAAGACTAGTAAGGGTTTGATCCTGTACCATCTTACTGCCCGTTGTTTTTAACCCCTTGTGTGCCAAGTAAACTGGTGAGCCATGGGTTTTGTGTTCATTACTTGTTATAGATGGCACACATAGCACATAAAGAGATAATGACATGTGTTGAATGATCCTCAAGGACTCATGAATGTAAGCCAGCTCTGAGTCACGCTCATCTGTCTTCTTTCTTTCTCCCGACCCATGATGACGTCCTTCCTGGCACTTTCCTTCCCACAATGCAGCTGTCAAACAACAACAAGTGCGGGCGTCCAGTGTGGCAGCTTGGCCGCTTCACGGAGGTCCTGGAGGAAGAAGAGGACAAGAAGCCCAACCCAGTGGTGCAGAGGGTCAAGATGATCATGGTAAGATAAGACACACCAGGGAAGAAGACACACCGGGGGCCCATCTTTAAAGATTTGCAATTGATAGGACTCGATCTTAAGTCCAATCCCCTATCTCTAATGTACAGAGTTACAATTGAAAACAATCGTAAGTCAAGTTGCAATCAATCGCGGCTCTTTATAAGAAGGGCTCAGGACTGGCAAGACAGCCTAGTGTATACCCACCAGGGGAGCTGCCTTGAATCCTAGGTCCTCCTAAATCAATGAAACAGCTGGTGAAAAGAGTCTAACCAGCAAGTGTCACAGCCACCAGGCCTGACATTCTTGGGATGTTAGACATTGTTTTTAGCCATTGTTTTCCTCTTATCAATTGGTAAAGAAAATGATGACATCTTACCATTGGTCAAAAATGTTTGTATGAGATCATGGGGGATGTTTAAAAAGTTTTGACACTTCTATCCAACAGAAGTTCTGATACAAAGCTTAACAATCCTCCCTGCTCTTATGAGGTTTCCGTTTACTTCAATCAGATGTTGTAAGATACCATAGTTAGACTTTAGTCCTAATCAGGCAGTGTAAATATCCTTTGCATCCCCCTTAGCTTTTTCTGCCCAAAGCTCAATTCAATATTGAATTCCTTTATTATTCAAATATAATCCTTCTCACAGTCATTCAGTCAGTTAGATGCAATTTTTCTTCCATTTTCCACAATTGTATTGTTTTGACCTGTTTAAGGGCTACACTACCTTAAAAAATAGATTTTTCCCTGGAAATGATTGTAGTTGAATATATAAGATACATGTGGGTATGAATTCTATGAATGAATACATTTTCCCCTGAAATGATTGTGGGTACTGCCCATGGCCTGTGCAATTGATAGTTCTTTCTTACTCTGGGTATGGAGAAGGGGAACTATCAGGTGATCAAAGTCAATGAATGCAAATGAATATTATTGAAACATGTGTGAATGAATTCAATGAAAGAAAAGATTTTTCTGTGAAAGGCTTGTAGGTGAATATATTAGACACATGTGTGTATGAATTCTATAAATGAAAAGATTTTCCTTTGAAAGACTTGAAGGTGAATATATTAGACACATGTGTGTATGAATTCTATGAATGAAAAGATTTTCCTTTAAAAAGATTGCATGTGAACATATAAGACACATGTGTGTATGAATTCATTGAATCAATGTGATAACTATGTGACAATGGCTTGCTGTTCTGGACTCTCTACGCAGCATGGTGGAGTAGTCTTCTTAGTTCTCTTCTGGCATGTTGTCCAGAGGTCTGGCAAGGCAAGTCCCTGAAAAAAAGATAACATCCAACATACTTCACTTACCTCTAGTCTGGTTCAGGTCCCTGACAAGAACTTAACCTCCAAGATCCTTTACTTACCTCTAGTCTGGTTCAGGTCCTTGACAAGAACATAACCTCCAAGATCCTTCACTTACCTCTAGCCTGGTTCCGGTCCCTGACAAGAACATAACTTCCAAGATCCTTCACTTACCTCTAGTCTGGTTCAGGTCCCTGACAAGAACATAACCTCCAAGATCCTTCACTTACCTCTAGTCTGGTTCGGTCCCTGACAAGAACATAACCTCCAAGATCCTTTACTTACCTCTAGTCTGGTTCAGGTCCCTGACAAGAACATAACCTCCAAGATCCTTCACTTACCTCTAGTCTGGTTCGGTCCCTGACAAGAACATAACCTCCAAGATCCTTTACTTACCTCTAGCCTGGTTCGGTCCCTGACAAGAACATAACTTCCAAGATCCTTCACATACCTCTAGTCTGGTTCAGGTCCCTGACAAGAACATAACCTCCAAGATCCTTTACTTACCTCTAGTCTGGTTCCGGTCCCTGACAAGAACATAACCTCCAAGATCCTTTACTTACCTCTAGCCTGGTTCAGGTCCCTGACAAGAACGTAACCTCCAAGATTCGTCACTTATCTGTAGTCTGGTTCAGGTCCCTGACAAGAACATAACCTCCAAGATTCGTCACTTATCTGTAGTCTGGTTCAGGGTACTTACCCCGGTATAATGGCATATGCCTATCCTCAAATCCGTTTGTGGAAATAATTACTTTGGTACAATATATAGCGTACCGAAGTGGTGTCGTCATATGAGCATGTTGTCAAGATAATTGGTTCTAAACAAAGTGAAACCAGTGAGAGATTTAGCATTCCAATATTGTCTATCGGGCTAGTGTCGGGCATTCCCAATTACAGTCCCCGCTCTGATCACCGCTGCTTGCTCTACATGCGTTGTTTAGAACCAGTTGTCTTGACAATAACGCTCAAATGACGTCACACTTCGGTACTTCATTGTGCCTATCCTCAATCCATCCATAGCAACACTTATCTCTGGTCTGTTTCAGAAGACATACCACCATTGCCTATCCTCAAATCCCTTCATGAAAGATAATTATCTCTGGTCCGTTTGGAGAATACTTACCTGGTACAATGTCTTGTGCCTATTCTCAAATCCGTAGTATATACTGTACAATGTTCATACTGACCTAATACATAACACCCTGTTTATCAGAATAATGTGTAAGGGTTAAGTTTATTTCTGACACAACCACATAACCTTAACACCACCTACACACTCTAAGATGTAGCTGCTGCTGATTACATATGATACTAAGTTTGTGTAAATCATAGCTGCTGCTGACTAGTGATAAAGATGATTAATGTGTCTAAGAAGCACAGAATAGAGCTGTACTTTGTTAACACATACAGCCTTAGGGTTTTATGTTTCATCCATAATCCTCAAAATTGTGATTCTGTTTTGATATATATGCACCGAATGACCAAAGATATGAGAGTGAACTGATATAGATGTGTGTTGCTTTGTCCCTGTCATGCTTTGCCTGTGTCCCACACTGTGAGGGAGCGACCGGATTAGTTAATGGTAAAAAATAGCAACAAAATACCTCAATGATGTACTCAATTGTAAAAAAAAAAATCATAGATAATAGAAGTCAGGGGCAAAATCCATTGATCCACTGAGATGCAATGTCCTGCTCCTCATAGTATTGATGCACTTGCTACTTATGTACATGACTTAATCTTGTATGGGATAAAGGTACTAATTTCTCTACAACTAGAATCATGATTATCGATACAATGTATTGTTAGTCAGCGTTCAGTCAGACCTTTTTGGTCGTAAAACTAATCAGATGCTGATTCTTTAACCATGATTAAGGGCTTAAAAAAACTGTGTGAACACTGGGTCTGTCTGTCTGCCTCTCCCTCTCCCCCCCCCCCTCTCTCTCTCTCTCTCTCTTCCCTCTCTTCCCTCTCTCTCTCTCTCTCTCTATCCCCCTCTCTCTCCCCCTCTCGTTCCCCCTCTCTCTCTCCCTCTCTCTCTTTCTCTCTCTCCCTTGCTAACTTAATACACACTAGTAACCCAAGTGGAGAAAGTAACTTAATATTTTTTTAAATATTCTCCTCAATGTATTTTTTCCCTTCATAGTTCGATCTGATCCCATTTTAAAACACAGGTTTGGAACGTGGGCTTAACTCATATCTGTATTGTCATGTGCACATACATAGATCTGTATTTGTCTCCTGAATACAAGTGTTTTGTTTAACATACTATATATGTACATAAGATATTGAAATTGATTCATAAGTGAAAGGATCAAAGGTAAATGTTATTGCTGCTACTGATACCCTGTAAAAGTTGATGTGATGCATACTTTCAAACTAACGTGTCATGTCTGAAGTGTGTTAGGCTTGCTGTAATCAGTGACAAGAAGAGATGTACAAGCACAGGAAAATATTTCATGGTTGTCTTCAATCTATAAGTCGATATTGAATTATGTGCCATATTTTATTGAGTGATTGGGGTGATAGACACAAATGTATTGAATCGTTAGCTGTAGGATAGACTTAGTTCTAGACTTGAATTCTGTTTCTTTGTGAACCCTTCCCTTCATTCACAACTAAGTCTGGATATGCAGACTATTTCTTCATCCCTCTTTCCCTCTTAGCCTTAATGTCCTGACCTTGGTGTGGTTCCAGCAGTGAATCAGAAAGGAGAAAACTTAACAGCTTAGAACCAAGACTAGTTATAGGAACTGATGATGATTCCAATGCATTGATTATACACCATTAAGTGTTAGGGTTATAAAGACAAACTCCTCTGCTTTCTACAATATATAGGCTATAAGATTGATGTTTATTCAAAAATGGGGAAATAAACTCTATTACCATGACCAAACACAGATTCCTTTTCAAATTGATATCCGCCCCTAGCCTAGTTACTAGGCTGTGAGGTGCATGGACACAACCGAGTCTGTTCACAACTATGTCTGGTTAGACAGACTATGCCCTAATCCCATCCTGGCTCCTTCTCCTCTCAAGAGCCCAAGGAGCCAGGATGGGATTAGTGCCTAGTCTGTGTTTACCAGACATAGTTGTTCACAGACTCAGTTGTGTCCATGAACCTCACAGCCTAGTAACTAGGCTAATCCTCCTCCCCCCCCCCCCCCTTTAACGCTTCTGTATCTGACCCACACATTACCAAGCTCCGTAACCTGCATAGACCTCTCACACATGTTCATGCCACTGGTAATGAGAGGGTTAAACACTTGTCCCTGGTTGTCTTGCACCTGTAGGCGCTGGGGCTGCTGCTGGTGCATGCCCACAGCTACTGGGTCGCTGGCAATGAGACTGAGCTTGTCGGGAGAGACTTCATGTACAACCCCAACCTGCTGGGCAAGAAGATTGACCCAGACGTCCCCCTCTGGCAGTTCTTCGTCACCAGGTATCATCATGCTTTTTCATCACTTTTTCTTTTAAAAAAGCTTATAACTTGAGCATCTGAGCAGAGCTAATCAGGATATACCACAAACTCCCTGCTGATAAAGACCCATCCATTGTGTTTGCTTTGCTCTAGTCTGTGGGCCCCCCCCCCCCCCCCCCCTGAGAGCTAATCAGGTTGTTTCCTCAACTCCTAGTTAATAAAGACCCTTTCAATATCTTTGCTGTACTCTAGTCTGTGGCCCCCCTCCCTGGACTACATCCTCACCATTGCCCTGGCAACCGTCCTAGCCACGCACTACATCTTCTTCTCGGACTTTGCTGCGGGTGGTGAGAAGCGCGTCAGCATCATGGAAGGTCATGAGGTCGTGACCCCATCCCCTCTACCTGAAGGTCAGTGCGAGTGAAGAATGAGCTTGATTGATGACTGGGCAGCCCTGTCAGGGAAAGCCACTGATATGTGGTTTGAAACTTCGCTTGTGGAATCACTTTGAAATGAATCATAATCTCTAACTGTGCTATGTAAAAGGTAAATGTGATTTGTTGTGCAAACTCTGGAGGAGCGGAGAGTTAGTCTTGTCATACACTCAAATGTATACGTCATTTGGATTTGAAATGTCTGAAAGCCTTGAAGCCAGGCAAGTATTTCGGCAGTTTGAAACTGCTCTAAAATGTTTGTGCATGCTTCCTATTAGTAAGACTCAACTGGCCAATCAGGAGCTAGTCTTAGCCAACAGACATTATTGAGACAGTGTCGCAATTGAGTCCTGCAAGTACTGAATAAGAAATAAACGATTTGTGACTGAGTGAGAGAGGATTATTTAAAGAGGTTTATGCAATCCCTGACCGTGATTTGACTTTTTGCTGAGTATTCTATAGCATCGACATTAGCATAAAGAAATAAAGGATTTGTGACCAAGTGAAAGAGGATTATTTTAAGAGGGTTATGTAATCTTTGACAATGATTTGACCTTTTGCTGAGTAGTCTATAGCATCGACATATAGTAACATCTTGGTTGTGCATGTTGGATTTTCTAAAGTGCTGAATAAATAGAGAGAGTCTTAAAGTATGCACAAAAGAAATCTGATGGCCCCATTTAGAGACGATTATATAACGCCTACCAAATAGGAGTTGATTGTAGAAGATTCTGAGAATGATGTCATTCTGGAGACCAAATGACTTGATGTGTTATCTGGCCCAGCCATTGCCCCAGTGAGGCCATTCTCCTAGTGAGTCGGGCATTAACAGACAGTGCCCAGCTTGAGAGTCAACAAATAATACTCTTTACCATGCAGGACGTCTGGTCTAGGGAACAATGAAGAAATTACATGGGGCTTTGGAAGAATTTTTATACCCCCCCAATGCCCCCATATAACCCAACAGAGCTCCACAGATAACAAGGGAGCCCATGTAACTCTTTCATTGTTTCCTCTAAGGGTATCAAGTGGTTCAGTGTTCATGTCATTATCACATAAATATGTTTTCCCCTACTAATCATGCATGTTTTCAAAACCTGATCAACTTATTAATGTTTATCAGATTTTCAGCAGTCCACCCCTATGAATCTTGTTTTACACAAATCAACTCAGGATATTATTCTCCATTAACATGTTACATGTATGTGCTTCTGTCACATTTTAGCTAGTAAAAGATTTTTAAAAAGACAGAAAAACACAAAATAGAGCAACATTTTGCCAGGCATTGTAGAGTTAATTAAAGCATTATGTTGTGTTCCCACAGCTGAAGACGCTACCGTTGAGACCCTGGGAAGCCTGCCCTCGTCGCCCTCCACCAGCGATGTCAAGGTCATTGAACTCCTGTCGTCCCGAACGCAGGCCACGCAGACGGAACCCGTCACCGCCTCGCCCAAGACCAGTCGGTCCTCCTCCCCAGTCCCATCCTCAGCCAAGTAAGTTTCTCTAGGGCAATTCAGATTTCTTCATCAGACATTCGTGCTATTGAGTGTGTATATGTATACTGAAAAGCTATTGAAACCTTTTCTTAGAGTTGCAGTGCATGCCCCTAAAGGTTCATTTTTGCAACAATCGGCCACGAAATCACATATTTGCTTCATTAAAACCAACCCTCCCTCAAACCTAACCCTATTCTGGCCCAGGTCATAATCTTAACCTAAAATTACCATGTTTAAACTATTAATTGATCAAGCATATCATCAGATTGAGAGAAATTGTTGTTCGATTCTACATTCCAGCGTTTACTATCCGAAACCACTGACCCAGTGCACAGAGTGCAAGTACTGCAATGGATAATCAGGGGATGTTGTGGAGAGTGCTTTAGCCGATTAGTCTCAAAGGGTTGCTTTTAAAAGGTTGCTTTAAGAAAGAAAGAAAATGACCATTCCGCAAAGAAGTGATGTAATTTAAATTTTTGGCAACTATTGTGTGATGTAACATATTACATAATATAGAGCTTTCCCACCACCAGCCAGGACAAACGATCGAAAACCGTGCATCAGACCATGAAAAGTCATTGTTTTCATGGTCTGATGCACATGTTTTTATCAAGCAATCACAAGTCAAATCCGCTATCTCTAATGAACAGAGTCAAGATTGATATCGATTGCACGTCTCGTTGCGATCAATCGCATTTCTGTATAACAGGGCCATGATACTTTTTAAAGCAGTACTTTTCAAATCAATTTTTCAGGAGAGGTTTTATCTCTCTTTTATCATGTTTGCTAAACAAACTGTTGCTTTACGAGATTTGTGCACAAAAATGCATGATTGACATTTACAGTGTTCATAAACCATTCCACAGTGCTCTCAGGACTGAAATGTGTTGGTCTCATCCATCCCTGCAGGTTCACTATCGGCTCCATCGGAGGGTGTTCAGATGAAGAGGAGGAGCAAGGAGAGGAGGAGGGAGAGGTGGAGGTGGAGCTGGTCATGAAGAAGGAGCTGAAACCACCCAGGCCCATGGAAGAGTTATTGGAGATTCTCAATGTTGGGGTCAGTACCTGTGTCTTTAATTAGCAAGAGGCAGTTCAGTCAGCATTCATTAAAGCATTGTATTTCATTTGCACAGCCATAGCAATCTGGAACTAAGTACAGTCAAACTCTGTTTATAAAGACTATTTGCCCACAAAGACCACTTGTCTTTTTTTTTTTTTTGGGGGGGGGGGATCCCTCTGGGTGGTCTTTATAGACATATTTGGCTAAAAATCACATTTTTGAAGGAAATTATAGAATACTATAGAAGTATCACTGTGCTTTGACATAAAATGTAGGAATGAATACACAAAGGATTATAACTAAGTGTGATTTTCAGATGTGCATTGTTGCCAATTAAAAAGATGTATTGGTCGTAATCATCTTAATTTCACTTTGAAAACTCATGATACAGAATATAATAATCATGTGCAGAAATTGAGTTTTTTTATGTGATGAATCTTTTAATTGTTTTATTCATAATAGTTGATATAATAGTTGAAAGCTCTTGTCCCAGACCTTATATTTCTGTTGCTTGGTAAACAAGGCTGATACATATTAGTAAGCAATAAAAATGGATTTATGTTTAGCAGAAATTGATGTTCTTTCTTTTAATGCATCTTTGAAGCATTTTACTTGAAAGAGCATTATCAAAATTATTGCCCCAAACCACACATTTCTGATGCTTAAAGGGATACATCTTCTTGGAAAGTGCGCACAAGGTATTAAAGTGAATATCCTTTGTCTTGGGTTTGGGTTGGTGCTGCAGAAAGGGCCGGATGACTTGACCGATGAGGAGGTACAGCTGCTGGTCGATGCCAAGCACATCCCCTCCTACAAGCTGGAGAATATCCTTGGTAACCCGGAGAGGGGCGTGGCCGTCAGGAGGCAGATGCTGTCCAAGGTCCTCCCCATCACAGACGCCCTGGACAAACTGCCCTTCAGCGACTACGACTACTCCTATGTGAGTTCACATGCAGCTTTTTACTATCTTCATAGAGTGATGATCATTGTCATCATTGTGAAAATGAAAGTATCAAGAATGAGGATGAGGATGATGAAGATAAGGCTGATAATGATGATGATGAGAATGATGAGGATGATGATGATGACAAAAAAGTCTTCTCCTCATCTCTCATTCTTCTTGATATCTCTCTACATAATAGAAAAATGAAGAATAGATAGTTATGATGGTGGTGTTAGTGCTGCAGATGGTGTGGTGATGATGATGATGATGATGATGATGATGATGATGATGATGATGATGATGATGATGATGATGATGAAGATTAATTTAAAATTTAATGAGTGTCTCATGTGAAAGCATTTTGTGAGTAATGTCATCAGTATTCAAATATTCTTCTTTTTTCAGGTGTATAACCTTTTGCAGAAAGTTACATTTTGCTGGTGAAATTTGACTTTGGGCATTTTCATTTGCTCGCATATTTATTTTTTTCCAGAGCTTAATCGCTCTCACCTCTCACATATTGTTTTTATCCATTGGTTATCATTCTGACTTTCACATTGCACACCACACAGGTCTCTGGGTCATGCTGTGAGAACGTGATTGGCTACCTGCCTGTCCCAGTGGGTGTGGCCGGACCCCTCCTCCTGGACGGACATGAGTACCAGGTTCCCATGGCAACCACCGAAGGCTGTCTTGTGGCTAGCACCAACAGGGGCTGTCGAGCCCTCAGGGTGAGTGTTGCACACTCCTAACTCTTCTGATCTCCGGTCTCACATTGCTTGCATCTTAGCACACACAAATCATTTACATTTTTTCTTGGCCATGTTGCAGACAGATTTTCAATTCTTGTAACTTACCATCAATGGTAGTCACCATGACAACAGCCAGTTAGCTCATCATTGCACCTGTTGCTATGGTAGTTACCATTGATGGTAAGTTACAATAATTGACAACCTATTTGCAACATGGCCCTGGTATACAACGGGTTAACTCTAAGCAGTAGATTGCAGATTCAAATCCTTCTAGTCACAAGATTTCTTTTCTGACCTGTTTTTCATTCATTTTTACTACTGGATGTATGCCTAAATTTCCTTTAAAAATGAAACTGTTGTTTTTAAGCAAAAGACCTTTGTTAACATTGCTGTGAATCTGGCTCTAGTCCATTCAGAAGGAGCTAACATGATTTTATTTCTCTCTGTTTCCTCCCTGTCAGTCTGCCGGTGGGATCCAGAGCATTCTGATCCAGGACGGAATGACCAGAGGTCCGCTGGTCAGGCTGCCCAGCGCACAAGAAGCAGGGTAGGCAGGCTGGACATTCCTTTTTTCTAGATCTCTTTAGAAACCATACAGCAGAGCTGGCAACACTCCCTGATTTTGCTGGAGACTCCCTGAAAATAGACCAATATTACTACATTGGGTTTCATCACATCACCCAATCTCTCTGATTATTGATAGATTATTGTCATCAGGTTGTATGCATTTGATAGATATCTCCCTGATTTTTGATGAAATTTCCCCAAATCTTCATGATTGCTGAATTTCAATGTTGGTAGCTCTGCATACAGGAACAATAAAGGAACATACACATGTGTATGCCGAGGTCAGGGTTAAATGACTGCTAAATACAGGGTGAATAGCAATCAGTCACAGAGAAAATGGGAGATGATTAAGCAAAAGTTTTCAACATGTACAATAGTAGAATATTTTCTTTTTAATTGAGAAAATTAAAAAGAAAACAAAATGGGTAGCATACATGTACATGTATTTCCACCATTCCTGTCTATAGTTACCCTGTGTTACACTAATACTTGCATCTGAACATTGACACTTGGTCATTCTACACGAATGGTAGGTTTTAAATTAAGGAAAAGGTATCAGAGGCAATTGCTATGGCCTATACCTTAATGATGGAGATAAAGATGTTAACATGATATGTAGATAATATCAAACATTCCTATAAATACACAGAGGAATGCTATTTCTCAGACGAAAATTCTCAAACCAAGAACAACATATAAATCAAGTTTGTGAAATATAAGTGATCTGGAAGTCAAATAGTGTGTGAAAAATATTCTACTTTGAAGTTTGCCTCTTGACACATCTTTTTCAAATGTGAAAATAACATGTGCATATGCTAGAAGAAGAAGACATTTGAAGCTGTCAGTACCTTCTATTTGCCCCATAATCTGTTAGTATGCATTGCAGGCATGCTCCCATTGAACATATAAACTATGGTGCAGACCAGAGTCTCTAGGTCTCTAGGCGATAGATTTCGGACGAGACTAGTGATTGTTAGAATTTTGCTTGAAGTCAGTTTTCAGTTATATTATTTGGAGGGAATTTCTGATCTTCTTCTATTTTTTGTGTTTTTTACAAAAATGTATTTTTTTTACCTGCAAAAGAGACACCCTGTCTTTAAGCATTCTTGTCCTTTGAAATGGAACTAAGACCACACTCCTTTGATTCAGACATGATAAGAATGGCCTCCAAATAATCATGCTAGAAGCTTAAAAGATTAACTCTTTACGGATCGGTGGAGTGGCATGCGTGCAAATTTGTACAAAAATAGGAATGATAAGGTACAGTAAGTTTTCTATACAAGCAGTAATAAGTAGCACCAATGTCAGAGTAGTTCGTTATTTCAAAACTTAAAACAAACAGCGTGATCAGAAGGAGCATTTATTTTTTCTAACTTTCCTGTAAAGCATTTTCAGAAAATAACAATCATGTTAAAAGTTAATAGCCATTGGCATGCAAGACATTGTCTTCAGATCTGATGAAAACTGCACCCCCAAAATTAATGCACCACTGAGGGGTGTGTGTGGCCTACCGTATAAAGAGTGAAGCAGGCCCGATCTATTGGTTTTTATTTGATTTGATTTGATTTTTTTACTTTCTGCTTGATTTCCAATACACGAAGTGAGAATGCAAAACTAGATACATGTGTCAATTTGTATTGTAGAATATTAATATAATCAAAATGAAGTGTGATGGAATGAAAGCCTCAAGTACATCATATAATCCATTGTACAAAATGAAGATCAATCAAACTTGATGGTTTTCATCATGATCAGAAGCTTAAAAGTATGAAAATCTTTATACTTAATTACATTATGTACAGGATAGAGTGAGGGATAGAAAGATAGAAGAGAGAGAGAAAGGAAGAAAGATGTGTACCACTCCAAGTGCTTTATGTTATGCTATTAATTTATATGTTATTTGTTATATTAGTTATTTGTGATTGGGGACGGAAGCCAATACAGCGGGTGAAGATGAACAAGTTATTGAACCTGTTTCTTAAAAAAAAAAAAGAAGAACAGATCATGCCTCTAAAGAAAAGGTAGTACAATCTGTGATTAGGCTATAAGCTAAGGCCATAATGTCTGATGTCTGATACAGATCATGCCTATAAAGAAAAGGGAGTACGATCTGTGATTAGGCTATAAGCTAAGGCCATAATGTCTGATGTCTGATACAGATCATGCCTCTAAAGAAAAGGTAGTACAATCTGTGATTAGGCTATAAGCTAAGGCCATAATGTCTGATGTCTGATACAGATCATGCCTCTGAAGAAAAGGTAGTACAATCTGTGATTAGGCTATAAGCTAAGGCCATAATGTCTGATGTCTGATACAGATCATGCCTCTAAAGAAAAGGTAGTACAATCTGTGATGAGGCTATAAGCCAAGGCCATAATGTCTGATGTCTGATACAGATCATGCCTCTAAAGAAAAGGTAGTACAATCTGTGATTAGGCTATATGCTAAGGCCATAATGTCTGATGTCTGATACAGATCATGCCTCTAAAGAAAAGATAGTACAATCTGTGATGAGGCTATAAGCTAAGGCCATAATGTCTGATACAGATCATGCCTCTAAAGAAATGGTAGTACAATCTGTGATTAGGCGATAAGCTAAGGCCATAATGTCTGATGTCTGATACAGATCATGCCTCTAAAGAAAAGGTAGTACAATCTGTGATAAGGCTATATGCTAAGGCCATAATGTCTGATGTCTGATACAGATCATGCCTCTAAAGAAAAGGTAGTACAATCTGTGATTAGGCTATATGCTAAGGCCATAATGTCTGATGTCTGATACAGATCATGCCTCTAAAGAAAAGGTAGTACAATCTGTGATTAGGCTTTAAGCTAAGGCCATAATGTCTGATGTCTGATACAGATCATGCCTCTAAAGAAAAGGTAGTACATTCTGTGATAAGGCTATATGCTAAGGACATAATATCTGATGTCTGATACAGATCATGCCTCTAAAGAAAAGGTAGTACAATCTGTGATTAGGCTATAAGCTAAAGCCATAATGTCTGATGTCTGATACAGATCATGCCTCTAAAGAAAAGGTAGTACATTCTGTGATTAGGCTATAAGCTAAAGCCATAATGTCTGATGTCTGATACAGATCATGCCTCTAAAGAAAAGGTAGTACAATCTGTGATAAGGCTATATGCTAAGGCCATAATGTCTGATGTCTGATACAGATCATGCCTCTAAAGAAAAGGTAGTACAATCTGTGATTAGGCTTTAAGCCAAGGCCATAATGTCTGATGTCTGATACAGATCATGCCTCTAAAGAAAAGGTAGTACAATCTGTGATTAGGCTATAAGCTAAGGCCATAATGTCTGATACAGATCATGCTTCTAAAGAAAAGGTAGTACAATCTGTGATGAGGCTATAAGCTAAGGCCATAATGTCTGATGTCTGATACAGATCATGCTTCTAAAGAAAAGGTAGTACAATCTGTGATTAGGCTATAAGCTAAGGCCATAATGTCTGATGTCTGATACAGATCATGCTTCTAAAGAAAAGGTAGTACAATCTGTGATTAGGCTATAAGCTAAGGCCATAATGTCTGATGTCTGATACAGATCATGCCTCTAAAGAAAAGGTAGTACAATCTGTGATTAGGCTATAAGCTAAGGCCATAATGTCTGATGTCTGATACAGATCATGCCTCTAAAGAAAAGGTAGTACAATCTGTGATTAGGCTATAAGCTAAGGTCATAATGTGTGATGTCTGATACAGATCATGCCTCTAAAGAAAAGGTAGTACAATCTGTGATTAGGCTATAAGTGAAGGCCGTAATGTCTGATGTGTGATACAGATCATGCCTCTAAAGAAATGGGAAGAACAATCTATGATAAGGCTATAGCTAAGGCCATGCCATCTGCTGCATGTAACAGATCATTCAAATTTATTTTCGCATAAAAACATTATATTTTACATGTGATTACAATGACGATAAATTACGGAAACTTACCAAAATTGTGCGAGCACTAGTAAGGGCTGTTTAATCCGTAATATGCATCTTCTCCATAATCATGCAAACATGAAAAAGACCAAAAAATAAAAAAAAGGATGAAAGAATAGCATACACATTTGAATACTATCAATTGTTGCTAAAGTTAAGTTACTTTTATTGTTATTATTGATATCATCTAATGAATAGTTGATGAGAATATTTACTCAGCTGCTGTTCTGCAATGGTTTTTGATATTGATAACTTTTAGAGTTATTATTGATATTTTTTATTATTTATGAAAGGAGAGTTGATAAAGGTGTTTGCTGTGCTTCTGTTTTTTCGCAGAGCTCTGAAGCAGTGGCTGGATGTGCCAGAGAACTTTGCTGCCGTCAAGGAGAGCTTTGAATCCACTAGCCGCTTTGCCAAGCTCAAGAGCATACAGACCGCCCTCGCTGGGCGATACATGTACCTGCGCTTCAAGGCTATCACCGGGGACGCCATGGGCATGAATATGGTCTCCAAGGTGAGCATAATCACAACCTTCTTTCTTCTGAGTGAGTGACCGATACGTGCCCCTGACCAGTGGTCCACACAGGCCCAGGCAGCTTCATGGAGAGCTGTCAGATCTTCTGGCCTGCCTTGACCACTGGAGTTGTGGGCTGACGAGAAGGTGGTCCATACGGTTAGCGTTACTGGAAACTGGGAGGCTTCAGACGACCCGCCCAAAACCTCCTAGCGAACGCTATAACTCCGCTTAAATTTAGTTTCTAGTTCTATTATTGGGAAGGAAGTTTTTTTTACAGTATTTTCTTCAATTTTCCATGGTTTCTACAAATATATAAGGCTATAACTCCGCTTAGATTTAGTTTCTAGTTCTTTTATTGGGAAGGAAGTTTTTTAACAGTATTTTCTTCCATTTTCCATGGTTTCTACAAATATATTTTTCTTTGACCTGCAAAAGTGACCCCCCTGTGTTTAACCTTCTTGTCTCTCTGTGTTTGTTTGCAGGGT
This sequence comes from Arbacia lixula, assembly GCA_963669155.1. Taxonomy (NCBI): domain Eukaryota; kingdom Metazoa; phylum Echinodermata; class Echinoidea; order Arbacioida; family Arbaciidae; genus Arbacia; species Arbacia lixula. The sequence continues at coordinate 28,456,044 of OZ022578.1, forward strand.
ACGGAGAAGGCACTCAACGCTCTCCAGGAGACCTTCCCACATCTAGAGATCATGAGTCTCAGCGGCAACTACTGCACCGATAAAAAGGTGGCAGCCATTAACTGGATTGAGGGGCGAGGCAAGTCAGTGGTGTGTGAGGCAACCGTCCCAGCGCACATCGTCACCAAGGTAACCACCACTGCGTATAATGATTTACTTATTAACAAGCATTGCTCAGCAGCACAGGTTGCAAGGATCAGATTACAATATTCTCCTAAGCACATCTCCAGTCAATGATAACCACAATATATCTTTTAATCATTCATGTCCTGAGACCTAAGATATGAGGTCGTACTCCCAGCTTTTCTTATGTGAAAGTTATTATTACGAAGTACACTAAGAATAATTGCTTTCGTTTCCCCAAATCCTCATTTTCTTTTCCAAGTCTATCTTCTTCTTCTTTTTGGTCTTTTCTTCTCATGCTTTTCCTTCTTTGGTTCTTATTTTCCCTCCTCCGCTCTCTCCCATGTCCTCCTTCTCCATTTTGAAAAGAAACTCTGTGCCAAAATATTCATGTATATATTCTAGATACAAAGTACACTGTTCTTGACAAGCTTGATTGTGCTGATTTGCAGTACCGGTAAAATCTATTTTGATCAGACAATATTTGAAATTTCACATGATTTTCATGGCTTTGTCCAGGTGCTGAAGACAAGCGCATCTGCGTTGGTTGACCTGAACATCCACAAGAATCTGGTTGGCTCTGCCATGGCTGGCAGCATCGGAGGCTTCAATGCACACGCAGCTAACATCGTCACTGCCATCTACATCGCTACAGGCCAGGTAAGGAGGCTGATCGGTCTGCTGGTCAGCGGTGTAGGTTGATGTATTCTGCTGGTCAGCGGTGAAGGTTGATGTATTCTGGGTCATGTATCACAGAGAATGGTGGACCAAGTGGAAATCAGTAGCACAAAGAAGTTGCTAACTTGTGGTGAATATCAATCAGAGTTTGATCCTATGGTGGACCAAGTGGAAATCAGTAGCACAAAGAAGTTGCTAACTTGTGGTGAATATCAATCAGAGTTTGTGAGGATCAGTCGTAACTACACGGTTCATTGCAAAATTGTACATTGCTATGACTTGCAATAGATTAGCGGTGATAGTGTCAGTTTTGTGGCTGGCCCTGACATATGACTCTCTTTGCGTTCATCATAAAGTGCCTAATAGCGTTATGCTTCCTTGTCATGTGTCCATCTTTCCGTTGGTCCACATTATCTTGTCTATGGAATAACTCTAGGAATATTTTGACTGAATCAAATTTTTGTTTTGTTATGCATACAGTACAATGTTGCAATGCTGATTACCTAAGCTCTTTTAGCATAGCTTTACTATGTTGAAACTGGCATAAACAACCACCTCACACCTCACACCACCTTTAGCATAATGTACTCCTGGGTACCGTTGCATAAAACTTACCATTAATGGTAACTACCATGTTAACAACACTTGACAGTGAATGGAATTCAAGATGTCCATAGAAATTGCCATGGGTAGCAAAGTGACCACCGCTTTAACTGAATTGTATTTCTGATAAAAAAAAATCAGCAATATATAAGTGTAAATCAAAAGAAATTACCATTGGTAGCAAAGTTACCATCAATGGTAAGCTTTATACAACATGGCCCTGATCCTTATCCCACCCCCGCCCTCCTCCCCTCTTGTAGGATGCAGCCCAGAACATCGCCAGCTCCAACTGCATCACGCTGATGGAGACCCGGGGTGTCGGCGGTGAGGACCTCTATATCACCTGCACCATGCCGTCCATTGAGCTGGGCACCGTGGGAGGGGGCACTGTACTACCCCCTCAGTCTGCATGTCTCGAGGTAACCACACCCACATCATTAGTGTGTATGTGTGTGTGTCTGTCTGTCTGTCTGCCTGGCAACTTGCATGTCTTGGGTAAAGGGATATTCCAGTCCAACAACAAGTTGATCTTACTAGAAGCAGACAAATTTGAGAAGAAAGTTCGAAAATTGGAAATCTAATAAGAAAGTTTAAGATGTTTTGATGCAAGGGAGATTGACATTTTGGAGAGGCAAATTAGCAACTCGGTCATGAGACTATGATGTCATAGATGCACTAAGCTGCTAATATTTTGCATGTTTTCATAATCTAAATTTCCATCTTTGTCCCTAAGAATTTTTTTTTTTTTTATATTTTTACCCATTTAAATGATTAGTGATATGTCTTTGCATGCAGGCGGTAATATCTAAATATTGATATTGATATTGATATTGCAATTTATTGTCCAATTAGAAATTGCATTTTCACTGGTTTACAAAGATGATACATTGAAACAAATGAGAAATGTGACATTTAACAAGGTACATCTAAACAGAAAGACATATACAATTATTAGACAGTAATAATAAATTAGAAATTAATTATTGAATTATCAAGCAGTATTTGATTAATAGAGTTTTCAAAGATTGAAATACAATATATTGCTTCCATTTGTCCAATTTTTAATATGCTGTCATCTTACCAAAATGTAAAAAACAGGACTTAATATAATTTTGTTGAACTGCTTGCCTCTGTAGATGATGGATGTGAAAGGGTCTAACATCAAAGGCTCTGGTCTGAATGCTACCAAGCTGGCTCGCATCATCTGTGCCACCGTCATGGCTGGGGAGCTCTCCCTCATGTCAGCACTGGCTGCAGGCCACCTCGTCAAGAGCCACATGAAACACAACAGGTAGGACTAAGATGTGTGTGTAGGAGGGGGGGGGGGGAGAGGGGTGATGTGCTGAAATAGAACATGGAAGACTCTGGTTGAGCTAACTCATTCATATAAACTTACATTTTATGTATGGATATCACAATGTATTTGACCATAAACTGTACTAAAGTTGTAGTAATCTCTTCCTGAGCTAGTGTTTTTATCATGTAACAGAGAGGAATGGAAATGTTTTTGAATCATTTGCTGTTAATCTTTTATGGTACATTTAGGTGTATATTTGTATAGTTTTTTATTCCTTTGCCATGATGGCATTATGTATAAAGTAATGGAGCATCATGCAACTCTCTCTAACTCCTTTTCTTGTTGATCTTTTGTGGCAGGTCTGCTCTGAACGTTGCCAGCCCTCTTTCCGCCATCGCTGAGGACAAACCGCTCGCATATCGCCGGTCAAAATCCATGGACTGTGGCACGCTCAAGGAGGCAGCGTCCATGCCAGGCACGTGTACAAGCAATGCGTCGTGACAGCACACTGGCACAACACTGTAAAGAGACAATAATCCGCTCCTCGTCACATTTCCACTGCAGGCTGTATAGAGTGCCGAAATGAGCATGTTGTCATGACAACCAATTCTACGCTACTTGTGCAGAGCAAGCTCCTCCTTGAAGAGTGTTCAATGATGTCTTATCTACAAACGTCCCGGCCGAGTGCCGTTCTTTCGAATCATCAACGCCACTTGCACTCTATTGACAGGCAGTCCAGTGTTTACCTATCACTATCACTTGTCAAGTACAAATGTTTCCTTCTGTATTCTAAGCCTTTGTGAGGTGAGGGCGGGTACCAGTCTGTCTGTCTGTCTGTCTGCTTGTATTGTACTGAAATTGGTGTTATGAGTAAATTGAACGCAGATGCATGTTTCTGTTGCAGAGAGTAGTATGCAAGCAAGTTGTTTCCGTGTGTGGAGAGAGTATTAGAAGTGGCAAGAGGAACATGAAACCGTGAGAGGCATGAAGATGAACTTTATGCTCGATGACCGACCAGCTTCAGTAGTGGATTAAATCTTATACACCAGCATCATTATCAGAGACCAAAAGTACATAGTTCTTACATATACTTAGCAGAGAGCCTTGCTCCAGTATATTAAATTACATCCGTGTCAAACACTTCAAGATCATAGCAAGACACTCACATGTTCCTACATTTGTCTTTGTGAGTAATGATGAAGGACATGTTTTTTTATCAAAATTTTGGAACAGATGGTTATCAATATTTCTTGTAATAGATGTTTGTTATTGCTATTGCCAGTGCAACTTGTATATCTGTTCACCATGCGGAGCAGTGTTGAGTGGAGTACAAGTAACTGAAGGTAACTGTTGACGGAGCGATGTACAGGTGAATGTGTTCAGTGTGTGATAATATTTCTCCTTACTTGAGCCAATTGTAGTCAAATGTGTCATGTGTAAGAAGTTGAAAAGTTGCAGACATTTCCAAAATCTGGCAAAGATGAAAAAAGAACCACAAAAACAATGCTTAGGTCACTTTATATGTTAGGCCTGAAAAAGTCAGTAGGACTCCATGTGGCTTTCATCTTATTTACACAAATCACATCCCACATTTGAAATGATATGATTATAATTTTTTTGTTGAAGAGGAGTTTATGATTTAAGTCATTTCGTGGTTTTAAAATGGACATAAAACTCAAGGGTTTTTTTTTTGTAATTGCAGTTCTCAGATGTCCCTGGTCTGTAAAGGACATTGTAGTCTTTCCCTAGCATACACTAGTGAGGGGACATGCCCAGAACTTAAGCCAAAACTGCAAGTTAAGAACCTTGGGTTCTCAGAACAGAGATTGAAATAATAAATTATATATATGTGTATATAGAAAAGAGATCTATATTAAAAACAGTTCTTTAACTGTATAGAAAGCAGACAATTGGAAGCAATTACAGGTCTTATAATTTTATTTTTTTTTTGTGGGGGGGGGGGGGGGGGGGTGGGGGTGGGGGGGAGGAGAAGACAAAATATGTTAAATTTTCTTTTCAGGGTAAGCTGGTTAATTTTTTGTGAATTGAAAATGTAATTAACAAAATCATTTTCGTTTTAGAGAAATGTATTTTCTGAGCCTCTCATAAGGATTTCTTTATGTAAACATTCAATTTTTTTAAAAGAACAAATAATGTTAAATGTGATATTCTGAGTAAATGTAAATGTTACACTTTCCATTTAAGCATGTGAAAGGTTGTCTATCCCTTTTCCAGACCAAACCTGCATTTACTTACTAGATTTTTAGACAACCTGCTCCAGAATTTAAGTTAAAATTTTAAAGTTTATGAAAACCCATGAAAATTCATTTTTCAGTTTCTGCATTCTGAGGAAAAATTCTCATAAATGGTATGTTCTTCTATATGCCATGGTATTTAGAGAATGTAACATTGTAATATTTTGTATTTTTTCAATAGGACAAATGTTTTGTCATGAATCGTTCTCAAACATGTTGAAGTTTGTATATTTAAAGAAACCTGCTTCACAAGCTCTACATAGATGGGCGATTCATTTATTATGTGTGTGTGTGTGTGTGTGTGTGTGTGTGTGTGTGTGTGTGTGTGTGTGTGTGTGTGTGTGTGTGTGTGTGTTGGGGGGGGGGGGGAGATGACCCCCCCTCACTTTTATTTGAGCACTGGATGCTACATCTCCGTGATAGCACTCGTTGAACATGGGAGATTCATTGGTGATAGATGATATAGATTGCTGGATAACATCTTGTGATAGAATGTGCAAGGCAGAATGAAAAGGAAGTTCTTTTCTTTTTTTTTTTTTTGGAAGTACTGATATGCAGTAGAATGGTTGACACACTTATGAAACTATGGTGGAAGACAAATGTTGTCATACTTTTGCCCGTACTGTGCTCATGACTTTTCTCTCCTTGCCTTGTGTTTTTGAATATTTATGCTGTTAGTTTACTTACCTGGAATAAAGACATATTTTCTTGTTCGAAAAGCCACAATGCTATTTATTTGTGTTTGGATTAGATGGAAGTGTTATGTGTGGTAATGGAAGCTGTACTGATTTCCCATTTCCAACACCCAAACAATTGAAGCAGCATTTCACCAAAAAAATTGTACCTAGGTCTATGGCAAGATGTCCAGATTTCAGTACATGTATTAGTGTAATGAAAGAAAACATCTCGGCTAGATTGTATTTGCTAAGAAAGAAGGAACAAAACAATAAGATAAAGTGTTACAAAGCTCATTAGTAAATAATAAAGGTATATGTGTATACATCTACATTTTTTGAAATACAGGAATGTACCTAGGATAAATTAATACACTGTAGTTTGGGTGATGACGACATTTGGCGTCATTCAAAATTCAACGAAATGTGGGCGAATATAAGAGAATATTGCACACTGATAAAGGCAATATTAACTTAAGTTGATATAAAACTGATTCAGCCTCATGGAGATGTTTCCTGAGCTAAGTGTAGAATCAACTTCGAGGAGGGACGTGGACAATATATAAACATGTAGTGATTAGTCGTGAAACATTACCAACCATGACCCAAATGACAGGACAGTATGGAGGAGAGCCATCAAGGAAATGAACGGTCTTAAATGGACCTTAAACAATGATGATGATGATGATGATGATGATGATGATGATGATGATGATGACGATGACGATGATGATGAGAGAACACTAAAACATGTGCACTCTATATTATCCTTACTGTAATACTGGGTAAAAATCAGCGTGAGGAAGAAGATTTTGGGAATTGGGGTTCTCAAAGAGCTAACAAGTATACAATATGTGGTAATGTATTTTCACAACTAAGGTATTTTTTACATTAGCGTACTAATTTAAGATGATTAATCACTATTTGATGGTGAAATATATTGTTATTTGGTGACATTGCAGGTTAAAAAATAATATTTCTTGTTCCCTTGTTGTATTGTCAATGAAAATTGCAGCTGAGGTTTGATTTCATTTCCATTAAAAATGTCATAATGAAATGATCGAGATTTCATAAAAACTGTTCACTGCATCTGTTGGCATTGAAATTGCAGTAACACAACTCCTTAAAAGACAGTGTGCCCTTTTGCATCAGTCCCCATGCATGCAACACAACACAGAGTTTGGGTCACATGGAAATGAAGAAGTAGGATTAAAGACCTGTTATCTTGTGTACTTATTATTTGAATTTCCTCAAACTTTCACAAATCTATAAGGTGGCTTCAACTGCCCAGAGTGATGCAAGTGTCTTTCTTCAAGGAACACCTTTCACAATTCTTTGCCTCTGATATCTTGGAAGGTTGTGTTACTGGGCTGTTTTTTGCAATGTCAACTGGTCATTCAGGTCTTGTTCTCTTTGAACTTGGAAGTACCAAAGGCCTCCGCTCTCCTTCAAATGTCTTTGTTTTCCCACAATGTCTTAGGATCTTGTTCTTATCTTTCAAGCCACATCTGATTTTATTTTCGTAGAATTGTGCTGTACAATGGGCACTGATCAGTTCTCGTCTATCTTTATGCCCCCCTCTCACCTGAACTCTCCACCTCATTCATGAATATTGGGATACAATCTTCTAACAGTTCACACTAATTTTGTTTTTTTCTCATGCTGGCTGTGTACATGTATGTAATTATATTCTGTGAATATTCAGTGAAATCTATATGTATGAATTTTGTGGGATGGTGACAGATTTACCCAATAAAATGCTATCAATTGAAATGCAATTTCTTCTCTCCTTTGTGTGTTCATTGTGGAATGTGAGATTTATTTTGAACAGTAGCTGCATCAAACGGATGAACATGAATGAGATTTAATACTGATTCTTTCCCCAGCATTTAGATGTACAGTATTTTGAATAATAGATCATATGACTGTCAAATAAATGTGCCATGCTGTTGGTCTGCCGTAACTTCTCTGCCAGACTCCATAGTGTGAATTACCAGTGCAAACATGCCTCAATAGTGCATAAGTTTTAACTCCTAATATGCAAATATAAAGAGTTAACTCCTTCTCTGCCAGAATCCATGCTGCTCTATGTGAATGGTGTGTATTACCAGTGGGAGTATGCCTCACTAGTGCATAAAGAGTTATTGGGTAAACAGAACCTCATACTGATACATATGTGCTAGCTAGAATTTTTTTACTCAGGATTTAAAACGTTGTATTGCAGTGTATATTGATAAAGGAATCCAAGCATATGCCCTGTATATCAAACAAAAAAGCTCAAAGACGAATCACATTTGATTTGCAATCATACAACAGCAATTAATGTTGAAATATAATGAAATAAAAAAAAAATAGTTGGTGCATATTTAGATGGTTAGGTTATAAGACTAACATTTGTAGGAAAGTAAATAGTTCCTAAATTAAAGAATAAATAAAAATACATTGGCTATTATCCAGAACGGATTTGGAAATGGATGAGAACTGCATGTTTGGTATGTAAGCTATGGTGAGTTTGTTGAGCTGCAATGTGAATGAAATAGAGAGAAAGATAGAATAAACAGAGAGGGAGGGGCATTAGTCTTAATGTCTAGACATACATGAAATAGCCTTTAATACTTCACGAAAAAGATATCTGTAAACTTTTGATCATGTTTATTCAAGATGTGATTGTTTATGTCAGATGAAAAGGAGTCTTCTATTTATCTTCAAGGTACAGAATTACAATGTAGGGAGAATTAAAGCAATAACATTACATGGAAGAACCAAACGTGGACATTTTGAATAGTTGAGCTACAGAGAAAAACATGCATTTGTTTGATTACAAATAAATATTAAATATCTTTTGTATGCCACTGTTTTTTGTCTTTCTCTTCATTTGTAAACGGTGTTATTCAATATGTTTTTGGGGTTTTTTTTTTCAAAGTCAACCTATCTGAATATCTTATAAGTGCGTTGAGCTACTCTCTAAAATGTATTTACAGAAAATATTGATTCGTTTGTAGATATTTTGTTTAAAAAAAACATCTGATGTAAGGAATTAAACAAACTGAAAAAAATAATCATATACCAGCAGCTATTGCTGGTCGGTCGGTCAACTGTGATGATATTACATGTGATATCTTTGCAGATACCATAATTACCCGCTGGCGAATCTAGAATGGCAGCTTCAATCACCAAAGAAATTGTGAACACAAGGTAAAAACTGAACAGATTATTTTGTTTAATCTAACAATCACCTGCCTCAAATATGATGCCTACCTTTTGTGACGCGTATTTTAGTGGTAGCTGGACCTGAAATTGTTAAATATAACCGAAACTTCGTTTTGTGAGGTGTAGACTCCAGTACACCTGCCTACATGCTTACTTTAGTGTTAGTTGCAATTGTCTGTGATGCTATACATGTACATGTACATGTAGTTGTTACTCTCTCATTTAGTCTACTCTAAATTTGAGAAATACTGGTGAGGCCCTCATCTTGATTGATGCCAGCTTTGTATGACAGCAAAAGAACCAGGGTCTCCCTGTAGATACCGGCATGCTGGGCGAGCAATATGCCTGAGCCGTCGAGAATAAATCAATTGAATGCTAAATCTCTATCTCTCAATATGATGGGGTGACCATATTTTGCGCACATTTTGGTTTTCTTGACGATTCCAAGACATCTAGATTATTACACATAACGTTCAATACATCAAAGAATGAGAATATCTGATATAATCACATTTCATGGCCTGGAATTAAAATATCAGATTAAAATCAATGTAATTTCAAGAATTTTACAACACTTACTGACACCGCCTTGTGATCGACAACGAGTGTCAAAACTTTAAAAAACAACCTTGTATTGTCAAGCACATACCAGCCATTTCAGTAAATACCTCAAAATTGGTAATGCTTTTATTTTTTATTGATTTTATGGACGTTTAGATGTCTATAGATGATGTATCTTGTTCGACTGTTCGAAGAATACAGTACCTTAATCCCAGTATGTGTATCCTCTCATCTAAGTGTATTTTAGTATTTAATGTTAGTGCGCAAAATAGGACACGCGTGAAATTAGGTCACACCACTATTTATAGTCTTTATAGACTACAGGCAGCCGTATGGTCATGTGTGAGCAATTAATACTTTTCTTCAAAGATATTTATTTTCTTAACCTCTCTTTGGACATTTATTCTCTCTATAACTGTGATCACATTCCTCCCCTCGGTACAGGGTCAGCTCAGTTCTAAACAGAGATGTCAAGCAGTTTGGAAAGAAATTTCTCTTTGACAACAATGAAGAAACCTGCTGGAATTCGGATCAGGTACACCAATACAAGGGAATGCCTTGCCATACTTGCAAGAGAAAAACTATTTTGCTTCATTTATAAAACACATCTATAATAAATTGGTGATTTACTGTATTATGCGCTATACAGTAAACATTATTGATATGAATGAATGAATAAATTCATGACTTTATTGTCCATAATAGCCTAAAGGAAACACACTAACACATCTGCACCAAAAAAAAAATCAAGCTTGAAGGGGGCAAAAAAAAATCACCCCAGAAGAAGAAGAATCGTGCGGTAATTTGCCTTACACCAGCATATACTATTGACAAGCATTACAAGTGTAGATCTAAAGACAGCTGTCTCAGCTACATTAAACAATGCAAAATATGATAATCATATACAGAGTGCTTTTAGCTGTCTGTGTTAGAACCATATTCATTATTTGCCTATCAAGTGATTAGAATTGGACTAAACATACGTGATCAATTCTGAGATAATACTAAAACATATATTCCTGTTTCTGAAAACAAAATAAAGAGTGACAATCTTTTTATAATGTGTTGATAATCTGTTGATAACTAATGGGGAAAATTGCATATTAAATCATTTTTATAACAACAAATGATTATTATTTTTTGTGCAGGGAGCTCCCCAGTGGGTGTCAATAGAGCTGAGTAAACCTCATCTCCTGACTGAACTCCAACTTCAGTTCCAGGGGGGCTTTGCCAGCAGGTCTGGCTGGGTGGAGGAGAATGGCGGCGCCCAAGGCGAGAGGGGTGATGCTACCAAGCTTATGGACTTCTATCCTCAGGATGATAACAGATTACAAATATCCTTTTTGATTGTTGTTATTGATTGCCAAGAATTTGTGTCTTGGGTATGTTACAAATTTCACTGGCAAAGGTCAATTAGGATATCCATTTATTCGCTTAAAAAAAAACATTAAAGATGGAGAGAATTGGAATAGAGAGGGAGGAATAAACATAGAGAGCAAGATAGAAGAAAACATGCAGAGAGAGAGAGAGAGAGAGAGAGAGAGAAGAAAAAGGAGTCATTGCAACACTTTTTTAAATGATCTTTTTGATTTCGTTTATGTCCTGCTGTTGCATGTTGACATCAGTAATATTTACAAGTCCTAAAGCATAAAAATGTTGCCTGGAACACAAAATGGTAATGATTTCTATCAGTTCCAAAAAGGTATCCTCATGCAATGTGTGATTTGACTTTACTTTTTCATTTCTGTGTAGTGTGAATTAAAAGAAATGTATTTAGGCCGTAAAGCAAAAGTGTGATTATTAAATTGCGCCACCTATTGTTTTTATTTGGTCATGGATCCTTATGACTAATGAAATGTGTACTCTGGCTACTCAGAAATTATAGTCTTCATTTTCAGACCTGTGGTCTTCTATTCAATCTAGAATTTAGTAACGGTACACTTTGAATGTATTGCAGAGCAGATGTGATGTCATTTATTATTTTCAAAAAGACTACTTTCAAAATAATTAAATTGATTAATTTACTCCACTTGTGGACTAATATGTAAAGTGAGTACAGTGATGCAGGATTTGGGAAGAGAAGCATTATGTTTGATTGATGAATCGCCCCATCTACTGTCCCACATTCAAGCAGGGTAAATTGCATATGTGATATGTATTCAAAAAGTCAAAATTGATAAACCTGTGGTATTCATATCTAGGTGGTCCTGAGTACAGTCATACATGTCTACAAAGACCACTCTCTGTAAAGACCACTCATGTCAACTTCCTTCAGATCCCCTGTTTATCTGTTTCTCTTGCCATGGTCTTTTTTGTCTGGTTTGACTCTATAAGTTTTGAGTGTAGTTGATCAAAATAAGATAGATTTGCATATCAGCCTACATTTACTGTGGTGATTCCTTAACAGTTTGATGAACATCTTTCCATTCCCCCCAGACTGCAGAGCAACGAGCTTGAGGATAGTCTTTGCTGAAAGCACTGATTTCTTCGGCAGGATCACGCTCTATAAGCTGGATATACTGGGGAGAGTCTCATGATGGAGTCTGGACAGGAGACTACATGTGAAACTGTTCCATAGTGAAGCTGTGAAAGACATATGTAGGTCAGGGCAAAGCTGCATAGATGGAATGCCTTTAGATTGAAAGTATAGGCATTTGTTACAGCTTTCTGCTACTGCCAAGGATAGTTATCATGACAGATGAAAAGGGGTATCAGGCTGTAAAGTCTGTTTTTTTCTGATACACTCCTAAAAGCCACATCTCAGTCTGGACACTTAAAGGCTGATTCTTTCTCTCAGGGTAGTGTGGTCCTTTAAGCGCAGTGCACACATTGATATGAGTGCGCCACAAGCTGAGTAGAGATTACAAGCTGCCAAGGTGGAAAAACATGTAATTGATTGATTTATGAATGATATTTAGCTAAAGAAGCCCATTCACATGCAAACATGGTGTTCTGTGGTGCCCGGTTTTGAATGATTGATATAAAACTTAAATAACTTAATATGTACACCAGAGTATTGGTATAAATTGTGCATCTATCATCTATTGAAGTACATGTACACCATAAAAAGGAGCTAAGTATACTATAATGTGAATATTAGTAGAAGTGAAAACATATCAAACTGTCACATGTTATCCGTCTCTGGGTTAATATTAAGAATTTAAAAAGGATGCTTTGAACATTCCTTTAAACAGGTTCAAATGATATTGTGGAAAGTTATATCCATGAATGTCAGACCATGAAGCTATTGTGGTTTATAGCTCCATACTGCGACATTATAATGTTTTTGGACACACTGACCAATGGAGTTACTTAATAGTTCACTCTGAAATTATGTTTGTTTTAATAAAAGGAGACACATGAAAGAAACATATCAGTAAAGGTTTGATGAAAATCAGTGAAAGGGAAAGAAAGTTGTTTGATTTTGAAGTTTTGATTTTGTGACGTCATGTGCGAGGTGCACTCCCATATGTTGTGTACAATTGTGCAGAAAATCAAAACTTCAAAATCAAATAACTTTTTGTTTCCTTTGACCGATATTCGTCAAACCTTCACTAATATGTTCCTTTCATGTGTCTCCTTTTATTAAAACTAAAATAATTTCAGGGTGAACTATCCCTTTAAGAACTATATATCTGCAGATATGTATTTACATCATATTTAGACACTAAATATAGCTCCATAATTTACATGTGCATGAAAATATTGAAAGAACCTTGAAGAGATATCTTTTTGAATTACAGTGCTACCAACCATAAAAAGATTATGAATGTGTGCAAGTCGAGATATGAGAAATAAACCAGAGCATCAGGGTAGTGTTCACAAGGCAGACATGTGATCTGTGACATGTGACATGTGACTGCAATGAGTAGATGATCATGTGATTGGTCATGTGTCATACCAGATGCCCCACACAACCACTCCACAGGGAACATGCACAGTGTCTATTGTGTGACAAGGAAATGGGTTGGTGATCATCACAAGTTGCTTGCAGGGAAATCACATAGGAAGAGATTGGTAGATAGAGAGGGGCCGGGCTGGGAGAGAAAGAGGAGGGGGTTAAGAATGAATTACAGAGGAAGGAAGAAAGGGTGAAGGATGATATAGCGCATCTGTCCCAGAGTATCCATGGTAACCTGATATGATGACCTCTTTTATTTTCCAAAGAGCCGAGGTGATAAAAGAAGCTGTAGTTCCATGAGGTGGGGGGAGAGGGGGGAAGGGAATTCTCTAAACTTGTGTTTTGCTACAGCACACTAGGAAAACCCAGTATGACAGCAGATATAGCTTTATACATGTATTACATGTACATGTATCTTGTTTTATGGGCATTTGTACGATTTTGAATGATTATATACTTTGTGTTAAAGATGCATTTTCAAACCTCAAGACCAACTCGATCTGCGAATTATTAAAACATATTTTTTATTTTTTTAAATATTAAGCCAGATTTGTTCTATTTGATGTGTGATTGTTATTTTGGAATATGATTGTTAAAAAAGTGTTATGTCATGTTGTGTGTATGATTGATGTTAATGTGTTACAGTAATGGTGGAATGTCATATTTCATATTATGCTCATATTGAATAAATTGTGTGTATGTATGTGTATGTGTGTGTATGTGTGTGTGTGTGTACTTTCTACAAATTCCGTGATGTGGGAGTGATATGTGTATGTGTATGCTCATAATGTTCACGAAACCGACAATAAGCAAAGTAGCTTGAACTATACTATACTATACTATACTCAATATTAAACTTGTTTTAAAAAACGGCCTCAACGTGCAAAAGTTGCATATCGTTCAAAGAAATACATGTATGAGAATTACAATTCAGCACTTTACAGACTTTGACAGCGGTGATACCAGTATATTTATTGGTCTCGATTGTAAACGGAAACACCTGGCATCATATTACATGCAGCAAACCTCAATAAAACATGTACTGGTGGTGCCGAGGCGCACTCCGTAACACAGAGGCTAGAACCTAGACTACGGCATACAATTCCATGGACAGAACAAATAAGAACCATTCAGAAAAGACTTGAAAGCCTCACCAGAGAGGTGTAAGGAATGGAGTCAGCACGAAGTGTAATTTATTCCTACAGCGGTCGCGTGCATTGAGATCACAATGGAATATTTGACGCGTTTGGCTCTTTGATCGAGGGAGATCCGCCGCCAAACAAGCATGACAAAATGTAGGATGCATTTTGAGGAATATATATTCTGTATGCGCAGAAGATTTCAGAACCACTTCATGAGCTGAAGTGCATGTGCAGTAGTATTACATCTTATAAAGATACGATTCTGTGAATTTCAGATTATATTGTTGCTTCGTTTTTGTGATAAAAGGAGAATACTGTAGAAAACATGCCAGAGAAATGCCTCCATATCGCACATTTCCGAATCATATTTCCTTAAAAATATCTTGTAAATCGTTTATTGAGTGTTTAATCTTTCATGGAAACAATCTCAATTTCGTGTGCGGAGGTGTCCGGAAAAGTTACGGACCAAATTCTTTCTACAATTTTTTTCAAAATTTCCCTTCGCTCACCCCAAAACTAATTCACAGTGTGTGTAAATAGATCAGCTACGAGCTCCCAGCGAAGGCTGAACGGTTGACATGCTTCTCAAAACAGATTGTCTTTTATTATTCAGAGGAAGGCACTACCTAATCAGAAATACAGCTAATTGTTTAAAACACCTGAATGTCTTGAATTGTTATGAGGCGGCGGACCTCATAGATCAAAGGAAGTCTATCCGTGCGCAGTCCATCCATGATAGGTCCATGGCCTCACTAAGTCGGTCAGCTTACGGTCAGGCCAAGGACAAACGAGTGACGTAGCACGCGCGTCACCCCCAATTACGCATTCCACGGCTCAAAAGTTCTCCGTAATGGTCATTTTTTGTCTGTCTCTCGACTTCCTGTCAGCTCTCGCCGGGTCTAACCCTTCATTCACGAACGAAACAATATTCTGACTATTCATTGTAATTCTTGGAGAGAGGAAATGAGTATCCCTTCTCATTCAGATATCCTGAAAGAATACAACCAATGAACCATAGATTGTTATTTGCCCAAAGTTTTGAAGATTTTCTTGATACATGTGTAGTATGCATTGATACACTGTCGCTATATAATCCATAATAATATATGCACCGCATGAACTGTGATACTGTAACCCCGGGACTGTAACACGTTCTGAAAATACTCCGTTTGATCAAACTAGAGCCTGTCCTGGTTATTCCATCAGCTGTGTCTCGACAGAAATACAAACGTGGAAAGGGCCCCCTTGATTCAGATTTGATGCAGACTTGCATCCAGTCTTATTCAGACTTGTTGAGCTACACATTGACAATGGTTTGTGACAGCCAACCTTAATCATTATATAAGTGGATCGACCCTTTACACATCTCTTGAAATGTATTTACAGCAATAAATACGTTTTTGTATATTGTTTAGTTAGCTGTCTTGTTATGAAATTGAGCAAATTGAACAACTGTGATACAACTAAGCACATCATTTTCCCGCTCATGGCGACACACATCCTCTTTTCAGCATGAGTTCGTTCGTGGCATGCAGCTGTGCCCCACCTTTGATTGAAATTAGAATCGTTTCTCAGAAGGCTGCTTTGTCTGCGTGAAGGTGACTTTGACCACTTCTGTGATCTCCCCGTCTCGATCCTGCCACAGGTTTCAATTGTATACATAACACAACAAAGCGAAACAGGGGAGGTAATTGGGAGATACCAAATGTACATGTTGTCGAGGAATTTAACAGGTTTGACTGCGGATGTTTCAATGTTGCAGATATATTTCATCGAAAGAACGAATAATACATATCGACTTTGCAAGTTTCGTGGAATCGCGGTTACCTGAATTTTACTTACAACATATTTTTTTTTTTAACACAATTTTGGTTCAGTTATGTTTTTTTTTTCGTGAAATGAAGTACATGTAATTCCTATGGGCCTATTGTTGGAAACACAGGATAACGAAAAAAGTTCACACGAAGGTCACAATTTTGTAATACACGTATTTCGTTCGGACGCGGTTAAGAAGATGACTTTCACAGACGCGCTCTCTCTCTCTCTCTCTCTCTCTCTCTCTCTCTCTCTCTCTCTCTCTCTCTCTCTCTCTCTCTCTCTCTCTCTCTCTCTCTCTCTCCCTCTCTCTCTCTCTCTCTCTCTCTCTCTCTCTCTCTCTCTCTCTCTCTCTCTCTCTCTCTCTTTGTCGACTGGTTTCCCGGTAAAACATCCGGGTCACAGGTGTTGACATGACTGAGTCATGTGGGCCACATGCCTGTCTGTCTAAGGACTGAACGGATTCGAGTCCATTCTGTCTCGCTGTCTCGATCTCTATACTCTCTCACATCTCGATCTGCTCTTATCGCTTTTTCGAAAGATGTGGTTGAGAATTACGAAATCTAAAAAAAAAAAATGTTAACGAATCATGAAATATTACGCCTACTTCTACCAATAAAATATCAAAGGGGGAGTCTATCCTGAAATTAAGTTGTTTTCAAAAGAAGCAAACACGAAAGAAACGAATGATCTTTTAAAATTTTGATTTTGTTTCGTCAGGTGCGAGATGCTCTCCCATAATTATGTTGTATACATGTACTATTCTTTTGGAAAATGTCGATTATCTCAAAAGGATATGCATCATTTTACCTGTACATTTAATACATCATTAGAAACACGTTTTTACACACATAATGCTCTGATAGCAATATTCCTTCGTCAAAAAAGAAAAATAGAAATAGAGCACACAACATATGGGAGAGTACTTCGTAAGTGATATCATAAAATTACAAAGATCATAACTTCCTTATCCTTTGACGGATTTTAGTCAAACCTTCACTGATATGGTTCTTTCATGTTTCTGCTTTTGTTAAAACCAACTTTACTTCTGGGTGGACTATCCCTTTAACTACATTCATCACATTCTACTACTATACTCACATACTTCTACTGTATACTAGTAATATAACAGTAATGATATGATTATACATGTACTACTAGTGCTCTACTTCTACTGCTATACTACCATTTCTACTACTACTACTACTACTACTACTACTACTACTACTACTACTACTACTACTACTACTACTACTACTACTACTACTACTACTACTACTACTACTACTACTACTACTACTACTACTACTACTATCACTAATACCAATACTGCTATCAATAACAAGAATGATGTTGATACTACAAATTGATTGAATTATCATGAAATACCCCTAAAATATGTTATTTTCATGCTGTTTTTTTTTCTTCCAAAGTTGTGTCATCTTGATTTTGAAAAATGTATTACTCCCGTTATTCGTGTAGGTGATTTTCCAAGAGTCACGATGCCAGCAAAGCCAACAGACGGAATATATTTGCACCAGACAAAACAAATACAAAGTATATGTACATTACAACCAATATCATAGACATTAGTAAACAGTAATGATAATATCTCTTCATTTCCTGTAAACACGATGATGAGATCTAAGACATGTCTCTTATCTATGCTTCCTCCGGTATTACCGTTAACACTCTCCTTACCATGGGCATACAGATGTGTAGAAAGTTGTTAGATATTTTCAAATTTGGTAGTGTAAGTGTTAAATGGCACCGTTTGAAGGTGACTTTCAAATTAGTATCTTTCACGTGCTGAAGCAGATAATAAAGTCATCATTTCTAGAGCAGACACAACATCACCCAAACAAGTTGTTATCCTTGCCCTTCTCCAGACGGGACATGCCACTTGGCACGTCATTTGATATTTTTTACACAATCCTATCGCAGATTGAGCAAACACCACACATCGGGAAGTAAACATGAAATAAAGTTGCGTTTATCAACATGTTAATGTGGTTGAGAATTACGAATTACGAAAACTAAAAAAAAAACAACTTGTTAACAAATCAAGAAATATTAGACATACTACTACCAATACAATGAATGGATAGTCCACCCTAAAATGAAGTTGGTTTTGATAGGAGTAGAAACACGAAAGAGACATATTATGTAAAGGTTTGGTGAAAATCCGTCAAAGGATAAGAATGGAACGATCGCTAAGTGTTGATTCTGTGACGTCACGTGCGAGCTGCCCTCCCATATGTTGTACATGTGTACTATTTTTTGGAAAAATGTCGATTTTATGAAAAGGATATGCATCATTTTACCTGTTGACACAAGATCGCCCAAACCAGCCATTAGTCTTGCCCTTCTCCAGACGGGACATGTCAGTTGGCACGTCATTTTATTTTTTTTTTCACAATTCTATCGCAGAGTGAGCAAACACACATCATGATGTAACCATGAAATAAAGTTGCTTTTATCTCTTTATCAACATCTAAATTTGGTTGAGAATTACGAAAAGATTCACACACAAAATTGTTAACAGATCAAGAAAATATTAGACCTACTTCTACCCAACAAATATTAAAGGGAGATGCAATCCTGAAGAAGTTTGCTTTAATAGAAGCAGAAACATGAAAGAAGCATGTAAGTTCAGGGTTAATGAAAATCCGTCAAAGGATAAGAAGGTTACGATTGTTAACAGTTTTGATTCTGTGACGTCACGTGAGGGCTGCTCTCCCATTATGTTGCATACTTTTTTTGTAAAAGTGTCGATTTTCTCAAAAGGATAAACATCATTTTAAGTGTGCATTTTATTCATCATTAGAAACACGTTTTTACACACATGCTTCTCTAAAAAAATATTTCTTTATCAAACGCAGAATAAGAGCAATCTATGAAATTATACAGCACACGACATATTATGGGGAGCAACTCGTGACTTCATAAAATCGACATTTGAAAAAATAATAACTTTCTTGTCCTTTGACGGATTTTCGTCAAACCTTTACTAATATATTTCTTTGATGTGTCTGCTTTTATTTAAACCAACATAACTTCAGAGTCGAATATCCCTTTAACTAAACACAACAACAACAAAAGTAAGCGCCCCCACCCCCCGCCCCTAAGTAAAATAGCATAACTTTTTATCGAAGAGGTTTTGGGCAAAATAATTTGGCAGGATTGTTCCCTAACTTCTTGACTAACTTATGTGTGAAATCCAATTAGGCATGCATGAGTGGGCAAATTTTAAAGGCAAAAACTGGTAATTTTGGGATTTTGTCAGATGAATTTTTGATGAATTCCATTTCCGGTGCATAATTTATGTCCTTTCAAGGTTGATCATCCATCTCTGGATGCACTAACACATATCCCGACACTTCACACATTGTTCTGGTTGAGTGAGCACCGTTTAACAAATACTCAATACTCATCCCTCTTGAGTTTGAAACTTTTAAAAACTCTGTATTCGGTGAAAAAATAAAACTCTGGATATTTTGACAAAGATGTAACATGACCTGCTATGTAAACATAAGAAGTAATTTTCGCGTCATGGTTGCGTGAAGACACCTTAAAAATCGCACAAGAAATGCCAAAATGTATTGTTAAAACGGCATGAACAATTACCTTGTGACTTTTTAAAAGTGAGATATTTGCCTTTGAAATAGTCAAAAATCACACGGAAGTTAGTCAATAAGTTCAGGAACAATCCTGCCAAATTACTTTGCTCAAAACCTCTTAGATAAAAAGTTATGGTATTTTGCTTAGGGGGGGGGGGGCTTACTTTTTTTGTTGTGTTTCTATTCATCACACTTCTCCTACTATTAGAATTATGCTTAGATACCACTACGAATTTCTACTATATACTAATAGCATAACTATAATAAGGAGTAATACTATTAATATAATGACTTTTCTACTACTGCTACCACTGCTACTACTACCACTTCTACTGCTATGCCACCATTTCTACTACTACTACTACTACTACTACTACTACTACTACTACTACTACTACGACGACGACTACTATTGCTACTACTACTACTACTACTACTACTACTACTACTACTACGCTACTACTTCTACTACTTCTACCTCTACTACTACTACTTCTACCACTACTACTTCTACTACTGATTTTCCAGAAGTCACGATGCCAAAGCCAACAGACGGAATATATTTGCACCAGACAAAACAAATACAATGTATATGTACATTACAACCAATATCATAGACATTAGTAAACAGTAATGATAATATCTCTTCATTTCCTGTAAACACGATGATGAGATCTAAGACATGTCTCTTATCTATATGAGCTTCCTCCGGTATTACCGTTAACACTCTCCTTACCATGGGCATACAGATGTGTAGAAAGTTGTTAGATATTTTCAAATTTGGTAGGGTAAGTGTTAAATGGCACCGTTTGAAGGTGACTTTCAAATTAGTATCTTTCACAGACAATAAATAAGGTCATCATTTCTAGAGCAGACACAACATCACCCAAACAAGTTGTTATCCTTGCCCATCTCCAGACGGGACATGCCACTTGGCACGTCATGAGCTTTTTTTCACAATCCTATCGCAGAGTGAGCAAACATCATTAATCACACATCAGGATGAAAATATGAAATAAAGTTATCAACATTTTGATTAATAATCACCAGGGGAGACAGACAGCAGTTGCCCTCTCCCCCACCAGATGTTGCCAAGATAAGAAAAATGCCCTCTATCGGAGGAAATCCCCCCCCCCCCCCCCCCCGCCTACCCCGTCCCTCCCTTAGGGATAACATGTGTCGCTCCAAAACACAAATGTCTCTCCTGGAATCATTAGACCAGTTCGTAGTTACACCATGGTCGGACGATGCACTGAATAAATGCTACTAGACTGCTGACTGGGATTTTTTCACGAAGCTGTGTTAAATGATGGATGTAAAGACATTTTGTAGTGTGCCTGGAACAATACAAGCAGATGCCAATTGTGGTATATTCTTTCACTACCTTCTCAGAGCTGAATGGCTGTTGCCATATTTGCATGATAATAAATTGAAATGTGGTCGACTATCTAATGAATTCCCATTTTACTCTGTGAACAGTGAAATTGAACTGAGGTCATTTTCAGCCAGCAATAATCTGCTCATGCGCAGATTGGAATTACGAAGTGGTTTATTATTGTGTCCCTCAGAAGGAAAAGTGAATTGTGGAAACAATTAGTTTCCCTCTCGGTGATAACTGATAATGTTCCCTTTAAAGGAGGATCATAGTCCCTGAGAAATAAAACACTGATTACCAAATGACCGTCTGTCGCCGACGGAGAAGAACAATGTCTGAAGCAGAAACAATCAACACGATTTATTTCCTCTTCACGTGCCAACTTTCTATGGTATCCTCAAGGTTCAGTGATAAATCATCAAACAAACAAACCATCGAGTCGCAGAGGGCCTATCCCAGAACATCATCTTTTCTTAAACCTAGTGAATGGATAATCCTGATGAGATCAATGAGGATTAACATTCGCTTGATCTGTCATATTGACTGTATTGTATCCGCGTGAAGGCCACATTGGATTAATAAGTCTTAAATACTCTTCGTTATCCTCTCCAAACACAAATTTTCATGCATGCATGGGAAGAGTACATACAATAAAAAAAGAAATACTGCCATAAGTTGATAAATTGGTAAATTAGGTCTAGACAGACATGGCCCATTATCAGTTGACCTTCACAAAACACGATCTATACAAGCCACGCGCTCTGTATGCTTATCAATTTTCGTGATCACGTAATCATACAATATATTAGCATGATGTTAAAAACAACAACTGAAATGACTTTGTGTCATTGTGTTGGTCACGTGGGAAGTGGTTAAACCAATGAGGATCTTCGTCATAACTGTTCTGTCCGCTTCATACAGACTCAATGATGTTCACGAGTGACTAGTCAGAAGACTGGAACAATTATAGAATATAATTTGCCTATTTGTGAACATCTGATCAGTCAAGAAGGCTGCGTAAATGATACTAACATAAGTACATGAAAAGCACTTCCAAGATGTATGTGGATGAAGTTTTCACCTAATACTTTCTGATACATGTACCATTCTAATCTTGTGTAAGAACTGTGGCATTGATAACACTTTATACGGGCTTGCGCCACATTTGATTTACGTATCATCATATACGCAACATTGCTCTTCATATTCTTGTGGTTTTGTTAGCTTCAGATATTCTTTTTTTTTTTTATATATATATTGTCTGACTCAGTGAAGGCGGGAGACGATCATTAGGTAATCCACTAGGAACACGGCAGAGGTACAATTAAGGGAACAAGTAAACATTCATTCAAATGAACAACTAATCTGAAGAAACTGAAATAAAAGAAATGAAAAAAAAATCGACAACCCGATAATCGCCTTTATCGTCTCTAGACATACGTCATCTTCTTATCCGCATTATCTGTAATATGGGACATGCCGTTCACACCAAAATTAATATATCTAACAATTCAAGTGTCGCAAAGTGAACAAACAACACTAATCAGATACTACAAAAAAGGCAAGACAGGAATTCTAATCGTTTTTATTAATACTCGATGTTTACTGGCAAATACAGTCCAGACGGTCATCAGCCCTATAGTAGGCCTTAAAACCGTTATCGGCTGACTTTGACGTTCGAAAGGCGAAACACAATCGAGACAAGATAGTGACGTTATCTATACTCACTTTCATCATGTCCATGTCTATGATAATCACGCAATTTGAAATAGAAAATGATATTCAAAATATCAGCAATGTCCATGTGTCATTGTGTATGTGATATAGAACAAGAGCAATGTTTTATTTCGTATTTGCGCATCTGTCTTGCTTCATCACGTTCATGCTCCATGTTCAACGAAGTTAATAAGGGACTTGCGTAATAGACGTGAGAGCGAGATCCGACGTTTGTACATGTATTTTATTTCTGGTAGCATAGGCGGCGAGTTACGTTTTAAGCCCAAGTTACGGTTTTGAACCTCGACAAACGTTGCCTGCATCCTCCCCAATTTAATGAATTCACTATTGTAACTGCATAAATGATACTTTGCGGGGAAGGCCTGCTAAAGATGGGAACACGAATGAGAAGCAAACAAAACAAAAACCCAGATGAACAAGAAGGAACCATTTTAAACTTAAATGAAACTATAGACCTATTCTAACTAGCCAGCTTACCAAGTAACTAATTCAGGGATCAAAAAACAATCCAACGAATTCATTACTATAACCATTTCACTAATGAAACCAACCTGACCACTGGCTTATAACTTACTCTCTAGTTAGTAAAGTTGAAACAAGAACACGATAGAAAATTGGCGCTGTATATTTTGGAAGCAATGATACGTTTATATTCCCACTTCGCGTCGTCGCCCTCTTTATCTTGTCCCTCTTCTATTAAGAGCATCTTTTCAATGAAATAACAAGAACAAATACCTAGTTAAAACATACGTGATGCTCTTTATATATCCCATGCTTGATCACTCTTTAAGAAAAACACAGAGAGAAGAGGAACCCAGGCGGGAATTTGAACCTTGTATTCACTGCTTGCTGGACAGTGACATTACCACCAAGCTACTGCTTGCCTCAGGCAGTGGCACGGCGTTTTAGGATGTAGTACCCCAGACTTATCTTGCTTATCAACTCTTTGCGTGATACGTGTGACGTTTTTCACGAGTTATTCCATTCAATCAATTCAATTTCAATTCAATTTTGGTTTATTGATTAAAAAGTATACTGAAAAAGAAAGTCCGGAGACTTATAACATTCAGTTTGCAAATAAAATACAACCATTTAGATCGATGAATTAATCCACATCCCCATTAATCCCATAGAAGAGCAGTTTATCTCGGATAGGAATGTTAATACATCAATTAGTTCCCAGTGAGCAGGAGTGAAAAGGCTTTGTACATAGCATATAGCCATTTCGACTAATCTCATCTCGTCTAAACTGTATTTCGTCTATACACGCACGGCCTTGGAGCTACACCCCTTAAACTCTTTGTATGTCTTTTTCATAAGAAACGCACACAAATCCCATATAGCGGTCGTTTGTCTAGCGCACAAAGGATTATATACGTTAGGCAAAACCCTGTGCCTTCCTTACCATAATCCTAAATGATTACCTTGTAATCCCGACGGTTAACCCTAGCCCCTTAAGAGTACCGGAGGTTGCATATAACATAATGAGCAGTGCTTTTTGGGACCAGACACCTGTATAACAATCGATATGACGTCACCACCCGATCTATATACTAGATTGTTCTTGTAGACGATGTAGGAATTAGACGAAGGAGGAATCGACAAATTCAGACATTTGTTAAACCCTTTGTTTGTCAGACAAACTGCTGGCTATGCTATGATGATTGTGTGTATTTTGTGCAAACATCCCGATATGGCACGCCTAAAGACTTGAGTGCTTTTTATTTCATTTTTAGTTAGTAATCATTATATCACGATAAAAGTAATACAAAGTGATAATAAAACCCAAACCCTCACCCTGGAAATTTTAACCCTCGTCCCTTTCCTGCAATTATATTATACGGTGCGCCTTCGGCTTTCGCGCACACCTATTTCGATTCAATTATGGTATCGATCATGCGTGTTTTACCCGTCTTTACTGGATGCCTTACGTATAATGATAATGTACAGCGTAAGCAATGTTTGTATGTTTTTCCTTTTTAGAGATGTGTCTCATATGTTTTCTGAAATCGTCAAATCCTCAAAATGCTCGGGCCGAACATTTTGAGGATTTGTGTTTTAATCACTAATTACTCCAAATGTGAATCATTTGTGGCCAAATCACTTTCAGCAAGCTTCTAATATGGACAAGACATAAAATTTAAGACAATTGGTAAGAAGATTCCTCACGATCGACCTATTAAAGTGTTTTTTTGTCTTCCCAGTACAGTTTATTCTTTGTAAATGTAAATGTAAATGTAAATGTAAATTAGCACCTGTGTATGCACACACAGTATCTGCAAGAATCTTCAGGATTGAAGGAGGCAGATTAACCCGAAGAAGAAGTACTCCCTTTAAAAGGACTGTTGGGTTATTCTTTCGGGGGGAAAAAATTCTGAAAAGAGCTGCTCAGAGAGGAAGAGTAATAAAAAAAAGAGATATAGAGTTAGCTCATTCCGATCATGTTCTATAGCAAGGACTGTGAACTCAGCAATACTTTGATCGGTTTACAGAGTTAGCTCATTCCGATCATGCTCTATAGCAAGACTGTGAACTCAGCAATACTTTGATCGGTTTACTATCGGTTTACTCAAATAAGCCGTTTTCGTAATGTTTCACAACTTCTCTACAACTGCGTATTAACGCGTTATGCCAATCACCTGTATCTTCTTATTCATTTTCAATTGGTGGAATGCACTCTGAATAGAATACTTTTGCTACTCGGACAAACCTTGGACAAGCTTTGGGGTTACTATTAGTAACGTATTGTTTGAACAGCGTGTATTTTCAGCCATGTATGCACATTATGTTCACGTCATTCAAACAATGGTAACCCCAAGGCTCGTCCGAGGTTTGTCCGAGTAGCATCAACTAATAGATTAAGTGTGCGTTCCATTTAGTGAAACTGAAGAAAGAAATACAGGTGAATGTAATAACGTGTAACTAGTTACTACGCAGGTAGGGGAAACTTTGAATAGACCGGTTTACTAATGAGTCGAGTTTATGGATGTTTCTTCCCTCGGGGCCTAGTAACGAGTTATTCCATTAACCTGTACCTCACAATGGTATTTCAGTACTTGGAATCCATTTTGCACCATTAGTTGTTGCTATGTTGGGTAAACCTCGGACAAGATTTCCGGTTGTCAGGGCATCTTTGTTAAACTGGTATGCATAAATTTGAATATGTTAGTAAACGGGTCTAGTCATTACAAAAGTCACAGAGCAACATGGCGGGTCAAACGTCCCTGATGGGCATTGATGATGCATGGGTGCGGCGCCAAACAGAAATTCGTGATCACGTGATACAGCGTGAACATATCCATTGTACTCATGCACACTCGATCGATAATGTGTGGCTGATGTACGCCTGGAATCGCCTTGAATGTCGATCATGTGGATATCCCTGCAGAATAAACAGCGCTTTATTTACTGATCGCGAATCACAAAATCAATGTGTACTTTTCGATTCTCAATTTGTTTTGTGTTTGCAAACGCGAGCAGATTTTTTGGAAGGGGCTTCCCGACATGCTATTTCGTTACCCCTTATGCCTCTAATTATTCCAAAAGTCATAACTTCTTTCTAAAGCAAGCTATAATAAGAAAAGGGGTATATATCTCTGGTTTGCATTGGAATGCATAAACGTGTGCGCCGAGGCGATATGTTTGTGACATTGACAAATCATTCTTGTAAAAGCGTGCCTCTCCCCTCCTTTGCCTATTATTTTTTCCTGTCTACACCATTTGAAAAAAAAGTTAACTCCAAGAATTTGAGAATAGCGTGAGTTCAGCTAGCTGTACAGACAACTTCGTCTTTGGAATCTGATAAAATAAAATGTGACCGCGTCCTATGTGGAAGGATCCGAGGTGGTGAAGATCGCAACAGACCTGCCTGTTTGATGATAGCAGGAGTGATTGGGGAAGGATAAATTAATACTAAATAGCGATGGATCTTCTTGGAGTGGACACGGCGAGTCTTTTGTGGCAGTATGGCGGTATGAGTTCCGCGGCCATAGCCACCATCCTTGTGCTCACACTGACGGTATTAAACGCTGTGAGTATTGATCATATTCGTTATGAGTAGATCACATACATCGATAGGTCATCGCACCATTTATATGATTTTTTTAACAATAGAAACATTTGCGTATTTGGAAAAAATACGCAAACTTACCATTGACAATGTGATCAAAGATATTTTAGTGTAGCTATACTTATGCAATAATGTAAGCGATAAGAATAAGAAGATAACACCAGTGCTAATCGAGTCTGGCCCTCATGGTATAACACTGATTGGCAAGATACTACTTTAGCTGCAGTTTATGCGTGGAACTATAGTATACGTTTTGAAGGTCATTGGTGAAGGTCATTTGTCATTGATGAAGGTCATTGGTTAAGGTCATTGGTGAAGGTCTTAAGTGCAGGTCCATGTCTGAAGACAATGGGTAATGTTCTCAATGGCATCCCCGGTGACCTTGAGATGTGGATGTGGGTCTCCTCCAGCTAAAGACCCACACTGCCAAGATTCTCCACCGCCCCCCCCCCCCCCATCCCCTTCAAAGGCCATACCAATGTCTAAATGTTTCAAAGCAGTACGACGGAATATGTGTACTTATCTTGTCAGTAGATATTGCCCTTTTTTTGCCTTGTATGAAATAGATATTCGAGTTTATCGCTATTGCTTGTTGCTAGGGTAGGCAAACCTTACGACAGTTCACCAACAAGCTTCCCAGTTGTCACGAACAATATAAAGCGTACATGCACATGGGAGCGGTTTGCGACAGTTGCTTGTCATAAGAAGACGTCCATTAGTTCGTTACTATGGTAACCCCAAATCTTGTCCGAGGGTTGTCCGTCTAGTAGCAACTACTGTATTCAGAGAGCATTCTACCTATTAGAAACTGACTTTAGGTGAATGTAACAACGAGTTGATATACGCAGTTGTGAACGTATTATGAGAAAGGCTAATTAACAACATATTTGCTGTTGTAGATTGATTCATACAATAGACAACTCAAAATCTTGTTCGTGACATTTCTTACACCTTCCATGTAAAATTCATGTTTAATGTGTTGCTAGATCGGGGAAGTATCGCGCAAACTGTTCAAGCGTTCATTGGTATGGCAATGTTATTATCTTTACCCATCCCCTCCTTTCTTTCATTCATCCTCTTTGATTCATGACAAAATATGTGCAGGTTCCTCCCTCCACTGGCATTTTCTTTTACATTTTTTCTCCTTCCTTCCATCCTTCCTTTCACCATCCGATCGTCGCCGAAGCTTACCGATGAAGTCGTTCCGAGAAAGTCGAAGCCGAGAAAAGGATCCCGTGATGAGAATTCAAACCGTCTCGAGGACACGGACCTGTCCGGGAAACCCCTATCAAGAGAACCTAAGCATGTCAGGATCAACGACAACGAAACCGACTACGACCGGGGCAACCATGCAGACGATGACACCAGCTATGATGATGAAGTTGAAGAGGCAATAGGTACAAAGTCTCAACAGCGTGATAAGAGAAAGGCTCACAAAATATAGTACACCAACATATACAATATAATATTTTCAAAATAGTATTGTATAAAAACAGGTACATGTACATGTGAATCTTTGGAGTCGGAATGTCTTTAAAATTTGAAAACTTAAATTTTCTGATTCAATGCTTGAATCATAAGTTTTAAATAAAGAATTTAATAGATAATGTTGAATATTGCATTGTGATTAAAAACTAACATTTTTATCAAACGAAATTAACTTTGTTCTGACATCTGATTATGTTCATATCATGTTCACAACGGGTATTACTGTCACGACATTGCTGCCATACTGTACTCAGGTTACATCGCACAGGTTCAATATCAATAAGTCAAGACGCTGTCCTGTTCCAGTACATTCCAGTACCTTACTGTAGAAGTCTTTCCCCTTGATAAGGCTTGGCAGCCTACATCGCTTTTATTGGGCCCTAGGCTATGTATGTTTATCTTGCAAAGTTTGCTATCATTTTCGGCTAAAATTCAATTTGTGTAAGTCTCTAACATCACACTCATAGGCCATGTTTCTGAACGTTATTGTTTCATGCAAGATTATGTGCCACGAAGAATGAATCGTCGTCCTTGATATCATGCTCATATTCTGTTCAACAAAAAGCTGGCACAATATTTCCACACCTTATCTGTATACACGCTGTTCAATATTTAAATATTGTCATACTTTACATTATATTTCGTATTGTAAGAAGTCTAATTTATTACCATGATACTATTTTACCAATTTGATCTGACGTCGCGGTGTTTGTGCCTTGTGACTATTTGCATATTTTCCAAACGTTTATTATTTTTTTTTGTTAGAATTTTCTTATCTCCTTCTCTTAAAGATGACTGTGTATTCATTAATGTACTTATGTGTTTAAATATAAACAGGTATGTGTGTAATTGTTACGTCTACAAAACGTTCTCTTGAAAAAATGTTACATGGTGATCTACAATATCATCAAAATAATCGAATTACGTAATATGACGTGGCCGTCTCTCACATGTGCTTGGTCAAGAGTTTATTTGTGTCATCATAGGGGTCCAAGAATAGGTCACCAATTAGCTTGGCCTTTGCACTGAGGAACATGGTGATTATGAAAAAGAGGTGTTAAGCAAGGTGAAGCTAGCCTCTCTCTAAGAGGGAATCATATTGTATTGTTTAAGATCTTTTGGAAAATGTAGCAAAATTGTGATAAATGTTGAGATATGTTGGCTTCTTTTGTGGTCTGATATTCTTAAACAGCATTGATTTTATGACAACTTCACTCAAATAGACAAAAACTCCATAATTTTTTCGAAACAGGCGTGACAGGTGTAGAACACGAACATAGAGGATTTGATTAATTACCCCGTTAACGAGACTACATCTGTGACAAAACTTAAAGCGTACGTGACGTTGTAAAATTTGCAATTCGGCAAGTTATGTAACTTCGTCTTTGGTTTCATTTTAGCAGCGATAGTCAAGATCAGAAATTGAGTTGTCTTCTCAAGTCGTTCATGGAAACTTTAACTCCGCATCAAAATCCTTAAGGAATAAAACAGGGAAGCTCTTGTGCGTGTTACATGGTATAAAAACTGAGGTGCTAAACAGCACCAAGAAACCATGAGTGTCCTAGTCTTGAACTTTAACGTTGACCAGTCGAAATCGGATGACGTGGTGAGGAGGATAAAGGAACTTATGGAAGGTAAACTTGAACTCTTTCTCAGCCAATGGTGCATTTCTGCACTAGTAGTGATAATTATGATGCAGGTTTTATATAGCGCCTGATATGATCATATCTAAGCGCTTCACAATATTACTATACGCCGGGAATCTGATGCTTGTAAGTCTTTGCGACACCTTTGCGTAATAAGGTTCTGCTTCTCTCTCTTTTTCTCTTTTATGCGCATTGAGACTTAACTGTAGAGTTGCGCTATATAAGAATGGACTATTATTAGTATTAGTATTATCATTATTTTTATTATTATTATCATTATTATTATTATTACTATTATTATTATTATTATTATTATTATTATTATTATTATTATTATTATTATTATTATTATTATTACTATTATTATTACTATTAATGCTGCTGCTATATGAACTGCTAGTACGTCTACTTTTGCTGCTGTTATACTGCTGCTACTATTGTTGTTGCTGCTTCTACTACTACGACTGATATTAGTATACATTTTGATTCTGTAGCTCTTCTATCAAGTTGTGTCATGTAACTCAGGTATATATGCACCCAATGATTATGTACATATTCATATTGATTTTTGTACTTTTGTAAATGATTTCATTTATGTCAAATTATATTCAATATATCGTAAAAGAAATAATGTGGAAAAAAAATCAAATAAATCGAATGAAATGAGTATTACTTCTACTTCTACGACTAATATTACTGCTGGTATTGCTGACTATATACTACTACTCCTATCATGCTACTACTACTACTACTACTACTACTACTACTACTACTACTACTACTACTACTACTACTACTTCTACTACTACTACTGCTACTGCTACTGCTACTACTACTACTACTACTACTACTACTACTACTACTAATACTATTACTACTGCTACTACTACTACTACTACTACTACTACTACTACCACTACTAATACTTCTACTGCTACTTCTACTACTGCTACTACTTCTACTACTACTTCTACTGCTACTGCTACTACTACTACTACTACTACTACTACTAATACTATTACTACTGCTACTACTACTACTACTACTACTACTACTACTACTACTACTACTACTACTACTACTTCTACTGCTACTTCTACTTCTACTGCTACTACTTCTACTACTACTTCTACTACTTCTACTACTACCTGTACTACTACTTCTACTACTACTGTACTACTACTTCTATTACTTCACCTTCTTCTACTACTTCTATTGCTGCTGTTACTTCTACATCTATACTTCTACTACTGCTACTACTACTATACTGCTACTACTGTTTGTACCACTGCTTCTGTTATTACTTCTACTACTTCTACTACTACTACTACTACTACTACTACTACTACTACTACTACTACTACTACTACTACTACTACTACTACTACTACTACTACTACTACTACTTCTACTATACGTGTACTACTCCCCCCGGGTTACTACTACCACGAGTTGTGTAGACTTTCACAAAGTCTATTGGTATGTCGCAGCAAGGAGACGTTTAAGACGAACATTTACTAAATTGTACATTTAATTTAGTTCATGTCATTAAAAAAATAGTATACTTCAAAAGAAAAGGTACACGTGATTTTACGATACCATGCTAGTTTAGTTCATTTATTTGAACTCTGAATACCCCAGTGCTTTGCTCTCTCATCCTGCACATACTTAGAAAAAGAATATGGGAGGTGGAGATAGAACTAAGAAATGAGACCAGAAGATGATAGAGAAGAAAGTGGAGAGAAAAAGAACTAAATCACGAAAAAAGTAGAAATTAATAACATACCATACGAGAAAGCTGATGAGGGGGTTTGTGAAATGTAAAAATATCAGAAGAAAGGTAATGACACAAGGAAGCATACTGATAAAGAAAAGGAAGAAACAAGAAGACTTGGACTATAGCGAAGAGAAGAAAAGTGGAGAACAGTAAGAACAAGTACATTAGAAATTAGGAAAGTTAGGAAGTAAGCATGGTAAGGAAAGATAGAGAGATAGACATGCGATAGAGAGAGGGGATAGAGAAGGATGTTACTGGACATGGGGAGAGAGAGAGAGAGAGAGAGAGAGAGAGAGAGAGAGAGAAGGAGAAGAAGAAGAAGAAGAAGAAGAAGAAGAAGAAGAAGAAGAAGAAGAAGAAGAAGAAGAAGAAGAAGAAGAAGAAGAAGAAGAAGAAGAAGAAGAAGAAGAAGAAGAAGAAGAAGAAGAAGAAGAAGAAGAAGAGGAAGAAGAAGGAGGAGGAGGAGGAGGAGGAGGAGGAGGAGGAGAAAATGAGAGGATAAAGGGAAAGGAAGTGGGTGAGGGGGAGAAATTCTAGAATGACAATAAAAATAAGATGAGGCACAGTGGGAAGAGTGAGAATATAAAGGGAAAGAAGAAGTTTCTTAGAAGAAAGAGAAAAATAGAAGTGGGGGGGGGGGGGGGGGGGGTTAAAATTCAAAACTCTCTTAGGGGATCTGGAAAATCCATTTCCAGTGGAGTTTTAGGCGGGTACGTCGTCCATAAAATACATTCTTGCAGGCTTACATAAATTATGCAAACTGATATGACTAGCGTTTTTTTTATATCATGTACAATCTAATTGACTTATACACCGGATCAGAAAAAAAAAATCTTTTTATTAACTTTCTTAACAGACTTCAAAATCAAAATTGCGAGTTAAATATCATATCATACACGTATAAAGATGCAACGATCGATTGTACGTAAGTATACGCGCGTGCGCCCAGCTAGCTCTGGAAATAAAACGGCGTTATGTGCATTCTGTATCACGTTACCGCAAATACATGCTGCAACGACGCCAGAGGCCTGGCGTAGCTAACTGATCCCGTTTCGCTAAACCAGCACACTGCTTATACTACAGCTTATTATTACAGTGCATGCTGAGTGATTGGATTGGATCATTGTCAATGATTGTGTCTGTTCATTACGCCTCAGTTGCGACACTAAGCATTATTTCGAAATGTCTGGTAAGTTAAATAATTTTTTTTTAAAAATAATGTGTTATGTGTAAGAGGATGTTTTGCAAGGTAACTTGCAACTTCCGCCTCAGGCTAGTTATATACCGTTATATTAGTGACGAAAACTGACATTGACAAAGTGACATGATTGGCGTGCAAGTGAGTCGTGACTCGTGACTTGTAAATTGTATGTCGATGCCTCCGTTGCGCGGGAGCAGTCCCGGGGTGTGTAACTCACATGTGGTATCAGTATCAGTATTGATCAGGGACGGTTTTATCGTAGATAGACCCTATATGAAATAAGGTCCATAGTTATATAGAGGTCTGCTTAAGTTGTGCATGAATAAATAAATAGCAGTCGTAATGGTAGACTGAAAAATCAGTCTCTGTAGGACGTATGGATCCGCTCAGATTGCATCTGCTGGCTCCTCGGGGTGTGTGTCCAAAAATGTCATTTCGATTAAAGAATGCCCCGAATGAGACAGTTATGCCTGTCTAGTCTCTGTAGGATGTTGGATCCGCTGAGATTGTGTCTGGCTCCTCTGAACGCCCTATCCAAAAATGAAATTTCAATGAAAGAATGCCCCGAATGAGATGGTTATTCCTGTCTATCGTAATGCCTAATGGTATTGTTGTTGCCTTATTTTAATGTTCAGTAGTGTTGCTGTTGGATTTCTTTCATTTTTCAGCATGTTCAACGTGTTGTGTTACAATTTAAAAAGGTGTGATTCATATAAGTTACACCGGCGTATGATCAAAATTGAAACATTGTTTTAGCATTCAGCAGCAGCTAGACTTGATTCATATTGATGAACAATAACGATTCATATTTGTTAACATAAATTGTTATTTATTTAGCATTTCAATTTAACAACATCTAGCAAAGTACTTTGAAAATTAAATCTAACATACAGACTCGATCATTTAAGACATGTTATGCCTCGCCTTTGACTTGTCAGTGTTGGCTGTGACTTTGTACTTGAAGTACATGTACACTACAGCTCAAAAGAATTGGCATAGGGAAAAGGAAAGGGAAAGGGAAGGAGCCGCAGTTTTAAACCGTGGTATATTTTGTCCAGTTCAGCATGAAACATGCTTTAGCCTAAAAAGCATCATGTTTCATGCTGAACTGGACAAAATATACCACGGTTGAAAACTTTGGGTCCTTCCCTTTCTTCCCTTTCCCTTTCCCTATGCCAATTCCTTTGAGCTGCAGTGTACATATAGGTGAACCTAATATTAGTCAATGAAAAAGAGAACATAGAAGGACATTTTATTTTAAAGTGAGAGAAAAATGGGAGGGAGAAACAGAAATGAAGAGATAAAAAAATATATTAAAAAAGCAAAGGAGAGCAAGAAACAAATGACATGGATAGAGCAAACTGAAAGAAAGAAGAAAGGAAGAAGAGGAATAAGAAGGAAACAGATTTAAAAGAAAGAAGTGATAGATGAAAGCTAAACATATTGGAAAAATAAAGTTAAGTGTACAAGAAAAAAGTAAAAGAATGGAGTAATAGGATGAAAGAAATGATAGAAAGAAGATAAAGATGCCAAAGGAAGGGACAAAGACAAGGGTGAATGATGAAAAAGGCAGCAATGAAAGGAAGATTTTAAAAAAGGAAAGTGGAAGAGTGGAAAAGATAATTAGTATAAAGAAGTAATGAAGAAATATGAAGATTTGAGACTTTTGATGTATAATTTTAATTGTCAATATATGTAAGCATGTACATGTACACGTAGCATTTCCATACATGTGTGTGCTTGGATCATGATTATGATGCAAGTCATAAAAAAATCAATGTCAATCGAATAATGCTTTTACAAGGCATGAATTAGAATATGAAATAATATTTCAAAACAGTGTGACCTCCCCCAATCCTTCCTGAAAGATTTGGGTCATGCTGTGTGTAAAACCGTGGAGTTGACCTGAATCCCTGTACCCTCTGTCATTGAGCTTGCCCTTCAGTAGTCTAAATAAACAGGGAGTCAATGGACTCTGAGCTCTGTGACCATTGAGCTGTGGCAATTCTGCCTAAAGGCTGAAAGTCACCACAAGGGCACTGGCAGAGATGTTGCAATCTTCTACACGAGTATGACACACACAAAGCATGTGTACGTGCACTACTGCACTTGAAATCTGCCGTAGTGTACATGTGCACAGTGTGTCATTGAGTTTTTACACTGCCTATTGATTTTGTGATACACTGCGCAGTATATAAAAGCTTAACTGAGGGAGAATTTCATCATTCATTCTCGAGGACACTGCAACGTCAAAGACTCTCTAAGTCTATTTTACTTTAATTTGATACTCCGTTGTACTATCAGCTGATATTATATCTACAAAGAGCAACAAGCTTGTCATTTTGCTTGTGACAGCCATTGGCAGCAATTTTGATTTACATTGTAGTAAGTGTACTCCATTCATATGTTTGTATCTATTGCTCAATCACTTCTGAACTTTTTATTCCTGTGTGTGTCATGCTTGTAGTCTGATATTTAGAAAGTACCTTTCATTGAGTTACATGTATGTACTTTCACACTCCACCATGTAACCATAATGATTGTTACAATGTAATTTTCTCTGTTAATAACATTGCAGCTAGCCAGCTATTTTACCTTGCATTGTACATTATTATTTCTTGGTTTCCAAATGTTTGTTTGGTGTAATATTGTTCATTATGCCTGTACATGTACCTAAATCCTCTTGCTTTCATTATTCTTACTGTAATGTATACGCCATATATTTCACGAGTCTAATTTTTCGCAAATCAGGACTTACTGACAATTTCGCAAGTGGTTACAGTATATTTGCAATTGTAGAGTACTAGTACTATGAGTACATGTGCTCGTGCACGTCGTATTCATGTTTTTGTGTGATGTTAAATTAGCGAATAGCACCCAACTCCCAAAATTTGTGAAAATAAAAACCCTGCAAAATATATGGCGTATACAGTACTTAATCATAATTGATATTGAGCGTACATGCCATAAATGTACTGTGGTAGTACACATTGTTCATTTCCTAAAGTAAAGATGTTTGCATTTCCATCAGAAAAATTATTGAATTACTGTATTGAAATGATAAGTGTATTTTAATTCATATTGTATACAGTTGGGCCTGAGATCAACGTCACAGCTGATTGCGATCTATTGCAGTCAGACTGCAGTCAATGTATGGAGCTGATTGCATTTGATTGCAATCACTGTGCATTTGATCTCAGGCTCCACTGTGTAAAGTGCAAAGAAATGCTTTATAAGAAAGAGAAAGTTGTCACTGGGCTGTACTTGTTGATAACCTTGAGAGAACAAAAGACTGTATTAAAAGCATGCATAAATAAGGAACAAAGATGTGACTTCATGTACCTAAGCACCTTAATGTTGTTTAATAAGACAAGAAAACCATTTGAGTCTGTTGTGGATATTGGTACAAGATTGAACCCATTTCCAGGTGGGATTAAAATGGTTTGAACAGAGTGTCCATCTGGTTAAATGTGTTCCATCAACAAAAGCTGAATTCATGCTCAAGAGGAAATATTGCAATCTCATTATTTATCTACATGTAATGTTATTGAGAAAAGACAAGTGTTCGCATTGGCTCTTCTGTTAACTACATGTAAAAGAAAATATAGATGGGGGGGGGGGGGGGTATGTATCACACTGAGCCCCCATGCTTTTGATTTACTATTGTGCAAAAAATGTGCACTACAATACATTCCATCCATTTCCAGGTCATAGTTTCCAACTATTGTAAGCTACAACAATTGTTACTAATGTGGAAATGGTCAATGGACTGTAAGCATTTTATATAGCAATGAAAGCTAGGAGTACACTCAATTGTACATGTACATTGTACATTGTGAGTTACTGTGTTCACATGGTCCAGAGTGGATCTACATGGATTTTACCGGAAGGGTTCGGCATCCTTTCCGAGGGGCAGGATACAATGGCAGAGCAAACAGCTCATAATCTTCCATCATTCTCTCTCTCTCTCCCTCTCCATGAACCCCACAGAAGCCCAAGCTTCAGCCAACATGCAGCCAGAGAACGCAGGAGAGCAAGCCCCCGCCGTCGAGGGGGGCGAGGGGGATTCCCAGCTCAATGTCATCAACCGTGTAGCCGCCCTCCCAATGGTCAGCTCCACACTGACCCAGGTCAGCAGCGCCTACAACTGGACCAAGGACAAGAACAGCCTGGTCAAGTACACCCTAGAGATGGCCGAGACCACGGTGGCCAAGGCGGCGTCCACTGCTCAGCCAGTAGTCACCAAGCTGGAGGGACCAAGTGAGTGAACACTACATGTTGGTCCATTTACACCAGCAGCAACAAAACATAATGTTTCTAAATTCGCTAGAGTATCATAAATCACAAATATGAAGTACTATTACTACAAACATGGTCTTTTATTACATGGAAAAAATTTAAAAGGGACCCTTTCAAATTGTGTCTTTAACAAAAGACCATGTTTCAGAGTAATAGTGAATCATATTTCTTTTAGTGCCATGACAGTCTATGCATTACGATTCTAGTACACAGTAACTCGAATTTGAATGTTTTCAAATGCAATTCTTTCACAACCATTAAACTTACACGTGTACAATATTATTTGTGAGTGTGTCCAGTGAATTTGTGAATTATATTACTAATAAAACAAAATATATCTCCACCTTTATTTTCAGTTTCAGCAGCCAATAACTTTGCCAATCAGCAGTTGGACAAACTGGAAGAGAAGGTTCCAATAATCACTGAGACTCCAGGCCAGGTACACATACTAAACGTGTCAAACTTCTTTTAACCTATTCTTTACTTATCCCACGCTCAGTAATTGAGGCCTGGCTTTTCTCCACTCAGTTACTGAGCTAGGCGATTCCCATGTACCATAATATTTTGTACGGAAAATAGGCAATAGGCAGTGGATAAACTTAAAATTCCCCTTTGGTTACTGCAGTTCCATGGCAAAATTTGACATCCTTACTGGACCAGGGTTCACGAGGCCCCAAAATCTAATCAACGTGTCAAGTTATCAATCCACATTATCAGGCAGAGTCCAGCATTATCTCCCTAAGCTCCTGTCTCAAGAGGCAGACATTAGCATAACAACTGAAACCACATTCCCTTAATTACCTTAGATCCTTTGTCTTTAGGTGTCGACTTTCAATTCTTACGTGACCTTCCAATTAATTGCTGATCTATACTATTGATTTGTCTAATTATCTCTCTTTGTTCTTTGGCTACTTGTTTGTTTTTCTTTTCTCTTTTGGATTCATGATCTGAGTTCACCAGGGGTTGACCTGATCCTTTTGAGCAAAGATATCTACCATTCAATCGACTGCTAGGCCTGTTTATCTATTTCATTGATTTTTCTGTAAGCAGACAGACAGGCCATATTCAAATTTACTCTGTTTTTCATTTTGGAGGGAATGTTAGGGAACCATACATGCTTTAACCTTTATTTAAGTCCTACCTTGAACACAGCAGAGCTTGAAAAGTTGGGAAGAATCCATACATATGGGATTACACCTTCTGTGCCTTTGATGCATTTTATAAACAACTCTTGAAACGTTGTATATTAATTTGTAGGGATGGAGTTTATGTTATGTTCTTTTGTCTTGATAATACTTAATATCACCCATAACAAATGACCTTGCATCATTGGTCCCTCCTCTTGTGTCCCAGGTCCTGTCTGATCTGCAGAACGGCACAATGCAAATGATTGACAACACCAAGAAGGCCAGTTCAGACAGGATCAACAACCTGCTGCTGACCCGTCTGGGCAAGGTTGTGACCACTGGCATGGACACAGCCCTCCTTCTGTCTGAGTTTGCTGTGGACTACTACTTGCCTCAGGAAGCTGGTAAGAAGATGAGGGTGGGATAGAGGGTGGATGGGAAGGGGGGGGGGGGGGCTGGAGAAGGGTGCAGAGAGGGAATGGAGAGGGGGGAAAGGTTGCAGAGAGGGGGGCAGAGATGGTGTATAAGGGGGAGAGGGTGCAATGACCACTGGGAAGGGCAAAGCTCTCCTAGGGAAGAGAGGAAGGAGGATTAGGAAAGAGGGAAGAGGGAATACATGCACAAGAGAATGAAAGTAATGGATGTAAGTGTATAATAACCCATCCCTATCTCTACTCTCCTTGTTTTTGTCCAGTCACGGCCGGAGCCAACGGTGACCTCCCTGTCCAGGAGGAGGCCTTAGCGGCCGCTGGGGTGGGGGAAGATGAGAACGAGGCTCTGCCTGAGAAGCCCCTGGAGGCCACCGTGCAGAAGGCCACACGCATCACCAACAAGGTGCGACGCCGCGTCGTCAACAAGGCCATGCGCAACGTGCGCTACGCACAAAAACGCAGCAAGGAGACCCTGGACAAGCTGCACTACACTGTGGACCTGGTGAGTGCTGTAGCTGTGACAGATGACAGTACCATACCTAAAAACACACTCTATAGGGCTTGACATAACGTTATGTTGAGGAAAGATTAGTAGTTTTGTCCAGATGAAGTATACCCTTCTGGTCGTCAACATGTTCTTCTTGAACAGTCTGATTCTTTACAATTTGTGTGCCAGATGAACTATTGCTCGATAGGAATTATGTGAATTACTTTAGAAAAAAGTCACATGTGGCAATTGTAGAGTTACCCAACAATGTTGAGTAAAGAAATCTAACGAGTGATATTCCTCGTTCCCAGATGGAGTATGCCCGCACCAACATTGACTCTGCGAGCCAAGTGGTGCAGTCACGCATTGAGACGACCCAGGAGTCTCTCTGGAAGACGTGGGATGACTGGACACTGGAGGAAGGAGAGGTGGTGGACAAGGAGGCTGACCACACAGAGAAGGCAGAGGTAGAAGCAACGGTAAGTAAGGCCAACGAGGAAGAAGGGAGAGGACAGAGAACGTGGCAACACATGGGCATGAAGACCTCGGTGGTGACCCTTGTGGTGATACATGCTTAATAAGATATGAAAATAATTATTAGTAGTAACGAAACTTTTTTGTGGATACTTCCAACCATTACAACTATTCTAATTTTGAAGTAAGTATTCCTTTCTTTCTTCTTCTTACATCACATGAGAATTAGATTTCTTATTTTCCTTCATGAAATGCAAAATCAATATTTTTCTTAATTCTTCTTGTATGAGGCACAAAGAAATATAACAAAACTTTTGTATAAGTAAAGCATTTTCCGATTATAATTTTTTTCTCTCATGATTTCTGCTTTTGATCAGAATGGAGAGCAGAAGACCCTTGCCATTGCTCGCAGCCTTGCTGGTCGTCTACGGGTACTGAGCGGCAACATCGCTATGAGCGTGCGGCTGCTACCCCAGAGCATGAGGAGCCGTGTGGAGGAGGGTCGTGACCTTGCCGATGCCCTCTATAACTCCCTGGAAGAGGTATGGCCACACCCCCTGTCAGTCAACTCTTCAATGATAATATTAGTCAGTCTCATTTCAATTCATTTATTTTTCCGCTCGTAAAAATACATTTTAAAAGAAATAGACAAACATACACTAGCATGGTGGTGAAGTCATCAAGAAAGGTAAATTAGCTTGGGTACAAATGACACCGTTTCTGAAAAACAAGCATTTTTTATAGTACAGCATGAAAAAAAGTATTTGTACAACAGTATTTCAACTTATTGATATGAAAAAGATCAATCTTTCTTGATTGAAAATGTACTTAAAAATCACGCCAGTGCTGCTAATACGGGCCAGAAAATAGAAACTAAGAAACAAATTATGAAAACCTGAGAAATAAGCTTAAAAGTTCACTTACTGAAGAAATGCTTAGAGGGGATAATGTTCCTTGTCGTCATGTACCCCTACATATTTCAGTACTTGACTAGTGTGCGTTTCCATCCTTTTTGACCCCCGGAGTGAGAGGACTGATTGACAATAAGGAGATTATTTCTCTAAATCTGTTTAGATTCAGCAGCTGGTCAGTGTCTGATCCATGGTATTTCCAATTGGAACCAAGTTAACATAGGTGGTATCATAGAATAAATAAGACCAACACACAACTGCCATGCATATTGCTCATTCTGCTGCAACCCTTCTAAAAAAGATTAAATATGTATTTGTAAGGGCTATTTTTCAAGACCGTTGTCACGTCAAGAATGTGCTATGTTTTTCATTATCCACAATGAGAAATATTTTAACAGGGGTTCTTTTTTTCATTGCGGGGGCTAAATTGACCAAAGCCCCGATGTAATTTGGTCAAGGCTGTGACCCATTACTGTGTGGACCTTTCCATGGAAGTTACATTCAAATGCAAATTCAAGTTACTGTCATATGACATAGCCCTGGGGGAGGGGGCATGATTGTGTAGAAAAATTAACCTGCGTGTTTCTATGGCGACACAACTTAGGTGCAGACAATCCGCGAACTCCCGACTAACGTGCTGACCACCGCTAAGCAGCAGCTGAACAAGCTGAGCGACATCACCATGTCCGTGGCTGATTTCCTGGTCTCTTCCACCCCTCTCCAGTGGCTGGTAAGTCCCCCACCCCACCCCCCTCATATCTCCCCCACCCCCCTCATATCTCCCCCACCCCCCTCATGTCTCCCCCACCCAACCCTCTCATGAAGGTCATCACCCTCACCACTTCCTGTGTGTCATCAGTCGTCACCCACTCATATACATCCTACCCATAATCCTTTGTGCTGTCGTCCTATAAATATACACTGTCATTGATTTGTAAACTGTAAACTGGCAGGTTCATTCGCTTAGTTGCAAAAACTTATTGTACTCAGAAATTTCTGCATTCCTTGTGATCAAGAAAGACCAGTGGAAAAGTAAAGGAAAAAATTGCATAGCTGCAATTGTGCTTAATGG
This sequence comes from Arbacia lixula, assembly GCA_963669155.1. NCBI lineage: Eukaryota > Metazoa > Echinodermata > Echinoidea > Arbacioida > Arbaciidae > Arbacia > Arbacia lixula. The sequence goes on from OZ022578.1 coordinate 28,498,056, forward strand.
TACTTTAAAAATGTGCATGTAGCTAATAGACCCTTCCTTCTTTCAGAAATGACTGGAATACCTGAAAATAGAGCTTACAAATTGTATTTCATACTTAAAAAATAAAGCCCAAGTCATTCAACTCTCTATTTCGGACCCACAAGTAGCACCTACGGAGATGCAGAGAGCTAAAATTCACAATGCAATGTGAATCAAGAAATGTTCATAACTACTTGCATCATTACACTACCCAGGAACAACATTTTGTCATAATGTGTATGAGATTTCACTTGACCTGTGCTATGATACTCCTGCAGTATATGTGTGATTCATACATTACATGTATAATTAAGAGTTTTCTAGATATTAATGTGACCTATATGGACTGAAAACTACTGACCTAGTGCTGTAGCTATTGGGAGCACATTGTGCCATTCTTGCTCCTGTGAGCTCAGTTGAGATTAGCTCATGCTATCAAATCATTCTCTCCTTTTCTGTGTCATTAATCTCTTTAGAACTAAAAGAACTGAAAATAAATCGACTCTCTTCGTTCTTGCTAAAACTATGTTGCCATTTCATCTTTCCCAAAGAGAAAATTGAAATTATGACTTAGTATATGATTATTTCAGAAGTCCTGTTAATTGTCAAACATGTCTGTACCATGGACCTTCATGATGCATCTAGCATGTTTTCATTGATTCATCAAACATAGATATTTACAATTGTAAGCTGAATGGATTCTTGTCCATGAAAAGTAAAAAACAACCCCTTTTCCATATACAAATTCTTTCCATATCATATAATAACACATCATTTCCAATCTTAAATGTGTATTCTTATCACCTTAAAAACTCATGATGCATCCAGCATGTTTTCATGTATAAAGTTTAAACATCGATAATTGTAATTCTATGTTGGACGTTCTCTTGTCCCTTTGAAAGTGAAAAAGTCCCTTTATCCGTTTACAGTTCTTGACTTCTTGCTTTACTATATCATTACACACACTTCCATGGTATTGTATATTTGCATGGCATTTCTGTTAGACTTGTGAAATGTGACTTATCCTATATTTTATATGTGAGTATGTCTGATGTCATGGCAGAATGGCTGTTTAACTTGTTGTGTATTGTTGATTGGCTGGTGCTGTATTGTGTGTAACTTGTTGATGTGAGCATTGATGTGATGATGTGACTTATAAATGATGTTTTGAAATTTGACTCATTTTAGAGCATTGTACACACTTGTAATTGAGACCAACACATCTTATTTTAAGGGGTTTGAATCTGAAATTTTCGGATAATCAAACTGTAACCGTGAAATCATATACATGAACATAATACACTTTGTGTAATACATGTGAAAACATTAAGTCTATTGCCTTTATATGCTAGATGTGGAATCAAATTGCTGCTTTTGTATCTCTTGATGAGAAAGAGCAGTGAATGTGATATTCAAGTTGACAAGCCACATAGTAAATTTGTCTGAAAGTCAAGTGAAGGACACATCCATGTGAGTCAAAGTACAAGGGTGAAAATTGAATCAAGTGTTTACTTCTTGTGCTTTCAATGTATCTGGAAGGTCACGACATTGAATGAACATATTTGTTCTACCATGATTTCAGATTATTTCCTGATATAGGCCTGTGATTATGTGGCTATCAGCTGTCAAAAGGGTCTGACTGTATGAAAAATAGTGATTTGTTTGATTTCAGGTTCAATTAGCCTTTTGTGTGGCAGAGCAAGAGCTGCTCAGTGGGAGTTGTGTGTATTACGTCTGCAAAATAGCATTGATGGTGTAGAACAAGTCAGGAAGAAGCACTTTGTATTTGCACTGGCGTTGACACATGAAGATCTCTCCCCTGTTCAAGTGTTTGCATTTATATCAAAAAACATTTATCCAAGTACCACTTGGTGCTTAAAGGAAGCCCATCCCTTTTGCAGACCTAAATTGAAAGTTCTCTGACTTTGTCATCATTTGAGAGAGAGTGGCTGTATAACCCTTCCCTGTAATCAATTAAGCGTAATATTTAGTGTTTAGGAAATAATTTTTGGTAATTCATCGAGCTTTCTTTTTCTGTGCCACGAAAATAGTCAACTCTCAGTAAAAACTAGTTAGATTTTCATTTATTCTATGGGAGTTATAGTACCTCTGACCTTAAGATTTCACAGTTGGTATCCCAAAGATACATGCTAAATATGTGCAAACTTTCATGAAGTTTGCAGATGTTTGTAAAATGCATGGGCCATCTTTAAGAAATGAAGATGCCTGAAGTTGTCTTTTTAGAAGTTTATTGACAAACCATCAATTTAGGTTAATTTTCAACAATACGCGGTCTATTTTGGTAAAAGGACAGAAAAGTGCAGGATAGAAGAAATGGCAGGTAATGATAATGAACAACCAAGCAACCTATGTCAACTTATAAAAGGAAAGGCTAAAGCCTAACACTAAGCTAAAACTAAAATGTGTGCAATGCAAATGGTTATTTGTGTATATGTTTTTTTTAGATGTTGACAGCTACTTATAACCCTTTGCATGCCACATGGAACTCATCAACAAGTAATACACACAAATCACATAGAGCAGCAGTTTGGCTGGCACAAAAAGGGTTAAGTGACATGTCAATTACATTTGTTAACTCCAAGGACAGCAGAAAGACAACCATTTCTTTAGTTCCACACAATAAGATGATAGGCTTTTTCTGAATTGTGTGACAGCATGATTAATGACCCATCACTCTCTTGAGATAAGTTGAGACAGTGTGGATTTAAAGGAACACAGGATTTGCATATGTCCTTCATGATTAAAAAAAAGCTTATGTGGCAATAGCGAAGTTCAATATTTGAACGGTTATCATTTACACAGGCATGTCCTTACAGCCAATTATCTGATAAGATAGATAGATGATGGCGGTTTCGACACAAACATGTTTGCATGGTAGTTGGTCTGCGAGTTACCATCCTCATGGCTAAGTGACATCTTATCAGGGAGGAAATGAATATTCAGTTACAGGGGATCTTTTTCAAATCATATTGATGATGTGCGTTGTACATATTTGTGGATGATGAATGTGAGAATGAATGAGTTTATATCAGTATACAAACTTGTCCAGTGATGATCTTATGCATATAAATGTGTTTTTGTGTGATGAGAGAAGATGGAGTGGAGTTCTACTGTATGTGTGTACTGTAGTTGTCAATGTTTAACAGAGTGATTTGTTGAAGAGAAAGAGACAGAATTATATGGAAAGAGATTGCAGCGGAAAAAATACCCTTGCAAGGATACCAATTTAGCTACCAGGGTGAGAATTTACCTGCTCCAACTAACCCAGACATGTCACCTTGGTGAGTGGGGTTGCTTTGCCACCCTGAAACCAACACGTTCCCTCCTTGATTTGTTTTACCCCCATCCGCAGGTGCCGAGCCAGGTGAGACAATACTTAGACTCCTCCATCTCCTCCTCCTCCTCCTCCTCCTCGTCCAATGCCAATAAGCACCCAGCTGAAGTGACCCTCATAGAGGAGGACAGCCTCTTCATCTCCTCCTCCACCACCACCTCCTCCCCCTCCTCCGAATACGATTACCAATACGAAAATGGGATCCCCTCCCAATGACTAGCCAGAGTAGATGCTGCTGCTGACGCGCCGCTGAGTGCGGTACCAGGTATGGATAGGAGCTCCATCACCACCACCACCACCACCTCCACCCTTGCTGACAGTGACCACGCCCATTCCGTCTCCACCTTCCATGATGACCCCTTCCCTGTACATCCGAAGATGAGACGTGACACACCCACCTGCCCCGCCCCCTCTCACCATCACTCCAAGGAGGACTCGATTGGCTTCACCCTTCCTCTCGATCTGACGACGAGTGAGGTGTGGAGGCGTATCTTGGAGTCTGGGCTGTGGGCGGACCAGAGCGGGGCTTTGGCCCTGAAGAACCTTCACTGCTCCTTCCGTGTCCTCATCCAATCCATGCACATCAACACTGCCCTCCATGTCCGCATCAAGGTCACGGGGTCATCGCCAGGGTCACAAGGTCAAGGGCAATGCCGCATTGAGTTCACTGCATCGTCATTGGTGTCCGCCCCCCCTGCTTTGCCCCCCTCGCCTCCCCATTGCTCCGCACTCTTGCCGCCATCCAGCTATCATCGACTCTCCTAGAGTAGTCGGAACCAACAGCATCATCACTTAACTGACTCAGTTACTGCATTTGAAAGACACTGTATGCTTAATCTATATCATTTACAGCTGCAGTTGTAGCTGCAATAAAGATTGAGATCAAATATTATATCCAATTCTTACATGGTACAATTTATGTGATAACATGTATTTGTAATTCTCTATATGAAATAAATGAATTAAACTGAAATGAACTTGTGTGTTTGTAAAGAAGATATCATTTTGTTATACGGTCATGAAATGGGGGGGGGGGGGGGGGGGGGAGGGAAGGAGGGAGGGGGGGGGTAGTCTACTGGTATCTAGATTCCATGCTTTTTTAGTGAGAAATTATAGAGTGATCAATAGTATTGGAAAGTAGAGGGTAAACAGTACTGATTGTTCAAAATCAATTCTAAAAAAACAAGAGGTTTAGAATATTTGTTTCTTCTGTCACCAATAATGGCCTATTCAAGTCATATACATGTAGCTACATTGTAGTAGCATTTCCTAATCAAATAGCATATCACGTTTGTACAGTATGCTGAACACATGCTTCTTGCTCAAGACGCATTTTATGTACCTTTATGCAGCTTGTAGGATTATGTACATACATGTATCCTGTATGCCTCTTCGCTTACTGCATCTTACCTTGTAACACGCTCATTGGACATTAGCAGAGTATCATTGTTTTATGCATTGCAACGCTGAATATTTCAGTATAACATTGCAGTTTGGAAAGGAAACATTCATATTAAGACTTGTACATATTGTACAGCTTATCAAGTTAACTGGACGAAAGCTTTCTTTAATCTCTAATGCAATTCAAAGAATAAAAGCCATCTGCATTTTTCACACCTTTAGATAGAACTGACACTGTATTTGGATGTGTTATGCATTTTCTGTATGTCTGAAACAAATTTTCCCATAGAGAAGGCAGTTGTAGTAGTTGAAGTGCTTTGAGGTATTGTACCTTATGAAGTGTACATGCACACTTAGTACCATACACATCCATACGTACTGCTAAAAAGCAAGGGAGGAGACTTTTCTTATGATGTGTATAAGCAATTTAATACCGGTAAACTGAAATATGAAAACTTATGAGTGAAATCACATTGGAATCAGAAAACTTTTCGATATTTATGATTTTCTACTAAAAATATATTTTGCTTGTCGGAGAAGGTATGATTTTTATTATTCTTGAAAGAATGTAGATAATTGATGACAATCAAAGATGGAATTTTGTGATCTCTTTAAGGACATTATGGTGGTGGTCATGTGGTAATTAATTTGTACTGATTTTGAGGCAAAGCACATGTACATGAATATTATGCTTATAATGTGTGGACATATTCTCAGAATTACAGAGGCAAATATCTAATTCTAATACAGTGTAATAACAAGTTCAGGGAGATATTCTCCATCTTGTGTACTAGTAATTCATTTTGCCCTTAAAGTAACAGTATTATAGGGTCATGTTTTCTGCTGACATTTTGTGCTTCCAGGCCCTACAGAAAATACACTTGCAACTACTTTATATATTTGGTGATTTATTTTTCATTCAAAGGCCTTGCATTTTTTGGCTATGCAAGCCATTCTTGCTTGATACAGTTTTGCACATGCATCCATATAATATCCTGCAAAATTATCAGTGAAATGTAAGATTCGTGCATGAAAGTTACATTTAACAATATTTGATGATGACTGAAATTAATATGAATAAGAGGATTACCAGTAATGAATCATATTCAAATTCTAATGTTAATTTTGAAACCAAAAGTGTATAATGACTCATAAATCTATGATATGCAGTGTCTTATTACTTTTTTGTGTAATGTGATGGGTCAGAGTTAAAACGAATAAAGTATTGAGAATTTACCATTTTACAGTTTGCTGCGTTATGCCTTTGGTGTTTCTGTAATGTGGAGACTTTTACATGTTTAAAGTCATGTAAGTGATGAAAACAAGTGTTATTATGGATGAGATACCATAGGTTATCATACAACACAATGAAAAGTGTTACACAGCAGATTGGGGGCATTTAGCCCCCTGCAATGTGAACATGAGCCCCCATGAATAACAAAAGAGCCCTTGTGAACAATTCTTATGTCCTCATCTAGGGTTTGATGCACAACAGAGTTCAGAATATTTGTTTGATATTAGGCTTGAAAAGTTCAAGAAAGATTAATTCATATGACATTTGAAAGCTGCGGCTAAATTACAGTAGTTTACATTGTAAACATGTACAGTTTTAAATAAAGACAAAAAACATGTTAAGGATCTATGATCAAGTAGGTGACGCTTTGGGTTAGGGAAGACAAATTGAATCATGAACAGATATACAGATCTGTGATTAATTCACTCCGCAGGTTAGGTATGGGAAGATCAAATATGTATTTCTTTGGCAAATTGAATTAAAGGGCCAATACATAGGCGGTACACAGTTAATGGTATGAAATAGAGTTGGTGCTCATGGTGCTCTTTTGTGTGGAAGTGTGTGTGTGTGTGTGTGTGTGTGTGTGTGCACATTTGTCCGTTTGTGATTCTGTATGTGTGTACAGTGTACGTGTGTATTTGTCAAAGTGTGACTGTGTGTGTGTGTGTGTGTACATTTGTCTGTCTGTGACATTGTATATGTGTGAGCGTTTGTGTGTTTGTGTGTACATATGTATGTATATATGGGAGTATGATTTATGGATGAAAGGATCATATAAGCTTCCACACACCTGCACATTATTATTGGGAAATGGGGAAAGGCTACAGTATTGACATTTCCAGCCCATAATCATCATCACACACTAGCTACTGGTTCATATTCTACATTGCGCTATAAACATGTACGGTATGTTCCTAAGTTACCATTTCATCTCATATGCCTACTAGTAGAATTCCAAACTTCGCTCCATGTTGATATCTCAGAGGGGAGCTCTAGTGAATCAAAAATTCTTGCTCGAGAGCTTTTCATTCAATTTTACTTCCATTCTGTAGATCTCCCACCTTCCATTTTCTTAATCACAGAAGTAACATTCCTTCTCACTTTTACCCCTTTGCTTTACACTTGTCATACTACTAATGTAGTCTTTGAAGGTATCTAATCAAGAAATAAAAAGACAGAGAAACAACACAGACATAATTCATCAAATCATAGGATTGGAGGACAACAGGAGAAAATGCAAGATCCAATATTCTATGTTCAAGAAAAATTGAAGCCCCTAGATATTTTGCCCATTGTCAGTGCTTGCCCATGAATAAAATCTATGCCACTAAATGTTATTCTATCTGCAATGTTCAGATTTCACCAGGTCTCAAGTGTGGTTTCATGAACATGTTGGTCTGAGCAGCATTTAGAGTTTCCCCTTCCACAAATAATGATATATTGATTAGAAGCCACCTCACCCATCACCATTTTACATCTTTTCTGTCATCTTTCACTCCCACCACCCCCATCATATGACTTGTTGATTACATGAAAGTGTGTATACATGAAGTAACGATATCCTGTACAAATATCAACCCACTAAAATGTTCCAGTTCATTATTTTATACCTGTAGAGGAGAGCATCATTTGAAAATAATATTAACACACCGTTCTTCATTTTTCTCTTTTTTTTTCCGTTTTCTATTTTTCTATCATGCTTTGCAGGTACCCGATGTTGACATCGATTCCATCGAGTTTGATTACATGCATGGATCTGATGAGTACGATTTCGACATCTGCAGTGATGTGTCAAGTGATCTTTAAATTGGCAACTACAATGTTAACTTGTGAATGCAGACTGAAAGGTGCATGATATGAAATATTATTTCTTAGGGCATTCCCTAAATAGCTTTATTTATTTGATTAGGTTATTTAAAGAAGAAGTTTGTTAACTTCTCAGATAAATGCCAAGAATCCCTCAACTCATTCAAAACAAAGCAGGGTTTAACTAGTGCTTAAACTAGAGGTCTAAAAGGTTGTAGATGATGTTATGTACATTGAAAGAATGTACTGGTGCTGTGAGACTTAAATCATGATACATGTATAATCAATAATAATCTCAATAGTTTTTGGACTGATATGCAAATTTCATTGCAACTCATGGCACCGTTACAGCTTGATTGAGTCTTCTCCGACCAGCAATGACTGATGAATACACAAAGTTACAAAATAAGAAATTAAGTGTTTAGGGACAGGTGATTGGAATTCTATTTATTGGTCTCTTGCCCCCCCTCCACCCCACATCACCATAAAAAGTTTCTTGCCTATGTGATCGATATTCCTGCAATTAGCATCTGTGCTGAGATTTCTCATTAGCGTGATTTAAGGAGTGATGATCTCTTCATTGCCATTAATTGTAAGGAAGATTTGCTTACGTCAGGTAGAGAACTGGTTGATGATCAGTAAGATCCACAACAATTTTTAAATGTGGTCAAAACATATGAGGGACAAATCTGAGCATAATTGTTCAAGATGGCCACAATGACAGACTTCAAGTGTCAATATTATCTTTTTCTTAGCCAGATTAAACAGAACTCTTTGGGAATTGCATTTACAGGTTGTATTTCTGTTACGAGAATGCCTCAATATCGCACAAAGAGTTCAAGCCGTTCTGATTGGTCTTTATTACAACATGCTTACAAATGAGGCCTGCATGTTGACGAAGGAATTTTGAAATGTGGACCAGTTAGAGGGAAACTTTTCACCCAGAGTATCATCTTAAGAAAAAAAAAAGAGTAGATTTCAACTTTATGCATATTCTTCAGCTTCTGTGTTGTGTAGGTATTCTTTTCCGTTCATGCCTCTTGTATCAGTGCGCAAAGGAGATGTCAGTGAATTCTCATCGAGAGTTCATATCTGTAATAAATTGAATGTTGGTCGGTGTTCTATCATATCAGTGAAAGCATGGCATATATGTATCACATCATCTGATGAACAGCATTTAGATGTCTTCTTCACTCTCTTTCTCTCTCTCTTGTCATATAGATATCTTTGGTGTATAACAGTATAAGTAATATACAGCATGGTGGTGGGAAGTGTAGCTTATAAGAAAAAAAAACTTGTATTACAGAATTAGCTCTCTAGCTATCTATGCAATAGTTATCTCAAATGATCTGTTTAATAGGTAGAGCCACTGTTATAGAACATTACACTCCTAAAAAAAAACAGTAAGTCGAATTTATTTTTGTAAAAGGGAAAATGATTTTTTACTTTCAAACAATTTGATGCCCAAAGTAAAAAAAAAATAAAATTAAAAGATGTGTTAAAAAGTATATTACTGGGGCATCAATATTCATGTTCAATCTGTAAAAAGAATTAAGCATAACTGAAAGATTTTTTAAAAAGGGAAACATATGAGTTAATACTAGTCTTGTTTATGTAGTTATCTTTTTCCATACAACCTTATGTAAACATGTGCACAAATTGCACTGATCTTGTTTTCTGGATACATGTAGTACATTTGTGTATGGCAGTTATGGTCATTCTTACTCAGACCATGGTAAGATCTTTTGATAGATTGAATGATACATCTTCTGTGTTACCCACATCACATGCAAAGTGCCAGTAACCGTTCCTGTCACTATTGTCGTATAAGTGTAATAATTGTTTGTATTGTGTGCAGAATATATGCAAATTAATGTAGAAAATATATCATAATACAGTGCAAGAAAAGAAAACTTGACTTGTGTAATTAAAAGGAGTATTTCAATATGTGTGAAGATTTAAAGTCATTCTCTAAATGACTGAAATAATATATGGAGCTCCTAAGAACATAAAGTGTGAGAAAAAGCTTTTTATTTGTATTCACATATTAATTTTGGCTGAATTGCCAGTATTCTTTGATGTCTTCTGCAATAAAGTCTCAGCACTTAAATAAAACAAGTACATGTACTGGGTGAATTTATTTGAAGAAATAGCCAAGAGGATGATTGAGAAAATGATAACAGTAAAACAGGTGTGATGGATTAGAGTGGTAACAGTAATGGTAATAATGAGGAGTACGATAGTGGGGCTGGCGATGGTCATAGTGATGCTGCTGATGATGAAAATGGTGATGGGATGGCAGTGATGATGAAGATGGTGATGGAACAGTGATAGAGTTGTAAGTAATGACACAGTGGTTGTTTTGATGACATGGTGGTGATAGTGATGATACAGTGCTGGCAGTAGTGGTTTGGTTGAGGGTAATGATGATGATCAAGATAAGGATGAAATAGTGGTAGTGGTGTGGTGATGGTAGTGAGAGATGATGATGATAATGATGGTAGCTTGGTAGTGTTGGTAATGATAAATGAAAATGGTGGTGGTAGTATTGTCGGTAATCACTTTGATGCTTTGATGACGAAATGGTAGTGGTGGTGGTGGTGGGGATATTGATGACAAAAATAATGATGAAATGGTGGCAGTAGTAGTAGTGGGATAGTAGATTGGTGGTGGAAGTGGTGGTGGTGAACAAGAGGAAGGCAAAATGGTGGGGATAAATACAGATAGTGAGACTGTTGTTAATGCTATCACAATGCCATCAGTGAAAAGGATAATGATGATGACAATATCTTGAGAATGGCAAAGAAATCAGGACAGTAAAAGCGGATAGATTAGGAGAAAGTGGTATGGTAGGAAAGAGATAGATAGTTCTGGTAGTATATATTAGTGCAGTAATGGTGGTGGCAAGGACAAAAGTTGTGACAGTGTTGATGATGATTGATGGTGGTAGCAATATTGGTGGTTATGAAGAAGGAGGAGAGAAGTACAAGACCTTCTAAAAGATGGGTAAGAAACAACATAGCATGATTACAAAGAATACATTACAAAAAATCAAACAAGTAATGTACACATATTGTATTTCTTCATTTATTAATTGTATTTACATGGACAAAATTAACTTATACACAATACAAGAGTACTAAGGCATATGATTTACTGATGTTAGTCCGAGATGTTCCTAGGCAAAACAATTATCCAACATCAAACATGTTTTATCAATCAGAATCTGATAGAGTACTTTTTTTTTCTTTCATTTTTTAAAGTTTCCATACTACCATTTTTGGAAGTCAGAAACATTTACAGTAAACATGTTCAAAAAGGACCACACATAGAGAAAACAAAAATAATGTTTAAAAGTTAAAGGACAGTTTGAATTTGTAACATCACTTTCTTCCTTGGATTTATTAATGAACCTTTATGACCAAATAGAATCGACTTCATCAATTTTCCAAGAAGCAAAAAAAGTACCAGTTTGCATTGGAAAAATACAAAATTCAGGTATCCCAATTTGTTGCAATTTTTTAGATATTCACACTTCACACAAGAAATCTCCATAATGTGTACTAAGATTGTATGTTGTTCTGATTATTAGCTCAACACAGAATTCCTGACCATTTGCATTTAATAATTCTGATAGTACTTCACCGAAGCAAAGTGAGAGATACATGTATTACTCATTGTATGTACTGTAATTCTTGCGTTAAACATTCATTCCCAGATTATTTTCAATGCATGTTATAAATTTATTTCTCATGAACAGAATGATATTCTACATTGTATTTATACTTTTTACAATACAGTAAACATTTCTGTCAACATGTATTTATGTACACTGTATTTCACCTGGCAAGCAGTTAAAACATGAATAACATTTGCACTATTATTCTTTAGTATCAGAAATATTCACAGACTAGAAATATATTTCTCTCAGAGAGAAACACAAAGAAAAGGAGAAGAGGCGAAGGTACTTTCCAAATAACACTGACATAAATCCCCTATCCCCAGAAAAAATATCGCGATCTCCGTTGCTACGCAAAAGAAAACTGAAACAAACAAATAAGCAACTTTAAACAGACAACATCAAAATCAGGTACAAAATAGTGACTTTGAATAAATTTGCATAAATGTGCATGAGTAATGTTTGCCTAAATCTACATCAGTAATGCTCACACATGCTCACACAATTCTGTGCACAAGTTAGGAAGCCTTCACCAAGAGTCTTGCAAGTAAACTTTAATGTATGACCTCAAATGACCTTTGACCTTATCATGTGACCTCTTACAGCACAATAACATGCAGGTGCCCCCAGTGCATCCATCATCCAAGTTTGATTGCCATTGTAGCAACATGTGATGAGTTATGTGTGATAAGAGAGTCTTGCAAGTAAACTTTAACGTATGACCTCAAATGACCTTTGACCTTATCCTGTGACCTCCAACGGTACCATAACATGAAGGTACCCCCAGTGCATCTATGACCCAAGTTAGGTTGTAATCCAAGCAACCTATGTGAAGTTATTTGTCAAAAGAGAGTCTTGCAGGTAAACTTTAACGTATAACCTCAAATGACCTTTGACCTTATCCTGTGACCTCCAACAGCACCATAACATGTAGGTACCCCCAGTGCATCTATGACCCAAGTTAGGTTGTAATCCAAGCAACCCATGTGAAGTTATTTGTCAAAAGAGAGTCTTGCAGGTAAACTTTAACGTATGACCTCAAATGACCTTTGACCTTATCCTGTGACCTCCAACGCCACCATAACATGAAGGTACCCCCAGTGCATCTATGACCCAAGTTAGGTTGTAATCCAAGCAACCCATGTGAAGTTATTTGTCAAAAGAGAGTCTTGCAGGTAAACTTTAACGTATGACCTCAAATGACCTTTGACCTTATCCTGTGACCTCCAACGGTACCATAACATGAAGGTACCCCCAGTGCATCTATGACCCAAGTAAGGTTGTAATCCAAACAACCTATGTGAAGTTATTTGTCAAAAGAGAGTCTTGCAGGTAAACGTTAACGTATGACCTCAAATGACCTTTGACCTTATCCTGTGACCTCCAACGGTACCATAACATGAAGGTACCCCCAGTGCATCTATGACCCAAGTTAGGTTGTAATCCAAGCAACCCATGTGAAGTTATTTGTCAAAAGAGAGTCTTGCAGGTAAACTTTAACGTATGACCTCAAATGACCTTTGACCTTATCCTGTGACCTCCAACGCCACCATAACATGAAGGTACCCCCAGTGCATCTATGACCCAAGTTAGGTTGTAATCCAAGCAACCCATGTGAAGTTATTTGTCAAAAGAGAGTCTTGCAGGTAAACTTTAACGTATGACCTCAAATGACCTTTGACCTTATCCTGTGACCTCCAACGGTACCATAACATGAAGGTACCCCCAGTGCATCTATGACCCAAGTAAGGTTGTAATCCAAACAACCTATGTGAAGTTATTTGTCAAAAGAGAGTCTTGCAGGTAAACTTTAACGTATGACCTCAAATGACCTTTGACCTTATCCTGTGACCTCCAACAGTACCATAACATGAAGGTACCCCCAGTGCATCTATGACCCAAGTTAGGTTGTAATCCAAGCAACCCATGTGAAGTTATTTGTCAAAAGAGAGTCTTGCAGGTAAACTTTAACGTATGACCTCAAATGACCTTTGACCTTATCCTGTCACCTCCAACAGCACCATAACATGAAGGTACCCCCAGTGCATCTATGACCCAAGTTAGGTTGTAATCCAAGCAACCTATGTGAAGTTATTTGTCAAAAGAGAGTCTTGCAGGTAAACTTTAACGTATGACCTCAAATGACCTTTGACCTTATCCTGTGACCTCCAACGCCACCATAACATGAAGGTACCCCCAGTGCATCTATGACCCAAGTTAGGTTGTAATCCACGCAACCCATGTGAAGTTATGGATCATAAGAGAGTCTTGCAGGTAAACTTTAACATTTGTGACGGACGACGGACGGACGACGAACGACGGACGGACGACGGACGGACGACGGACGGACGCCATTTGGATCCCTTAGTCTCGCCTTCACCTCCGGTGGGCGAGACAAAAAGTAAAACAATACTTCATTAACCCATGTAAAATCAAAGTGTAATGAAATAAAAAAGCTGAACTAATACTAAACAAGTTTGTGATAATTACCATACAAGTCTTCACATAAAATATACCTGCACAAGTAGCACAACCTAATTTTAACTATTTTTTAAATAAAATTATATTTTTCATTGTTCGTCATTCAGAAGTACAATCATGGCTAAAATATTATTCATCATTTGAAAGGGTGATAATTGTCATCATTCCATGCTTATTCTGTTTTGCTGAAAAGAACGCTTTAAGTAAAGATTGCACTAATGATAAACAGACAATCTCTCAAAGTGGTAAGAGACATGAATGTAGACGTTTTCTAGAAAGAGAGAAGAGAGTCTTCTACAGAAGACTTCCTATAGAGTATGAAATCATAGCTCTACTTATCTAAAAACTAATCTCGCTTTCATTTAAATTCCTCCCTTCAGCAATGGTGGTTACACCACATTTGTACCTAGAACAGAATATTGCTCTCTGCTACAGTGCTACTGGCAGCAAGGAAACCCCTCTACTAGTAGAAAAACAAAAAAAAACCTAACACAAAAAGTCATGAGACGGTATATGAGACGGTTATTGCTGTCACGTTTTTACCTAACTCCATTTGTAGCTTGCTCGCTGAAACAGCTCCACTTAAGCCTTGGTATGCCAGACTTACTGCTGTATTACTTGTACACTGATTCAACAGTGGCATATGAAGGGTTTCACAGAGTACATCAGCTAGGAAGCTACAAATCAAAGCCAAAACTTGAAGCATGCTTCAGCTGGCCCATGTCATCCATTCATCTCTCTCCCTCTTTCTTCATGACGCAAATTCCTCCCACTGCAATGCCATCTTGTAGCAATCCTGAAACCACAATTAGATCCAGACCCACAAAAATGCCAGGTTTTCAATTTCCTTCTAGTTTGTAACTCTGTGTCTCTTGGATAAGAGGCTGATATGTTCATCTTGTAATCAGTGGCAGCCCAACCCATCTTCCATGATGTACACTCATCAATGTTCAGTGTGGATGCTATCCAAGCAGTAGCTTCACCACAATTGTGACCGCATTCAGCAAAATCAGTGGAACTGTCAAAGGAAGAAAAGACACAATGTTCATAATAATATAGAGTAAATTAAACAATTCAAGCTATCACTGCATACAATATTCCTTTTAAGAAGCTTTGATTTTACATGCACCAACATGGTCGAGCGAGAAGAAAGCATATTGATGTTATGCACTGGATATTGAAATCATAACTTTGTAGGCAAAACAAAATATATGCATTACAAATGATATTTTGAGACTTCTCCAATTGACCTGGATAACTGACATGTATGAAAGAGCTTAGAAATAGACCTGGGAGCCAGAGAGAGAAAGTTGGCATTGAAGCCTGCACAGAAGTGACCTATTCAGCAATTTGGGAGATTACTAGTAAATTGAAAAGAATCACTCCTGTGATACAGTGGTTGGTTATAAAATAATGGAGGCCAGAATTGCTGCTTCTGCAAGCTACCTACCTCTCATGACCAGCCGTATTGATTTGATGAGGTTGATGATCTGTGCTTTCATGCCAGGCTCCTCCCCGAATCCACCCACGCTCTGGTCACCTCCCCATCCAACTGAGAAGAAAGACAAGATAAGGAGATGGGCATAAAGACAGTGTGAATGGTACAACTTCTTATAAACTTGAGCATAATTATCTTGTAATAGGGTTTGTTAAATTACACTCTTTTCATTTTATGAGGCAAATTCGTCAATAGAATTTATCCATTCCATTTCATATTTTAATTCCAGTGCAACTTTGGCACAAATCTCAATTACTCATACACCATATATTTCGCAGGGTTTTTATTTTCGCGAATTTCGCGAGTTGGGTGCTATTTGCAAATTCTGGCAACACGCAAAAATATGAATATGATGTGCACACACACATGTACTAGTACTAGCGAGTCAAATTTTTCACGAATTGGGACTTCTCGAAAATTTTGTGAGTAGTTAAATTCGCGATCGTAGACTCACGAATTTAAGCTTTAGCCACTCCCGAAAATCACATCAACATCAATCATTCAAGAGTTGTTCCTACAAGCTATTACATTCTTTATTACACACAAAAAAATGTTGACTTGTTGTGATTAGCCCTAACCGCTCAAAATTAATGGATATTTTTTTCTTTCACTTTGTTTATCCATCTAGAGCAATGGTCAAGACTACAAAAATTAGTACGAGTGGGGCTATGTACAGTGGTATTGACTGATCTTACCTTTGTTGAGAAACCGCTCTTCATTCAGAATAGCAATTGCGTTTATACATAATAATGCAGCTTCCAAAAGTGAATAAAGACCAAATGCCATGATGGATTAGAGCAATGGGTTTTACACACAATATAACAATAATTATGATTAAATTGAGGCGGTATCTCTACGTGGCAGCAGCTAATTTTTAACGCTCTTGCTTAGAAGCTAGCATCGATTTTTCATGGAAGTATAGTAGAGTATCTTTGAAGCACCGCTCCAACGGGAAAGGTGTCTTGAAGTGGGTGTGTGAAGCAACTTTCTCTCTTTGAACCCATGCAACACATGGCACCGCTGAAAAATTATGTGGTCTCAGCATGTGCTTTTCAGGTGTTTTAACAATAACGAACAGGATTTCTCAGAGAGAACAAAAGAAATTTATGTAGCGTCTTATTTCGCTTGTCCAGTTCTGTTGGATTGCATCAACACATTTGTGAGGAAAAGAGAAAAATAAACAGTGAAGAAATTTGTTTTAAGTAAGAATATTATCTTATATATCTCCATTTGTACATCATTCAACAATTATTTAGAAGAAAACCAAGTACAGGATCTTTAGTGGTGTTGCCCTTAACTTTCTTGAAAATTGCAAAAAAAAAATGTGATAAGAAATACAGCTTCGAGAGACGGGGGTTTATGATATATGTATTTCTTTCCAAGTTGACAGCAAGCTAAATGTCGGTGCTGAGCATGGGACATCAAAGCATTGTAGTGATTGTGGAATGCTTTGGAAATTCATAATTAGCACGCTTTAGTATCCATACAGATTATGCTAGGGTTGTTTCTCCTTCCTAACACCTCCCTGGTGTGTGTACATGTGTGTGTGTGTGTGTGTGTGTGTGTGTGTGTGTGTGTGTGTGTGTGTGCGTGTGTGTGTGTGTGTGTGTGTGTGTGTGTGTGTGTGTGTGTGTGTGTGTGCATGTATGGCACATATATATTGTGTTTATATACAAGTGGTATATCATGCTTTATTGTGTTTATCGAATCAATAGAATTATTACGTCTATGGATTTGTAATTCTATGTTATAAAGTGAAATTGTTTATTTCAGTATGTAAAGGAAATCAAATAAAAAATGTAGGGGGGTGTATGTGTGCGTGTGTGTGGGTGTGTGTGTGTGTGTGTGCGTGTGTGTGTGTTTTATGTAATAATTTTGTCTGAATAAAATAAAAATAAAAAATACTGTTGAAAAAAGAAGAAAAAAGTGTGTGTGTTTTTTTATGTAATCATTTTGTTTGAATGAAAAAACAACAACAAAATACTGGGGTAAAAGAAGAAAAAAGTGTGTGTGCATTTGTGCGTTTAATGTAATAATTTTGTTTGATTAATGAAATAAAAAATACTTGGGAAAAGAACTAAAAAGTGTGTGGGGGTGAGGGGGGGGGGGTGAAAGGGGGGGGGGGTCAAAACCGTCTATATACAATATTCTACAAGACCAGTATTAAAAATGAAAGGGGAATTTTGGTTCAAAAGTAATTTGCTAACAACCGTGCAACAAAGGTTTGAAGACATCTGACACCCCTAAACCTATACCTATATGGCACACAATTATGAGAGGTTTATTGGAAGCAAATAAACCGACAAATTGGTCATGAGGCTATGTCTTTGACTTTTCATCAATCTTTTCAAGTTCAAGTTTATTCAAACCAATCAAGAAAACAACATTTTAACAATTAATTGACAAAGAAAGAACATGATAGGTTTGGGACCCCGGATAAAGCAGAGCTTGTGATAGGGGCCCCTTACAAGGTACAGTATAGACACACACAAAAAAAATATATATATAACGAATGGCATATTTACAATGATAACTAAGGAGTAAAATAAAAGTTTAAGATCACACATACATACATACACACACACACACACACACACACACACACACACACACACACACGCACACACCCATACACACGCCGCAAACACACAGACATACATGGCTTTCCGTTATTTACTTTAACTTGTTCTGTAAATTCTCAAAAAGATATTTCCGACATGAAAGTTTGAATTTAGACAGTGTTGGACTTGACCTGATGTTTTGTGGAAACTTGTTTCATTCTTTTATGCAAACAACTACAAAAGAGTTCAAAGCAGTTTGAGTCCTTGCGAGAGGTTGATGGATTTGGTTTCTTTGACGCGTGTTGTACTGATGAACAGTAGAATTTATGATAAACACATCTTTTAAAAAAGAACTATTTTGTGCCGATTGAGATTTGTACATGAATATCAAACAATTTAAAGAGACTAATACGTCAAGAGGCAGCACTTGAAGTTGAAGAAATAAAGGAGCACTTGGACTGCTGTAATTTGAATTTGTAATGATCCTGATGGCTTTCTTTTGAAGGACTATCAACTTGTTTATGAGTTCTATACGTATTTCCACATGCAACATTACAATAAGTTAAGTGAGGCATAATGACAGCATTATAAAGAGTTACTAAAGTTTTCTTTGGTAAAAAAAAAAAAATAACTTGGAAATCACACCAACACTCCTTGAGACTTTGGTACAAACAATACTAAGGTGATCTTTCCAAGTTAAATGATCGTCAACTGTAACTCCAAGAAACCTTACATTTTGACTTCGGTTGATCACATGACCACCAATTGTCAAGGCATCAGTATTATCTGGAATTCTTTTCCCCTTTGATCTAAAGACAACATATTGAGTCTTACTGGCATTTAATAAAAGTTTGTTGCAACAAAACCACTCGAATATCTTGCTAACTTCTGTATTTGCAGTCAGAATAAGATTATGCATGTTTTTATGGTGAGAGAGCAAGCAAGTATCATCAGCAAAAAGTGAATAGGTAAACAACTGAGATGAGTTTATAACATCATTAATATAGATCAAAAACAATAAGGGACCCTGAGGACTGATCCCTGAGGTACGCCATATTTTACTCCACTGGATTGAGATTTAACTCCATTGACCATTTTTTTTTTCGAGTCGTTTTTTTTTTATTGACAACTTCAATTCATATACAAAATAAATATATATAAGAATTAGAACTTTGAAACATAGTATTTTCATGAATGTTACAATAAAACACAATGTCATACATCTTCCAATACATAATTATAAGTAACATTGATGATAGTTATATGCATCAAGAAGAAAATTCTACAGAAAATTCCAACATAATGATTTTTTTCCAGTGTCCAATAAAAAAACACATGAGAAATTTTCCAAATACAAAAGTGAATAAATAAATCATTAATAAAATATAAACGAATTGAAGCCATCAGCATATAGATTTTTGACCATCACCTCGGCCTCTTCACCCAAATAAATTCAAAAACAAACTCAGCCCTTTTCATTACCCCCTCCCCCCCCCCCCCCCCACCCTCCCTTGAACACCCCATCCCCTATCCGGTGGAGAACTGGCTCTGGGCTCCGATACATGGTCTAGTATTTAAGTTTTCCCATTTAGAGAAATGGATTGTAAGGGTCCCCCTCTTTGTTGCTAATTTCTTTTCTTCTCTTTGATCCCCCCTAATACTATTTTTTATTTTCAATCAATATTTTCAATCATTACAAACTGTAATCGATTATATAAGTAATCTCTAAACCAATTCAAAGCAGTTCCACGAATGCCATAATGCTCAAGCTTGTTGATTACTTAAGATGTCATGGTCGATAGTGTCAAAAGCTTTCGACAAGTCCAAAAACACCCCAAGACAAAACTTCCCTGCATCAATTGCATTAATAATAGTATTTACCAAGTTCAAGACACCCATACTGGTAGAGCAATTCTTTCGATAGGATATCCTTTTGAACAGTTTATCATTTGCCCCGACCACGGCCTGGAGCACCGCATTTTCTTCTATTTTGTTGAGATAGACACATGAGGGCATCCCAGTGCATGTACCATATATACAAATGGCTTTGATGGTGAATTTATTTGGAAGGCCTAATATTATAGTGCATCATAAAAT
Organism: Arbacia lixula; assembly: GCA_963669155.1. Taxonomy (NCBI): domain Eukaryota; kingdom Metazoa; phylum Echinodermata; class Echinoidea; order Arbacioida; family Arbaciidae; genus Arbacia; species Arbacia lixula. The sequence goes on from OZ022578.1 coordinate 28,518,246, forward strand.
ACATGTATATCCTTGACCTTGAGATAATATAAACGATCTCGAAAATGCATTAATTTATTGACCTTTATATTTCGCATGAATATTTGGATTGGTTGTCTTAATATAATCTACTAGTAGATTCAAAATATTTTTTCTTTAATTGATCTTCCGCTAATCCATGTTTTGCTTTTTCTCACTGCAATATGACCGCAAATTCGCTAAACGAGGTAAATGTCATTCTACTTGCAGCGATTCGTCACGTATACTTATTGTACGCATAGGGCAGTTCCATTGTATGGCCTCTGTACTTCACGCTGGAATTGGAAATGACAATTTGGAACAACGTACACTTCGCATGCTGCGTGTATAAAGCCTAGGCAAGGAGGTGTCGAAAGGAATGTCTGCCGCCATGAATCCCGTCACAAAATTTATCGGTTCCAAATACATGGACATGGCAAGATCCTGGTAAGTATATATATGCATATGAATAGTGTTACATTCGTCGTTGATTTGGATTTGAGTGTTGTTTTCTTCGAGACCTCATACGGGCGCAGGAACTATTGCTCACATTCGCGATCATGTTCGCGCATGCAAATGCGTAGGCTAAAACGCCGATCTGCGCTGCTGGCCTGGCCACCACAGCAGCCATCATTTATTATAGCCCATACATGTATGATGCGGGTGCCTCAAACCGGCCACCTTGTTTTCTTTTGAATATTTTAATTCCAAGCCAACCAAATGAAATTCTAAAATTTCACACGCAAATCAGCAAAATAATGCTCTTTAAAAAACTATTTTTGGATTGAAGATTAACGATAAAATTTCGGAGAACTTGCGCTTTGAATATCGCTCGATGAATCGTCGCACATTCACATCACTGAACCTTGAAACCGGCCCCTACCGATAATGTGTGATATCTCCGTCAATCCGATGAGTACAGTGCCATCATTTCACCAGTATTGCGTCTCGATCATGCTTGTTCCAGTGCAGTGAAAAATTGACAGGAAAGTTTCGGCGATCGACGAGAAAATCACAGAAGTACGAACGGAAGGTGAAAAACGGAGATGTTACGAACTAAAATGTGCAATTGCCAAATAAGTGCACATTTTGTCTAATTTTGCTTCCGAAAATCTTGCATTTCATTTACTAATGCGTAAATATATAATAAATTGCGCATCCAACCTTAAACGCGCACTGAGCAGAAATACGCGGGGGCCGGTTTCAAGGGTAGGGGCCGGTTTGTGGACCACTCACTATACTAGGCATAGCCAGAGGGCAACAATCGTGCCAATTGCAAAGCAGGGTTAAAATAGAGGTTTCAGATTTTAAAGATAAGTCTGAAAATAACAATAATGATATTGATACACAAGATGTCACTGATAGTTGGCACTCTCTTTGACAAAGTCAGACTTTGAGAAACGGTTTGTCATCACCTCAACCTAGTTACTCACAGTTACTGTCATTCCAATGCCAAACAGGCACCAAGCTGTTCTTATTAAGAAGGACTTTACACACGACTGGTGACCTGTTCTTGTGCTAAATGACATGTCCTAATTTGATCCTGTTTTAACATTATGTGGTTAAACAGGATCAAATTAGTGGGAGTGATTCCCGTACTATAAATCCTTGTTGAATTTGACAAATTTATAAATTTTGATTTTTGTGTCTAGACGCTTGTTAACAAGAATTATGATGTACATCAGATTTCAACTTAAGCTGATGGGACTCAAAATAATTGAGAATCTGATTAAGCAACCACGAACAGGTCACCAGACGTGCTAAAGTCAGGCGTAACTTATGCACATTTTGGTGAAATGCCCCACAGGTATCTTAAGTGTTAGGAACAAAGAATGGCAAAACATTGATTCTTTTCATTAAATGTGGGCACTTTTTTTCTTTTCTTCTGGTAGGAGGAGAACAGGGTTCATCTGGGGAGGTTTCTTGGGGGTTGGGGTGCTGTATGCCACTGACTGGAGCGTGGTCCTCAAGTACGTGCCTGTCATCAACTGGAAATACATCAAGGACGAGGGAGAAGAGTCGTAACCCTAACCTTCCTAGATGTATAGATAGTAAATTCTAAGGTGAGATCATTAATTTATTCTCTTGATTACCCAGTAGTTAACAAGATTCATTTATTCATTCTCCTTATTAGTGAAACTGACATTTATTTATTCTCTTAACTCTTTTTAGTCTTTGTGTACCATACACACAAATCCTATAGAGCAGCAATTTATTTGGCACACAAAAGGTTACTTGGTTTAAACATAACATATTCAGCAATATATTGTGGCAAAAAAGTGTATGAGGCATATTCAAGCCCTACATGCAGGCCAGTTCTGGCAAAACATCACCTATACATTTGTTTACTTTTCTATTTCAATTTTTTGTTGTCCTGCAGCTCTTCAGTTTGTTATACAAATTGTGTGAATTCTATTGATAAGTCGTTTGCCTTATTACTTTCATATATGTGTGCAGTCTCGCCTAAGTGATTTTTGTCATAAATTGATTGAAGTGACTTAGATAATGAAAACCTCATATTAATTTCTGTTAATTGCTTATATGGTCACTATGTAATACATGTATTTGCTATTTTGCTCACAGTGCTTCTTTTTATTTCCATTTTCAATTTTCATCCAGCAGTCTTCAGTATTTCCTGCTCTCTTCAACAACAGGCTTTACTCACCACTCACCAGTACCAGCAGCCTGCAAACAACCTTAGGTGGCCCCTTGCTCACACCAGCAAAGAAGAGAACAAGAACATTTTAGAATGCAACATTGCGACGACTGCTCACCATGTGAAATGACGGACCATACCAAGCCTGCCCCGTGAAGGAATATGTCAATCAAGACCCTGAAAAGACATTTTAATCTCAACCTACCATACTTGACTAGTGATTCCCTTGTAGTTTAAGAGGATACTTATTAACGAATGTTTATGTGGAATTGATATTCCTTTTAACCTTTGAATTAAAGAGAACCGCTACATTAATGTGATGTCAGCTATGAAGTAGTTGCTATCCTCCATCCCATTTTTAAGAGAGATGCGAGGAGTACAGGTATTATTGAATTGTAATATTTTCGTGCTGCATGTTAAAAAAGTCACTTTGAAAATGCAGGTGTTCACGAAACTGAGATGTTGTATATGCATTAAATTTATTTGAACTGAAATGGAAATTATAGAATGTGTCCTGTTTTGTGTTGTAACATTGCTAAGTTAATAAAGAACTTAATGTGCCTTTTGTGAAATCATGTCAACAGTCATAGATGCAGAGATGCCAACCTTTCCACACAAATTTTTTTCTCCTAAATCATATGTTGTTAGAATACCAAGTTAAGGTTTTAGATTTAGATTTTTTTTAAGAGACAGAGGAGCTGAAGGGATGATAATCAGTAATTTTGTGCGATAACATAAATACAAAACATTTTGATGAGAAAAATTGGATGGTTCTACATGTACATGTATCTACATTGTACCAAATATTGAACTAAATTAAATAAAATTGTATGGGCCAGTTAGCTCTGTAGATATCAAAAGAGGGTTTGAGAGATAGACGTGTAGTGCAACAAAAATGAGGAAGAGCTTAATGGACAGGAGCATTTTATTAGTTGACATGAACACAAAATGAATATGATGACACTGTCATCAGTCAAACAAAATACCACTTTTTACCACTTGTCTCATTACTTAATTTAACCCTAATACTCCCGGGGGGGGGGGGGGGGGGGGGGGCCATTATGGCCCCCCCCCCTGTCAAAGTTTTGTCGGTACTTCCTAACGCCTCAATATTTCAAAACGAAATTTCTTGACTTTTTTCTCTGATCCTTCCCGCACATTTTGATACCAAATTTATGGCGATCGGACCTACCGTGCGGGTGTCAGATTACGTTTACCGAACACATGTCACTGAAATTTTGCTATTTCTCTACAGTTGGGCCTGAGATCAACGTCACAGCTGATTGCACTCTATTGCAGCCAGACTGCAGTCAATGCATGGAGCTGATTACATTTGATTGCAATCAGCTGTGACATTGATCTCAGGCTCTACTGTATATGACTGTGTATAATCCTATGGATAAAATCAGGAGCTTTTCCAATTTATGTAAATACTTTTCTAATAAGTGTTATCATTGTTTCAAATATTTTTGAGCAATATAAAATGAAATGTGGTTGTAATTTTGTCAAATAGGAAAAAAAAACGCTTGACGAAAAACAAAGAAATACATAAGGAAATTGCAAAACAATAAAATACATAAGAAATAATTACCGAAACCTATCTTTTTCTTTCAAGAATTGATGAGGGAGTTATAAAAGACATTTGTACCAAAAATTGCTATTCCTGAGGCTTTATTTAGTGAGAAATAACAAAATCTATGATTTCTCGCATAAATTAGCATAAATTAATTAGTTAAAAAAAAATAAAAGGACTTTTGTAAATTACGCTATACAACTTTGTAGATTACATAATTCTTTACCCTTGTGCAAAATTTTGAGGCAATCGGGCGACCCATGGCCGAGATCTCAGGGGGGGGGGGGGGGGCCATAATGGCCCCCCCCCCCCCCCCCGGTAATAACAAGCTTTGAAATACCCCGGGAGTATTAGGGTTAAGCTTTATTGAACTATAAAACTTCCATGATAAACAGTAACATGACACAGATTTTAGAGCAACCAATACTGTTTTGGCTTTCCAATTGACAACACCTCATGTATGACAAAACATGAAATGTCAATCATATTAATGGAACATCCATTCACTTGTAAATTCAAATAAAAAAAAAAATAAAAAAATGAAGCGCAATAATGTGAGCAAACATTCTATAAATATTTCTTGCCTGGCGCCAATTTGCAAATTACTTATCATTTCACCTTTATTTTCTTTGAAAAGTCATTGTAAAGGTAATGCATGTACACCAAAAACAGATTTACATGTATCTGGTACAGACATTTATGATCTCTCATTTGATGCATCTGTTATCAATTCTAATATTTGATTTCAAAACTTATAGCCCCAAACCACATTTTTGAGGTACTTGACCCGAATGAGTATAAATGCCCAATGACATGTTTATGAGGAACTGACAAGTGCCAAGTCTATTTCCTTCACACTGACAATATCTGTAATTTCTGTATCACACAGGAATTGCAAATATCCAGACCTACTTCAGTGTAATTAACAACGAACTTCAAACATGCATACAAAACAATATGTCAGACTGTGTCAATTACAGAAATAGTTGCTGCCTATAAAGGATATTACATGTAAGTACACATTGAACTGATTTGATAGCAAACACTCCTGATTACTATCAAAGTTAATCCTCTTCTGCTGATAAACTTGTAAAAAGAAGCACACCGTTTAAATGACACTGATTTTAATTTTAATAGAACTGTACTGAAAAGTTTGAAGTAAATCAGCGAGAAAAGACACTTTGTAAGTGTTGTAAAAGCATGATCATGGGGGAAATGGGATGCCAGGCCTAGTGATTATGATTTTGAACAATGATCTTTCATATCTTTCAATACTTTCACCAATCTACAACTATTTTTTTAAATATTTTTCTCGCTATCAAGTTGTTTATGGATGTTTGGTTCCTTATATATTTTGGCACTAGGAAGGTCCAAGATGTTACAAAATTATTCATAGTATCCAGGAAGAAAAGCAAAGATTAATATCTAACATGAAAACGTAGATGTGACCAGCACACAGAAGACAAGTGAAAATTCAAAAACATATCAAGTGAAAATCACTGTGTAAAAATTGCCAATGAAATGATTTTCTAGTCAAAGTAAGTTGTTTCCATGTTTCCCTGAATTGGCAAACATCAAGTTGCAGCACAAATCCCCACAACTCTGCAACAGAGTACATTGCTGACACTTATAATGAAAGAATTACACAATGTGAGTTGCGATGTGTTATGTGTCCTGCGGAGCAATTACATCATCCTTCATAGCATACACAAGAACTCTTCTCCCTGTCTTTCCCTCGGGGAGATGTGTATGAAAATAGTTGGCCACCTGTTGCAAACAAAGAGGGAGACAACATATATAAATTATTATTCAATTATTATTTACTGTATTATTATTCAAATCTCTTCCTGCGAGGGACATCAAGCACTCTGTATACAAGGATAGCATTATCCAAGCAAATGTAAAAAGTGGAAATACGAAGACAAGTATAAGCCATTACAAAAACAGGTTACTGCATGAATAAGCTAGCCACATAATATCTATCTATACTCTATGCTCTACTTTCATCCCTTGAACAAGTTAAATCCTCAAAGAAACATATTAACATTAATTCTAAATATGCACACTACGTCACTTTGTACATATCCGTCATCCGATACTATACTAACATGGAGCAAAACCATATCATGAAAGACTTTCCTCACCTCGTGGTACTGGTGCCCCGAAAGGAAGTCTCCAATGCTCTGTGGAGGATTGAGTCAGACACAATGGAGAAAGAATTATGTACAAATTGTGTGCAATCACACAACAGAGATGGTTTAACTTGGTAATCCTTTCTGTTTGTATTTTATTAGAAGCAAAATATATATCTCCAGACACCGATTGGTAAGAGGAGATACAAAAAAAACTGCATGAAAAAGACAGTCAGAAGGATCTGTAATTGATGTGTATGTACCAGTAAACACATTAATGTGCAAAGAACATTTGCCCAACAATAAAAGAAACAATTTGAATGCTTACTGAAGCTGTCTCACTGGAAAACAAGAGGTAAATTGATACTACATGACCATCCTTACTTTTGTGCAACATATTGTATAAAAACACTGGTAGATACTCGGCTGTTTGACATGCTGATGTATCACTGATTACAGTCAATTTTATAAAGACCACCTCAATGATATCAGAACATGTGGCCATTACAGACAGCTGGACCCTGTTGCATATCAGTTTTCAATTGTAACTTACCATTAATGGTAACTACCATGGTAGCAGCCAATGGGCTTTCAGCTTTGCTGCTGTTGCTATGGCACTTATTACAATGCTAAGTTACAATAAGTGAAAACATATATGCAACATGGCCCTGTATAGACAGGTGCATATCCATGCAAACTTCTCTGAAAGGATGGATGTTCAGTGGTCTTTACAGACAGTGGTCTGTTCAGATAGGTTTGACTTAATTTTGTTTTCATATTAATAAGAGTTAATATTAATCAGAGTTTGAGATATATAATTTCCGTTGCTGGTTTGAGACTCACCGGTCTCAAGACATCAAAGAAGACGAGATGGGTGGGTAAGGATGAAGGGTCATCATATTCTTTTGACAGCCAGCTGCCTGGAGCAGAGTAAAACAGAGACGTCTCCTCCACGTAATCCTCTTCCTGTCTCAGCCGAGGGGGGCACTCCAAGAAACGCATTGGCAATTCTCCATGAACAAAACTGTGGGAATATGAATGTAGATGTAGCTCACATTAACTCTTTAAGCTTCACTGTCGTAGTTTGCCAAAGTTACATATCTCACCAAGCAGCATTTTGCCAGGTACAGAAAGGGCGGATCTAATTACAGTGTGCCTTGTTTTTTCTGTTTTTATGAATAATTTTGCTTTGATCTCAAGCAATATACGGTCTTTGATCCAGCCGCAAGATGGCACTATACACGAAACGTATGGCCGGAGATCAAAGAAACATGGCGGCCCCCATCTAATGTAGTTTCGGAGTTTGAGCCTTAGCTTCTTTGAGGTGTCTCGGACAAATACTAGTCCTGGTGCTTTCTTAGTACTGGTAATTATGCTCATGATGTGAATGAGATCGTATTATCGCCACATCAATTGTGTTGGGCTATCAAAGCCATCTACTTTTTTGTTGAATGTTGTCACACAATGCATAGCCCTGTACATGTGTGTACGAGTTGGTTTTAAAGACCCAACTTTTGCTAACGCGGCGGATAAGATGCACCCGGACTTTGGCGTGATTTCCACTGGAAAAAACATGCGTCTTATACGCCGGTAAATACAGTATAACAACAAAATCAAGGAGAATAAAAATAACCACAAAAGCAAAGAGCAACAGAGACCAGCCCACCTACCTGTAAAAGGGAGTTGAATGACAAGGCATCAGGAAGAGGACTGATCTATGCTGACCAGCCTCATGCTGCTCAGCCAGCCCTCGGACATACCCCATTACATCCAGGACCCCTCGCTGGTGGAACAGTCCAAAGTAGATGCAGGGCAGAATGTTGAGGAGGAGGTAGCCAATCAGAAGCCTGGATTTGCCACTGCGATGCATGCTCTCCATGAACAGACCTGGTTTCAGGAGAAATAGTTTTCAAACAGATCAATCTTACTACGACAGAGAGCAACACCTAGACAACAATTATATCGTCTACTCTGCAAAATATGCAATTCTTTGAATAAAGAGAATGAGAAATTTACAGCAATAAACTTCATTGACCTCCAAGGGATTTGATTTTAAGTCTCAAAATTTCATCTTTATCTCACATTTGGCTTGATTGGATTTCAGGTTATTGTGTTTACAATAAATGTCCCTTTTTTTACATAGTGCATTGACCTTCACAGAGCTCCAAACAAATTTAACCCCCAAATCCTGCAGGCTGCTTCATGGTAGAGACATGAAAAAGCTGTATTTAGATTTTCTTTGAAAGAAGTCACTAGCATGGTGAAGAGGTATAGAGTAAGACATCATGGTGCACTTAATGTAGTCCTGAATATAGGACTTTGGTATTTTAGGGGTAAAAATCTCTGAAAAAAGGCTGATCAGGAAGGAGACTGAAAAAGGAGACAGTAGAAGAAAATTCCTTCATGAAAATTAGTTCTGAAAACAGTTGTTTAGTCAAATACAATTCTAGGAACGTTTCATCTTCAACATGGATGTCTCCAAAAGAATTACCATAAATTGAAATACTCACCACAAAATAACATACAGATAGGAACCACAGGGTAGATGAAGCGAAACTCCTTGTGGCTCGTACAGCTGAAAGAAGAAGAGAGAGTGATATATTCAATTACATACATGTATGTTTCATAAATTGTGTAACAGTTACTTGGGCTGTCAAGATGAATCCTTTAGTGTGAACGACCCAAAAGGATCACTCTTACATGTCAAATCAAGATGAATCCTTAAGTGAGAACAACCCCAAAAAGATACATGTCAAATTGAGATGAATCATTTAGTGTGAATGACCCAAAGAAATTATTCTTACATGTCAAGTCAATATGAATCTTTTAGTGTGAACGACCCCATGACTATCCTTATACATCAAGTTAAGATGAATCCTTAAGTGTGAACGACCCAAAAGGATCACTCTTGCATGTCAAATCTAGATGAATCCTTCAGTGTGAACAACGTAAAGGAATAACCCTATATGCAGGCTGGTCGCCAGAATTTTTTTTTCGCGCGGCGCAAATAGACATTTTGCGATAGCGCATAATTTTCCCATGGCGCAAAATGACATCCCTAAATTTTCGCGTGGTGAAGCTTCGCGCATATCGGCACAGCCGCACAGCCGTATTTCTTATTGTGGACCATCTCCTTATAGCTAGCTCCTTATAGCTAGCAGAGGCCAGGTATAGCGAGGGCTAGGGCAGGCATGAGTGTGAAGATCGCGGTGAAATCGACTTTGTCTGACTCTGATCAGACATCTCGCTATATGAAAAATAAGCTGTGACGCAACCCACTAAAAATAAAGTTTTTTTTTTTGTTTTTGTTTAGCCTTGATTTTCAGCACATATGAACGTGATTTGAGCATGTTAATAGCTAAGGGACAGGGCTGGCTTTTACTCAACAAGTGCGACGTCATCGACTGGGAATAGGCGTTCGCAACGGCAATCTTAGTCCATCGGGATTCCTTGTCAACCTCGAGCTATTGTGCTAACCTGTGTGTGATACACAGCATGCAGCATTAGCCCTGTTTGTGTGTTTGATGATAATTCACGCATGTACACTCTTGCCTGTGATTATTAAAAGGGAGATCATCCAATGGCTTTGCCTCGTGATTGGCAAGCTAGCGGGTTCAGAAATGCTTTTCTAAAGCGAAGAAAATTACTTTTAAAAGTACATGTACTTTTCTTTCTAAATGGAACTTTGTTTTTTTATCGTTCTGCGTTTTTGGTCAGTTATCTTGGCTTGTACATGTGTTTCATCTGTACCAAAAGAATTATAATTTCAACATTATGTTAGTTATGATTCATTTTGCTTCTTCATTACATGTCTCCTTTATGTTTCTTCATCTTCATACATAATATTTCTCTATTTTTTATTTTGTTTGTAAGCATATTTCGCAACACAATAACACAATGCCGAAACTGATACCAGAGCCGTTGAGAGAACGAGTAATGATTGTGGAATGGTGCGTTGGTGATGAGTGATGGAAAAGAGATAGAAGTGTATTTTCATGGTCCATCATGACTTCAAGAAGGGCTATGTTCAACCTATTATCCTTCCCTTTAACTCCATCTTCCCATCTGTCAGCATATTTATTTTCCCCATGCAACCATTTGATGTATTTCATAACAAACAACGATCCCCTATCAAAAATCTTCATTGCACAGGGCAGCGTATAGCCCCAGAAACAACGACACGAAGCAATGCGCTAATAGCCTCGCACTAAATTCATGACCACGTGCACGCGGTTAGCCACAAGCATGACAGCAAGCAATAGTGATTGGTCAAAACAATTGGTTAAGAAAAAGGAGCCTAACCAATGGCACTGTATTTTTTTTTTCCTGGGAAAGCTGCTTCAGTCAATACATCAAAGTCACCGTGAGAGCGCCCCAGAAATTTGAGATGGTGTATGCGCGTGCTCGTAAATTAACATTCCTCCATGACGGCTACTCTTAGACAAAGCTTTCCGTTACCATGGGTTACTACATTGCTACATAACGTGGCCGGGGCTTGCAGTGTGGTGCAGTTGAGCTTCATAAACATTACACAATAAGGTACTATAATGTACTGCTGCTCTATACAAGATATGTCTCTCTCTCTGTATCTCCTTATTACCCCTCTTTCCCCCTTTCTTTCTCCTTTCCTAAGTTCTTTTATCTAACTTTCCCTCTTTCTTCATTTTTACTCTCATTCTTTCTCTCTCTTAAACAAGTCTTTTCCCCCCTCTCTCCTTTCCTTTCTCTGAATGCCTTTTTCTACCTTCTTAGACTCACTCCTCACTCTCTTTTAATAGATTTTCTCTCTCGCTCTCCCCTCTCTCTTTTATTCACGCTTTCCTTCCCACCATTCTCTCCCTTCCGAGTTTTCTTTTTCCTTTCTCTCCCTGGCCTAGTCGCTCCATTTATCTCCCTTCCACAATAGGCTAAAATGCCGCAGCATGGTCTCCATAGGTTTGTTTGTCGTTGATTGTTACGTATGCGCTGAATCAAGAAATTCACCACACAGTTTTAACAACATAACACGACCCATTTGCAATCGAAAGAAACCAAGCCACATTTATGCCCAAATAATGTAATCACGGGTGAGTGGTGACATGTCTGGCCACGACCTCATGAGGTCAGACTCAGTATCAGGTCACACGGAGAGCCGGACGGTGATAAATCTGCTGTCTAGCCCCCAGGGCCAGCTCCCAGGGGACTGATAACATTGTCCGTCTGTGGGATGAAGTCGATGGTTTAATGGAATGTGCAATCAGGGATCCCTGGTACAGTCCACGTGGCTGGGCGGCATGTGGTTGACATGTGCTTTTTTTTGCCTCGTGCGCACCGATTAGACTGAGATGCATGCAAAGATTTTTCTCTCCTTCCCCCTCTCTCTCTCTCTCTCTCTGTCCGCCTCCCTCCCCCCCCCCTCTCTCTCTCTCTCTCTCCCCTTCTCTCTCCCTCTTTCTGTGGATATACTGTCTTCTTGACCTATCGACTGACCTCTTATCCACTCTCTCTCTCTCTCTCTCTAAATATTTTTCCTTCTTCCAACCGGGATAAAAAAAAGTCATATGAAACCAAAGAATTTTCTCCCCCCCCCTTCTCTCTCTCTCTGTCTGTCCGCCTCCCTCCGTCCCTCTCTCTGTCTCTCCCTATATCTGTGGATATACTGTCCTCTTGACTTATCGACTGACCTCTTAACCACTCTCTCTCTCTCTCTCTCTCTCAGGCAGCGTAGTTAATAGTGAAGACAATCTTTATCATGATTGGTCAAAACAATTGGTTACGAAAATGGAGTGTAACCAATGGCACTGCGTCTTGGTTTTTTTCCCCCTGGGAAAGCTGCTTGTCGACAGTTCAGTCAAGAGTTCAATACATCTAAGTCGCAGTAAGTGCGCCCCAGAAATACGAAGCAAAATATGCGCGCGCTCGTACTTCTAACATTCCTCTATGACGGCTACAACCCTGTCCGGTCCCATGGGTTGTATTCCCATTACCGCGACCGAGGCTTCATGGCTTGGAGTGTGTAATAAAAGCTTAACTGCTCCACTATCTTGATAATGTACACTACCATGTTTTGCTCCTCTGTGCATCTGTCTGTCTCTCTCTCTCTCTCTCTCTCTCTCCTTGCCTTTATCTAATTTTCCCTCTTTCTTCATTTTTACTCATTCCTTCTCTCTCTCTTTTAAATACTTTCCCTCTCTCCTTTCCTTTCTCTGCATTTCCCTTATCTTCTTTGACTTGCTCCTTCTCACTCTCTTTTCATAGGATTCAGGATTCTCTCTCGCTCTCCCCATTCCTTTATTCACATTTTCTTTCCCATCATTCTCTCCCTTCTGAGTTTTCATTTTTTTGCTCTTTGTTTTTCTCTCGGGAGCCGGACGGTGATAAATGTACTGTCTAGCCCCCCCCCCCCCCCCCTTTTTCCCATTTCCCAGGGGAGTGATAACATAGATAACAAACTAAGTTGTCGGTCGGTGGGGTGGTAGGGTCCATGGTTTAATGGAATGTGCAATCATGGAGATGTTACACCTCCATGGTACAGTCCACATGGTTGGGCACAAGTGTTGACATGTGCTTGTGGCCTCGCGCGCACGCTCAGACTGAGCCTAGCCTGCTCCGCACTATGCATGTCGCTCCTACCAGAGAGGTGGGAGTTGCCTCCCCGCTCCTACCTTGTTTATCGTTGCACTGCATGGACCCATATTTCAACGAAATAGTTCGACTGCATGTTTTTATTTGAGATGCATGGGACTTTGTTTATAAATGTGTTTATTTTTTTTTTAGATTTAATCTAAACGTATTTATGCACTTGGTGATATTGGGGATAAAAAGTCAGATAAAAACAAAGAATCCTTTCTTCCTCGCTCCACCCCCTCTCTCTCTCCCTCTCTCTTTCTCTCCCCCTCTTTCTTTCTCTCTCCCTCTCTTTCTCTCTCCCTCCCCCTCTTTCTCTCTCTCTTTCTTTGTCACCCTCTTTCTGTCAATATATGGGCCTCTTTCATCCACTCTTTCCTATCTAGACCTATCGACAGTCCTCTTATCATGTTATCCACTCTCTATCTCTGTAAATAATTTTTCCTTCTTCCACCGACACGTTCTTCCTTATCTCTCCCTGGTGGCAGGACCCATAGTGTGGATGTTAGATGTCAGAGTGTGTGTGTGTACATCGTAGTCAGGTACTGTGTGTGTGTAACTTTGGGGTATTAACGGGTTGGTTTACCCACTCGCTTTGGGCTGTGCGGCGGGCAGGCAGCGGGGTGGGAATGAGTGGGGATGAGCAATGCAACAACGGCAAGCGAGCTAAATCGGGCTCGCCCTGTAAGAATGAAGAGCTGGCTTACGACATGCTAGCATTTTGCGTGCTGGCTATTAGCGGCCTTTTTTCAGAAGTTTAGCGTCTTGCCTTTCTGAAATTACGTGTGGCGCTTCAGAAGTTACGCGTGGCGCAAAACAACCTCTAATATTTAGCGCGTGGCGCAAAATAGCTCTTCATTTTTTACGCGCGGCGCAAGCGCCGCGCGTTTTTTACACTGGCGACCACCTTGCCTATATGTGAGATGAATCCTTTAGTGTGAACTCACTATAATGTTCCTACCTGAACACAATGAGCGTCCAGCCGACAGCGAACAGCAGCACGCTATGCTTCCTCCAGCCCATGCCAACCCCCATGACGAGGCTGGGGATGTGGGTGGCTAGGATGACAGGCAGGCCCTGGGAGATGTACCAGTGCCAGGGGTGTGACCCGTAGAATGACCCCAGGTCATGCAGGACATTGAAATCTATAAAGTTCTTCTGCACAAATACAAACTGAGAACCAAACAGAAGATACATATGACTGACAACTACAATCTATTACAAGTTCACCATGAAACACATGGTTTTGATATCGAGTAGAGAGTTCTTTTGCACAAACACGAACTGGGAAAACAACAAATGACTACGATAACTAGAAATTACTTCAAAATTGTACAGTGTGAAACATTATTTGAATCATTAAACATATCAATTTCATTTTTCTGACAAGTACTATCACACCATATCAAAAGTAACACTTGATTTTAATATTACCAAAGTGGTCAAGTCAATTAAGAAATCCTGCATAAACATGAAATTGATGACCAAGAAAATAGATTGATATGACTGACAACTATTATTTAGTGTAAGTTGTACAAAATGAAACATGATTTTAACATTGAGAAGTTGAAGTCAATGAAAAACTCATGCATGGAGACCCATTGTAAAAAAAAGAACCAAAAGATGCTATGGGACATTACAATAATTTTTACCAAGACAGAGAGAGACAAAGGATGACCGACAGTATATTTGGCAATTTGAATCATCTAACATATCAGTTTTATTATTCAGACAGGTACACACTATATCAATATTATCCAGGAAATACACAAAGCCCTAAATACTGATTGTTGAAACACATATTGGATTGGCAATAGTGTTGTGGGGAGCTCTGAGAATTTGCCAAAAGATGACAAAATGGAAGCATTGTTGTCATGGGTAGATAAACAAAAGGTAAATCCCTGATGCTCTGCAACAGCATAAGCTCATTACACATCTATTCAGGACAGATCAGCTTATTAGACCATCAAGTGCATGTCATCATGTCTCGGTACTTACATGACCATAGAAGGCTCTGTCCAGCAGCAAGGAGAAAGGAATCACAACCAGTCTGTAACAATCCAGAGAGGGCAGTGATAAACATGAATATGTATGAGGCATAGGTTCAAGAATGCAGCCAATCAGAAGTGCCAAATCATGCCACATGCATACAAATTATTCTCTTCACAGAAACTAAAAAAAAAACAATAAGAGACCCAAATGAGTGCAAATCAGAAGGGTAAGCAGGTATTACAACATCTAAAATTGGTTTATTAATACCCAAGCTAGATAATCCTAACAGAAGACCAACCCAGAAGTATAACAAACAATCACTCACCCAACAGGAAGAAACAGCACAATAGCCCTGCTGATGAGCATAATGGTTGTAATACCAATCCTGTCACAAATAAAGAAAGGCAAATTCAATTAGACTGGTTCAAAACTTGAAAGGGATAGTCCATCCTGAAATTAGTGCTTGATCATTTGTTTTTTTGTTTTTTTTATATTTATTTATTTATTTATTATATTTTTTTTTTAAATTTGAAAAGATCATAACTTTCTTATCATTTGATGGATTTTTGTCACACCTTCACTGATATGTTTCTTTCATGTTTCTGCTTTTATTGAAACCAACTTAATTTCAGGGTGGGTTATCGCTTTTACATACCCCTACATTTTCTGAAATAGAAAATGGCAAGTTTTGGACATGATCATATTCTAAACTGTCTAGTTGCAGCGCTATTGGGTATATCCAAAACGACTACTACAGGACTAAAAAATCAGAAAATGGCAATCTTTGAAAAGAAAAATGAGTGCTTAGTAAGCATCAGTCAGAGAAAATCTGTGTGGCCCTTGCATTGAAGCTGGGGGCATTAATGGACAGCTACTTAACCATTGACACACTGAAATGACAATCAAAATTGCTGCAATATTGGTGCAATTTCTCTAGTTTTTTACCCCACCTCTCTTCCCTAAAAAGCACATAAACTTACGCCAGTGGAGGGAAGTCCACTATACCAATCATAGGTCTGTTCTCCCTGGTCCTAAAGTGGACATGCCACAGACATAGAGGGAGCCAGAGTACTGCGGCTGTGGGTCGGATGAGACAGGCCAAGACTACAACCATGATGTAATGCCTGTCGTTCCTGTGTAAGGAAGCAGAATTCACAACAGTATTAATTTAATCTATCGTATTATAAGTGTGGCACACCTTGTGTAAAACCACAGTCTTGACTTGCTTTCAACAAGTCATACCAGGTCACTTACCAATAAATTGTCAAATTTACCTTTCATTTTTACCCCTCTGATTTTGTAATATCCTTTTTACATCATGTTTTCCTAGCCCCGTACTATTTTTTCAGGCTTTTTACACTGGCATTCTTAGCACCGTACATTATTCTTAAACTCGGCTAAGGAAATCCACGATGTTTACATTCAAAATCTTTAGCCCCGGACTTTCTTGATAGCTTATAAGTATTTATGAGTGAACGTCTTTCACATGTGCTCTTTACCATTCCACATCAAGGTCACTCGCCCATTGGGCATTATCTAATTGGTCTCTGCGTTTCCGCCTTGCGAGCTTAGCACCGCTTTTTCTTAGCCCCGTACTATATTTTGTTTCTGTTTACACTGGAGCTCTTAGCCCCAGATTTTATGACTTGGCATCGCAATTGCGGGGTTAGCCCTGTTTTTTTGCAGCCTGGCCAAACAATCCAGTACTATCGGTGGGACTAGCCCACTTTGGTAAAAATCAATGTTAACAGAAAGTGGTCGAAGCTTAGCCCGGTACTATAGGTGGGGCAAATCCCCTCAGTGAACGTTCTGTGATGTTTCCTCCAGCAGCAGCCAACATCTATATAATGTGCCAGGGATACATTTTGAACATATGCACATAATACACACATACTCGGTACACACATGGGTAAGCATTAAGATCCTGAAATAACCTACCTCCTTAATTCCTGCTTCTTATCATGCAACCACTCTTTAGGCCACGGAAATAGGTAGAGCGCCATCGATGTCAAATTTGTCTCCATGGTATTGGTCAATGTACGAGTCGCATTGTAGAAAACAAACCATGATGCTGAATTCATGATAAGCTGGAATTTATACTTGACAAGGAAATAGCAATTCCAAACTTACAATGAACTTGATTTGACTCGATTGCAATACTTGCGACTTTTCTTCCTTCAAACTAAAAAGGATACTGTCCACAGGCCGACGTTCCTGCCATGCAAGAGGCATGATGTCTTGTACAGGCAGAAATCCCCCAAAGCTGAGAAAGTGGCCTGCAGAAATCGTGGAGCTAAAATCTATAAATCAAACATGGACAAAGAAAAGATGTGGTGAATTGGAAGGGAAACTTAGGAATGCAAAATTGTGGAATTGGAAGAGAGAAATAGAGACAGACACAGAGAAAGAGACCGATAGAGTTAGGAGGAGAAGAAAACACCAAGAATTATTGTTACAATCGAACATAATGTTCTCTGTGAGATAAAATGTTAAACAGAAGTTTGTGTATGCTAATGACTACCAAGAACAAACTGCATCCTAAAGACAACAAAATGGTGATTTTGAAATGTTGACAAGTACAACTACAGTCCCTTAACCCAGTTTGTATTACTGATATAGAGGACTTGGAATTTCAGGACCAGAGCCATGTTGCATATAGGTTTTCACTCATTGTAACTTAACATCAATGGTTACTACCATGGTAACGGGTGCAGTAATGAGAGCTTATTGGCTGTTGCCACGGTAGTTACCATTGAATGATTGAAAACCTTTATGCAACATGGCCCTGAAGGTACATCATTCAAGCCTGATTTAAAGTTTGGCTGTCAATGTAATATAATGTGCCAATGGTCAATGATTCACTGTGTCCCTGCCATATTTGTTGAGACAAACAACTGAGCTTTCCTCCACTAGTAGCACAAATCCTATGACCCAAGATATATCCACATGAAGATCGATTTGCTCATGTAGTTTCCAACTGCTCATTGGCTTAATGAGCCTGTCGCTACAGATGACACAACAGCTTACCAGTGCCAGAGGGTAGTCCAGCTGTAGAAGGGCTAGGACCTTGTAGAGGGCAGCAAACAGGGCTGGGTAGGCGTAGCCTCGGATGCCTTCCTTCCACTCCCATGTCAGGTACCCATACGTTCAAGGCTTATCGTCAAGGAATGCACACTATTGTAGACTTATGTACCTGATTTGGCTTTTGAAATTAAGACTATTTGTCTTGACATCCTAGCTAACTGAACCAGGGTTAACATAAGCCCCAAAATCTAACCATGAGTGACAGGTTAAAGATTTATTGCAATAAGGTATTCATCAAAAAAAGGTACACTCCTAAATGAAAAGGGCAATGCAAAAATTAAAGAGCCAGTGATTGGCATCTACCAAGGAAGCTTATTATGAGAGAAAGAGAAGAATGAGAGAAGGATATCCAAACACCATCTTGTGAGCGACTTCCAGAGACTGCCAGTACTCATCCGGAACGAAAGACGTTTGGACCATGCCCACATTGACCCATCGGAAGACCAGCAGCAGGACTAGGACCTTGGTGTTACTCGGTCCCTCAGTTTCCCGCCGGACCGAGGCCTTCCTTGCATCCTCTCGGTCCATCGGTCCAAGCGTCTCTACCTGCAAACCAGGCCTTGGACGCAGGTTGTAAGACATGGCGTCCCGTCTTGGCTGCTAGTTTTGTTGTATTTGGCACACAGACTGAATGTGAACTGTTCTTCAAGCTGAAAGAAAATGAACTGGTTAGCATACCATTCAATAACTAGATCTAGACCCCATAGTAGATTGTTGATTGATCTTTTTGTTATAGCCGTAAGTTAGTAGACTTTTCTAAATATAGGAAATCTACATGAATATTCATGTTAGACAGGCAACTGTGACATGCGTCACGGAAGGCACCACCCACTTCACCGCACTCTGCCCAACACTTGTACAACATCGCCAAACGTTTCTTCAGAGATTAAAAGACCTAGCTCTCCCTCCTCATCTACCTCTCGGCTCTCCCTACGTCAGCCCATGATCCGTCCTTTGTCACACACCCCCTACTTCCGTCTTCCTCGCTCCCAACCCACCTTGTACCCCAAATCGTCACCCTCAATCTTCAACTGATAAACAAGCTGCACCAAACACGCTCCACAACTCTTTCCTCCCAACTACGATTCCCGTCGATCTCCCGCCTATCCCTCCACTTAACAAGAACCGAATATCCCTGGGCCTTGCCCTGATCTCTGAAGATTGGAGGAAGAATAATACGAAGAAGAAAGGCTCCTTTCTGAGATAAGGGCTGCAGTAATGTCACACTCACAGTCGGAAGATTCAATCAAGACATCTTTGGGATGTTCAGTTTTATTGACTCTTTTGTGAACTTTGTTTGAGGATTTTTTTTAAATCAAAATCATTTTGCACCACATGTATCCTCATCGCTAAGGTACATGCTTTAGATGAATTACAACACTAACTGTCATAACTTGAGACTTTTCAACTTCTCTGTCAAGTGATCTCACTCAGCTTACTGCGACCAGCCCGCTCACCCGCTCCGCGGGAGCAGTCCCGGGGCTAGTATCACTCAGCAACTTCAGCTGTGCATGAGTGTGCGAGTGAGACACAGTTCAGAGTGATTGTGATAAACTATGCTGTATGAATTTTAAAACGTACTACTACTAGTTAGCCCTAAGCATTTTGACTCCTTCTGGCAACGAGAGTCATAAGAAAATTACTTTAGTTTACTTGCAACTTACAGGTGACTTTGAGTAGAAGACCTGGGTTGAAAACACCAATCTGATGCATCTGCACATTATCAACTCTGAAAACCAAAGACCTGCTGTTAGCCTGGCTTCGAGGCACTTTGATATTTATAATACAAATTTTATTACAAAAAGCTATAAAGATATACCCCCCCAAAAAAAAAAAATCAATAAATGGATAAATAAAAGAAATACGAGCAATTTTCCTATCAGAATCTAAACCTAAAATTTACCTGATCAACTTAAATGCTGAATATACAAACGCCTGAAACTTAGACTAGACAGCACTTACTTCATTTGTTGTGTGCTTGACATGCTCTACATTTCTCGATCAAAATGTCGAATTGCGTGGTGTGCCTGAAATTTTCGGAAAAGCCAGGACGTCCCAGATTAGATGGAGTAGATCTTGGTATCCAGGTTGTAGATTTTAAGCAGCGGGTTTCGACAGTTATGGATATTCCGTCTACCGATTTCAGTAAGTTGTTGACGTGAATCAGCTGATTTGTTCACTCCAAATGCTATGTATGTGAGTGTGAGTTACTGCTCTGACTCAGTGACTGACTGCAGTGCGGAGTGTGGTGCGAACTGTGCATGATATCGATGTTGTTTTATTGGTGGTGCAGCTCAGTTTGCTAAGAGTGCCCTTTCATTGTTTTGGAGCCTTTTAAAGCAGTTTTATCGAGGTGCAATACTCAGCATAAACGCACCAGCTACAAACTCCGGCTATATAGGCCGTGTGTACGAAGTATGGCGAAATGGCCCAACTTCAATTATGTGCTCATTTGCCTAAATAAAACGAAATCACTCACAGGTCGTCTTCCTTATGTTACTCTAGATTTAATACGCAAGTTACACTGAAAAAAATCATCGTTTACTCACAATTTCAATTAGTTTTTGGAGTCAGGTTGTACGTCCCACATCGGTTCTAATCTTTTCTAAATTCGCTCTAAAACTTTGTTGCTCCCTCACTTCCGGCCTTGAGAGACGTACAGTGCTTCATTAATGGAGTCAGCAAAAGCAGTGCCGAGAGCGTGTTTTGGTTACATATAGCTGTGCACAATAAGCCCTCATGATGCATTCTTGCTAAAATGCTGAAGAATTTAATTGCGCCATTGAAAATCATGAGGTGAAATTAAGCATAGCGCTATCTATAATTTTATTTGCAAAATTAACAATGAACTACACATGTCCTTTGAATAAACTATCAACTCAAAAATACAATGAGCACAAGTTTCTCATGCAAAGTGTTAACTTCTGGATAGTATCCAGTGATATAACCTGCTATCCTTGCACATACATTTGCTGACTGTTGTACGATGATATCCTCAATTATTTAAATTTCACTATGCTACCAAAACAGTTAAGTGCTATTTTAAGCATTCCAAGAATTTATTAGAGTCTAATTATTTGCTCATGCATATTTCTTATCAGTATAATTTCTAACACATCTCGACCCTCATATACAAACAATATGTGAGGCAACTCCATATGAAAATTGCTTCCTATTGGCTTTTGGTCTGAAACAAAATGAATCCAACTATGTCATAACAATGCATCTCATGTAATCTTGTTTTCAGTTGGAGGTCATTTTCTAACAATATGAGTTATGCTGCAGAAAGCTTGCAACAAATTTACTTGTGATTATATAAATGCCCATTTCTCATTCTCAATGTATGTTCAGTTCTACTGTTCATTTTGTCTAAGTTTATCATTCACGCTTGTTGCAGGTCTTGTGTATTGCGGCAAACAGATGAAGGACTCAGATTCTCTGTCAGCCTGTGGTGTAAAGACAGGGTGCACCGTTCACATCATGAGGAAAAGACTGCCAGAGCCAGAGATAAAACCAGGTAAGAACAAGGTCAGATTCATTGTCATCTTGTGATGTGAATACAGGGTGCGCACACAGTTTGAGCATGAGAGACAACCAGAGCGAGACATGTAACCAGCTAAGGACACAGGCAGAGAGTGTTGTTTCTTCTATTCCTAACTTAAAACATGGAGGAATTGAAATCATTGTATTACACAACTGTTTATATAAACTTTAAAGTGGAAAGTCTAAGAGAATAAGGTGATGAAATATGCTAGACAACACACCAAGTTTATGTGTACTTTTGCCCCCTCCCTTCCTATTGCAAGTCAATTCTTTGTGTGCCACACGCACTTTATTCACAAGTAATGAACAGAATTCTCATAGAGCAGCAGTTTATCTGACACGCAAAGGCTTAACGTCATTGCTCTAGTTAAGTGTAATTGTTCTATTTGGTTCCTGGCAAGAGAAATCCAGCATAACTTCACTGTGTTTATTCTTTGCACAGAGCCCCTTGATGATACAGGCATCAGGCAGCTACTGAATGCTCTCCATGCAGCTCTGCTGAACCCAGCACACAGGCAAGCTGTAAGTCATCCACAAATATGGGTGTTTTTTTCTCTTTAATTCAAAAGGTTTATTGAAAATTCAAACTCAAACAGTAAGACAAAGCAGCTCAAAAGCTGATGCTGTTCTTTTGTACATTCACTGAAATTTGCATAAAATAACAAACAAAAACATTCATATATCAGTAATTGTAAACATTACAATATTATGGTTTATTCAATTAAATTCAGTTCTTAATATCATCATCTTGCTGCCTCAGCTGAATTACATGACAATTTATAATATCTGAAAGCATGCAGAAACAAGAACAGGTAAAGAAAATACATAGATTGACGAAATAGTACTACATTGCAACCTGTGGTACTTTCAACATGGTTAAGTGGTATTGTTGAATGTATAATTCATATAGTGGTTGCAGCAAGAAAAACATTGCACACTTCTTCATACACCAGTGACTTCCCTGCACGCATTAGTACTGTTTTGCATTCAATCAGTTCCAAGAAAAAGGGAAATAGTAAGCTTGGTGTTTACATGTACAGTGTACCTATTTTAAATGACAGTTTCCGTTATTTTGATGGTCTTTGTAGTGAAATATTTTTTGTCTCTTGTAATATTCAAAATATATCATAATTGCTTGATAAACATAGTAGTTTTATTTCATGTAAGTGTACAAACATGTGAAATTCAGCTTTGTGCTGGGGTAGTTAATTGCAGTAAACCTTATGAATGGAATCAAATTGAAGTGTCTTGGGGCCACAATAGTGAAACCCTTTTAAAGTCTAAGTGCTAAGTGCATTGAGCTACCTGTATTCATTTTGTTAGCAACTAGCTGGGCTATTACATTTTCATGAATATGACCCCTAGTCCACTTTCTCATACATAAATATCTGCTAGGTTCACAAGATTCTGACCAGTCCTGAAACAATTGACAATATCATCGCTGCAACCCCTGGAATGGCTACTGATCACATCGCTATGTGTGAGTATTCATCTGTTGTGTATTTGAACTTGGTGACTTTAAAACTGTAGGTTAGGATTGGACTGGATGTATAATATTGCATACAAATCTGTACATGAGCTTAGGTTCTTATGAATAATGTATAGTTATGTGTTTAAAGGAAGCGTGCAGTGATTGACTAAAATTGGCATGCCTGTAGTGGTGAGATGCTGCGTCCATCATCACAGCAGAACTATTTTGTTGTGATCACAATTCCTGAGACAGTTATTTCATTATCTCATGAATGTTTTGTTCCTCATGATGTCTCCCTAATGTGCAGCTATGCTGAGAGATCCACAGCTCCTAGTTCAAGTGGCCGATCCTGACAATGTTAGAAGGTATGTACATAATCAATTTCTCTGTCTGTTTGTACATACTAGTTTATACCTTGGGTCCTACTAAAGCAGCCAAGAGTTTCTGGTAGATTAGCTATTCCAGGTATTGCCGCCAAGGGGCTGCCAAGAGATTTTAACCCAATTCCTTTTGAAGTAAAGATTGACTTCATTAAGAGGTAATTTTAGTAGTCTCAGAGATGTCTACCATGTGTCTTGTGTCCCACATATGTTATCATACAGTGATACTGTAGTAATCAAGTAGTTACAGTGTACACATTGATTCAATAATATGATAATATGATACTACAGATTCCAGAATGTTCTCAAACATCACTCTGACTGGATGCCATGTTTATTGGTTCCTTGCTTCAAGACAGATGGTGCTCTGCCACAACATATCATATTGGAACACAATGTAACATATTTGTTCTGTCACCATAGATATAATTATTGTGAGAATCCTCTTCTATCCTTTCCCAGGATTGTGAAGGCCCATCCAGCCATCGGCCATGCAGTGATGCACATAGCAGCGTCTGTGACTGAGGAGGCTGCCCTTAGCAGCAGAGGAGGAGCATTAGGCCAGGACTTGCCTTTAGATCGTAAGTGCTCCTTGCCAAACAGTCACTCTCTGCTTCTTTAAAAATAATTCTCTGTACTGCATATAGGGGATGATGTTTATTTGCCACTGAACTGTACATGTTATTTGTTTGTATTTATGTGAACTAGGTTGTGAAAAATGTCAAAGCAGGGCCCCCTAGTAGAACAGTGTTTAATGGCTGAAGAGGCTACCCTGGGTAAACAATACAAATAAATGAATGAATGAATGAATGAATGAATAAATGAATAAATAGACAGGGGAGAGTCTTCCCATGATGCACCACTAAGCCAACGTTCACATTTTGTTTGCAGTCATGTGTGCTTCTGGTTTACTGTATGAGAGGGGAATTTTCAGGTGGTGTGGAGAATTGTAGAAAGTGGTCATGGGAGACATATGACAAACCAAAATCTTTATCACCCATAAACGAAGTATTTCAATTAAAGAACATGAATTATTGTGTTGTTTAAATTTCTGCATGCTATCCAATGGTAAAATTCATATTGGACCAATCGATATGACAATTTGAAGAGCCTCAAGATTAACAACCTTTGAAAAGTATATATGCAATGTTTTTAAAAACATTAACATAAATAATTGACATTTGAATTTATGCTTATGTCTTTTGTTCTGTACATTCCCAAGGGATTTTTCAGCCAGACTTAAACATCTTGTAGTAATTATTGTTAAAGTAGAACATTTCTTGGGCATATGTCATTAAACCTCTCATGACAAATGTTTGCTCCTCGTTCACATGGTAGCATCATTCTTCCCAGACTTGACATCAGATGAAGAAATGGAGACTGGAGAGGTGAGTCTGATATTTTTCTTTAAAGTCAGGGTGTCCCTTTTGCAGTTTGTAAAAAAACACAGAAAATGAAAGAAGATATTGTATCAGAATTTTCCTCCTAGTGATAGAACTGGAAATTGACTTTAAGCGAAATTATAGCGATTGCTAGATTTTGAGGAGGTTTTGGGTGGGTCATCCAAAACATATAGCCTAGAGATCGGAGACCGCTGTGCGCTATAGTCCACAGCGTTCCGCTCCACTGTGCATGCGTTCAATGGGAGCAATGCCCTCATAGCACGTTGACAGGGACAATAGGATTATGAATGTTGACTATGGTGTGTGCGTTTCAAATATTATTAGTGAAAGGGCTTTCCAGGGGAATTTCAATTTACAAACAAATTTTAGGCATACACCCATTATTTGACACCCAAAATTTCTTTGTAAATAAACAAGGATAGTTTTTCACTTCTCCTGAAAATGCTCACGAAGCTATGACCATGAGATTTCATACACATTATCGCTAGGGTATATGCCTGATTCCTGCCGAGTTTCATGACTGTTGCAAATGGGGACACCTTTCCTTGAACGCTTTGTGTGCCAGATAAACTACAGCTCTATAGGATTTGTGTGTATTACGTGTGCTAAATTACACACATACTGTAGCACCCAAAGAGTTAATGCCACATAGCGTATTAAGATATAAAAGTGGTATCATGCTCTGACAGCAAGCTGCTTCTCATAAACTCATAATAGGAATATGTTTCGAAAGACATTACATTTTGTATGGAGATTAGTTTTTCTAATCACATTAAAATCAAGGTCTTAATATTTTTATGCCTCCGCCACGAAGTGGCCTGAGGCATTATGTTTTCGGGTTGTCCGTCCGTCCGTCCGTCCGTCCGTCCCGAATCCGTTTCGGCAATATCTTGAGAACCGTTAAGCAGATTTGCTTCAAACTTGGTACATGTATGTATTGCATGAAACTAATGAAGTGTGTAAAATTGGGGTCAGATCTGATTGAGGTCAAAGGTCAATGAACTTTGTCCAAAATTGACCTTTTTCACAATAAATCCAAATCCAAGGATGCAATTCTCATTAAACATGGTACAAAGATGGATCACTATTGGGGATAGACTGGTGACACTTTTGGTAAAATTCCTGAAAGGTCAGAGGTCAAAGGTCAATGAAATTTGAAAATTTGCCAAAAATTGACCTTTTTCACAATAAATCCAAATCCAAGGATGCAATTCTCATTTAACATGGTACAAAGATAGACTACTACTTGGGGATAGACTGGTGGCATTTTTGATAAAATTCCAGAAAGTTCAGAGGTCAAAGGTCGATGAACTTTGCCAAAATTGGCTAGAAATTGCCCCAAACTTTACATTTTTCAGAATAAATCCAAATCCAATGGTGCAATTCCAACCAAACATAGTGAAACGATGGATCACTACTTGGGGGTAGACTGGTGACATTGTTGGTGAAATTCCTGGAAGGTCAGAGGTCAAAGGTCAATGAACTTTGCCAAAAATTAGGTAAAAATTGCCCTCAAAGTGATAATTTTCAAAATATATTCAAATCCAATGGTGCAATACCAACCAAACATGGTGCAAAGATGGATCACTGTTGGGGGGTAGACTGATGACATTTTTGGTGAAATTTCTCAAAGGTCTGAGATCAAAGGTCAATGAACTTTGCCAAAATTGGTTAAAAATTGCTCCCCAATAGATATTTTTCACATTGAAACCAATACTAATGTGTCAATTCAAATTAAACATAGTACAGAGATGTATCAGGTCATGGAGGTAGACTGGTGAAGTATGGGTAAAATTCCTGAAAGGTCAAAGGTCAATGGACTTCACCCAAAATTGACTAATTTTAAACAAACTTGATACAAGGATGGATTTAGACAGACTGGTCAGATTGGAAGTCAAAGAAGTAAGAGGTCAAAAGTCAATGAACATTGCCAAACTTGGCTAAACTTGGAAAAACAATGTGATATTTTCATTTCATATAGGAGCAATGGTACATTGCCCACCAAACATCCACATTTTCTGAGAATAGCCAAGAGGCGGGGGCATATTTATCGACTGCGTGGCAGTCGAATTGCTCTAGTTTATATGAAGTTCCTGCGAGAATTATATTTTTTAACTAGAATTTTACACACAATGATACTAATTTTACCTTCTGAACTATCAACTGTAGAAGTATGATTCCTCATGCTAGGCAAGTTCTTTCATTGGAGTGCGGGTAGTGTCATGTGGCATGGTATTCATAGCATCCCCTTGTAAGCACGCTTCTAATTGGCAAGGAGCTGACATTCCCAACTGATTGAATATATGAAATAGGGATTCTGAGGTTATTTAGATTTAAGGCATTTCACTAATATACAGGGTGGAGCCCACTGTCCTTGATGTAACCTAAAATTTCATTTCAAAATGATTGGATATACTTGTAGATTTACAATTATGTATGGACGGAAAGGAGTGTTTGTTGATATGCTGTCATTATTTGAGATCTCTCCTTGTGTCCTTTGTTGTCACAGGGAGGAGCGAGTACCAGCCAGGGCACTGGAGGTCAAAGGTCAAGGGGAGGTCAAGGGGGCATCACTACGGCACAACTGACCGCTGCTCTAGCGGCAGCTGGAGTGGGCAGACAGGGCGGGGCTGGGGTGAGACTTCTTCTTTCTTTCCTATTGGGATTGTGCTTGATATCTCTAAACAGATATCGATGAACGTCAGTATCTCGGGAAATTATAAAAAATTGATTGAATAGAAACTATTTACAATCAGTTTTAAAGACAGCCAGTCCCTTTTTCAGATCACCACAAAACCATCGAAACATTGGCAAAACATATAGAGAAGTGTTAGCAAGCTCTATATTCACAATTTGAAACTGATACGTAGTGTAAAATTCAAATAATGCACGTAAACAACGTCTGATTAATAGTCTTTACCTCAGACTCTTAGCAGTTTGTGTTGAAATATCTGCTTTATTGATTTATCTGTTTATTAACTTATAAAACGCTTTATGAAAAAAATTGTTCTATGGAAGGAATCATGTCCAAAGTTTGGTAGTTACTCATAAAATTAGGATTTCACACACGCATAAAAACCACATGCATGTAGATACTGTAATAAAGACTAATACTTTTTTTGTAGTACGAAAAAAGTCGGTTTGAAATTTAACGGCTGAAATTTTTTTACATCTACAGAAAGCTTCAACATGCTATATTCTCAGAAATGGTCTTGAATCACACTTTCTTCAATTTACGATCGTGATAGACGACTTCAAATTTTAAGCTTGCAAAAGGGACGGACAATCTTTAAATGTGATAGGCCTAATCTTTATTATCAATTGCCATCATTTTCTATAGCAGTTTCAATGCTAGAGTGATACCAGTTTGTAGGTCTAATAGCCTTCTGGTTTGGACCATTAGCAGTTGGTAGAATACAGTGCATCATCCATTCTCCAATCAGTCATCTGTCCCCTCCACCAGACTTACACTGTTATTTTTAAAGGGCATATACTGTACTGGGAAGGCAAAAAAGCCTTCAGAATGTAATTGTTAGCAACCTTCTTGCCAATGGTCTTAAATTCACGTATTTTAGAAGCTTGCTGAAAGTTATTTGCCCTCAAATTATCTACATTTGGAGTAATGAGTGATTAAATCACAAGTCCTCGAAATGTTCGGGTCAAACATTTTGAGGATTTAATCATTACTCATTAATTACTCCATATGTGGATCATTTGAGGGCAAATAACTTTCAGCAAGCTTCTAAAATAGACAATACAATGAATTTAAGACCATTGGCAAGAAGATTGCTAACAATTACATTTTGAAGGCTTTTTTGCCTTCCCAGTACAGTATATGCCCTTTAAAGATGTGTGTAAAACGGTGTGCGTAACATGATTCCAGAGGACCATCAATTCTCCATATAGGGGAAAGTCATCCCATCTTGCACCGCGCAAAAACATTAAGAATTTGTTTGCAGTCAATGTCTGCTTTTGTTCTCATGATCTAGTATGCTAGACCAGAAGCAGATAGGACTGAGAATAATATCCAAAATATGGCTGTGCATTGCATCATAGGACATGGAGAATTAACATCCTGTCTTTTGACTTGTCATGGTTCTAGATGATAATGAGGCCATTTGAGGGACCAGTCAGCGGGACTGACCGTCCATCGGGGTCATCATCAGGTCAAAGGTCATCCGACGCAGCCGCAACAGCAGTCGCGGGAGGTCAGCCGGGGGCATCCCCCGCCCCTCAGACAGCCTCAACAGCCGGCAGCAGCAGAAGCAGTAGCAGCACCCCACAGCAGGCCCAGCCAGGGGCAGGGGGTGTGGCAGGGGCAGGGGGTGTGGCAGGGGCAGGGGGGCAGGTGATCACAGCAGACATCTTCAGGCAAGCCATGTCCCAGGCACTCCAAGTGAGCCAGCGGATCAGGGGAGGGATGGGGGCTGGGGGCCCAGGGGATGCCCCACCCTCACCAGCAACGGCCTCCCAAGCACCCGCTCAGAACTTTGAGGTGGGTAACCATACCGTTCTACAATACACTCCACTCCTGTTATAACTAGGTAGTCACTTTCCTCGTTTTGATGAAGTGTAGTTGTACTGAATACACATTTGTGCATAAATTTGAAAGTGAGACAAAGAGTATTGTCTTGCTATATTGAAATATTGTTGTATCTGTACTCATTATGACAGGAGTGGACTGTATTTGTAAAGTGTCAGTCACAATCCTGTCTCTATGCCCTGTGCCTGTCTAGCTTCTGATCATGATTGCACGGTGGATAAACTTACAGCGCATGGTATAGGCCGACCATTTTATAGCGTGTTGTAGATAACAGTGACCAGAGCGTATGCATGCAGGATACAACAATCAATATAATTAAAATGTTCACGTTATTTTTGTGTTTTGTGCCTCATACGCGAAATTTTCTGAAAATAAAAACACCACGAAATACACCACATTTACAGCAGACATAAGTATAATTGTGGAAGAGTAGGCATGACTATTTGTTGGATAATGAGTCCCATTGTATTCAGCATACGTTAGACATGGCATGGCAAGAGGTCTCTTAGATTTGCAGTTTGTTTTTTATTTGTCTTTTTTTTGCTTGTTTTCTTTTTGCAGTCTCAGATGCAGCAGCTGAGGGATATGGGCTTGATAGATGATGCTACCAATCTACGGGCCCTGCAAGCTACAGGTGGAGACCTACAGGCAGCTCTGCATCTCATCCTAGAGGGGCGGATGTGAGGGGCTGATGTCAGGGGGGGGCGGATGTAAGGGGGGTGGATGAAGTGAGGAGGGAGGGGGTAGAAATTGGTCTTGATGGATGATGCTACAAACCTTTGAGCCCTGCAAGCTATGGGTGGAGACCTACAAGCAGCGCTACATCTCATCCTAGAGGGCCGGATGTGAGGGGCTGATGTAAGGGGGGGGGGGTGGATGAAGTGAGGAGGGAGGTGGTAGAAATTGGTCTTGATAGATGATGCTACCAATCTACGGGCCCTGCAAGCTACAGGTGGAGACCTACAGGCAGCTCTGCATCTCATCTTAGAGGGGCAGATGTGAGGAGCTGATGTAAGGGAGGGGGGGGGGGGTGGATGATGTAAAGAGGGAGGGGGTAGAAATTGGTCTAGATGGATGATGCCTCAAACGTACGAGCCCTGCAAGCTACAGGTGGAGACCTACAGGCAGCACTACATCTCATCCTAGAGGGCCGGATGTGAGGGGTTTTGGATGATGTGAGGGGGGCTTGGATGAAGTGAGGGGGGAGTGGGCATTTGGATAGTGGGCTTCATAGATGATGCTACCAATCTACGAGCCCTGCAAGCTACAGGTGGAGATCTACAGGCAGCTCTGCATCTCATCCTAGAGGGGCGGATGTAAGGGGCGGATGTAAGGGGGGAAGGGTGGATGATGTGAGGAGGGAGGTGGTAGAAATTGATCTTGATGGATGATGCTTTAAACGTACGAGCCCTGCAAGCTATTGGCGGACACCTACAGGTAACGCTACATCTCATCTTAGAGGGGCAGATGTAAGGGGGGAAGGGTGGATGATGTAAGGAGGGAGGGGTACAAATTGGTCTTGATGGATGATGCTACAAACCTTTGAGCCCTGCAAGCTATGGGCGGACACCTACAGGCAGCGCTACATCTCATCGTAGAGGGGCGGATGTAAAGGGGCGGATGTAAGGGGGGGGGAGGGTGGATGAAGTCAGGAGGGAGGGGGTAGAAATTGGTCTTGATGGATGATGCTACAAACCTTGGAGCCCTGCAAGCTACGGGTAGAGACCTACAGGCAGCGCTACATCTCATCTTAGAGGGCCGGATGTAAGGGCTTTGGATGATGTGAGGGGGGAGGGGGATTGAAAGATGATGCTCCAAACCTACCTTCTCATTTCACATGTCTGCAAAAGGTGTGGAGGAGGAATGTGCATAGATGAAGTGTTGAGACATTAGGTTCAATATTGATGTCCAATGCAGTCAGCTCTACCCCTGTAGTTTAATGCTAGTGTTTCCAACTCCAGCCCAACATCAAACCACAAAAATTTGTTAAAATTTTTAAAAAGTTGCAGTATTCCAATTCCCCAATTCCAAGACATTTTATAGCAATTTGAACGGCCCAATTTGATGACAAAGGCAAGCACTTTGTTGTGATCCTATTTTAGACTGAATATCTTGAGGCAATACCGTGTGACTGAATAAGTTAACTACATTGTTTTAGAATTCGTATTAAGCATTACATTATTTTACTTTCATTTTTGTCTCGCCCACCGGAGGTGAAGGCGAGACTAAGGGATCCAAATGGCGTCCGTCCGTCGTCCGTCCGTCGTCCGTCCGTCGTCCGTCCGTCGTCCGTCGTCCGTCCGTCGTCCGTCGTCCGTCGTCCGTCGTCCGTCGTCCGTCACAAATGTTAAAGTTTACCTGCAAGACTCTCTTATGATCCATAACTTCACATGGGTTGCTTGGATTACAACCTAACTTGGGTCATAGATGCACTGGGGGTACCTTCATGTTATGGTGGCGTTGGAGGTCACGGGATAAGGTCAAAGGTCATTTGAGGTCATACGTTAAAGTTTACCTGCAAGACTCTCTTTTGACAAATAACTTCACATAGGTTGCTTGGATTACAACCTAACTTGGGTCATAGATTCACTGGGGGTACCTTCATGTTATGGTGCTGTTGGAGGTCACAGGATAAGGTCAAAGGTCATTTGAGGTCATACGTTAAAGTTTACCTGCAAGACTCTTTTGACAAATAACTTCACATGGGTTGCTTGGATTACAACCTAACTTGGGTCATAGATGCACTGGGGGTACCTTCATGTTATGGTGGCGTTGGAGGTCACAGGATAAGGTCAAAGGTCATTTGAGTTCATGCATTAAAGTTTACCTGCAAGACTCTCTTTTGACAAATAACTTCACATGGGTTGCTTGGATTACAACCTAACTTGGGTCATAGATGCACTGGGGGTACCTACATGTTATGGTGCTGTTGGAGGTCACAGGATAAGGTCAAAGGTCATTTGAGGTCATACGTTAAAGTTTACCTGCAAGACTCTCTTTTGACAAATAACTTCACATAGGTTGCTTGGATTACAACCTAACTTGGGTCATAGATGCACTGGGGGTACCTTCATGTTATGGTGGCGTTGGAGGTCACAGGATAAGGTCAAAGGTCATTTGAGGTCATACGTTAAAGTTTACTTGCAAGACTCTCTTATCACACATAACTCATCACATTTTGCTACAATGGCAATCAAACTTGGATGATGGATGCACTGGGGGCACCTGCTTGTTATTGTGCTGTAAGAGGTCACATGATAAGGTCAAAGGTCATTTGAGGTCATACATTAAAGTTTACTTGCAAGACTCTTGGTGAAGGCTTCCTAACTTGTGCACAGAATTGTGTGAGCATGTGTGAGCATTACTGATGTAGATTTAGGCAAACATTACTCATGCACATCTATGCAAATTTATTCAAAGTCACTATTTTGCACCTGATTTTGATGTTGTCTGTTTAAAGTTGCTTATTTGTTTGTTTCAGTTTTCTTTTGCGTAGCAACGGAGATCGCGATATTTCTGGTTATTTTCGCAAGTGGGCGAGACACAATATTGCTAATGCCTTGTTATTTATAGCAAGCGAAGAGAATGCCATTCCTGTAGTGCGTATTGGATTATTTATTTTAAGTTTTATATATGTTCAATACAGGATTAATGAGCCTGCAACAATTGCCCATGTCAAATGTCTACTCACTTGTAAATTGATAAATTATGGAAAGCATGTATTTTTGTCTGTTTTAGTGTAGTATTAGAATACTTTTCCATCTAAGACTCTACATCTTTCTGTATCATTTCTTCACTCATCTGTATCATTTCCTTTCTCACACTCACATATTCTCTCTCCATCACATACAGACACATACACATACACATACACACACACACACACACACACACACACACACACACACACACACACACACACACACACACACACACACACACACACACACACACACACACACACACACACATATATACACACACACACATATACACACAAACACACACACACACACACACACACACACACACATATATACACACACATATATACACACACACACACACACACACACACACACATACTCTTTATGCAGATGGGTTCTTGTTGATGTGTATACAATGAAAGAAGCAGAGAAAAAAGAAAGAAAGACAGTGCCAAAGATGAAATGAGAGCAACTGAGAAGGCAGCTAGGATTGGAAGAGAAAAGTTTGAAACAAGATTGGATTCAAGAGAAAGAGAAGTGTTACAGCAATGGATAAACCAATGAATGCTTATATTACAATAGAGAAAACCAATACCGCAACACCCATGCATTTAATGTAACAAGCTTTTAATTTCCAACTTCTTTTTTATATCACCATTTCAATTGAATGGCTACATGTTATCATGTGTAAACAATTATATAACACTTAACAAAATAAATTACAATGGCAAATATATACAAACACCAGCATGACATTAGAGAAAATAAATGAAAGCTTTCAAATGCAATCCCTCTATTCTAAGATGACTTGAGATAAACGACTGCTGTGACTACGTCCTGAGAAACTACATATAATTTCTCCTCAAGCCTGACTGTGCTATGTGTATCAATTTAAATCAAAATACATCTGGTATTGTAAAATTACATGTTGATCTGTGTAATTTGGAGTTACTAGTGACTGAAATGAATACATACCAATTTTGCAAGGTATGGTATAATTGCTTTTCGCATTCATAATGATTTACACAATTCATTGGACTGCAAAGCCAAGAGAAAGTCAACTTAGTGATGAAGTAAAAACAAAAAGAGAAGTAGATTTGAACATACATGTGTTGACTTAAGTACATGTATATCATATGTGCCCGTTTTTCTTTCTTTCTTTCTTTTTTAAACAGGCACATATTAATACACAATGTCTCACATGGTTGCATCTATTCAGAGCATTTACTTCACAGAAGGCAATATAAATAGCAAGTGTTAACTAAGTCTTTCATTTCTATAGAAAATTACTTTTCAAGTTTCAGGAATAAAGTATCCTCCGGTAAGATATGAAAATATACTGCATGTACTATATGTACACATCTTTTATTTCATATTATCTATTTCCTTAATATTCTCTAGTATACTGTCAAAACCAAGTGAAGTGCATTAGTCAAAGTTATTTCAAACATTTCAGATATTCATCAATCACATTCTGATATACTCCTTTTTCAAAAATATATACATGTACCTTTAAATTATGCAAAGTTACAGACGCTTTAGCATACCAGTAACTAACTTTGACAATTCATTTTTTGAAGAAAAAATATTTCCACAGCTTTTCCACTCAACAAATCAATTACATTTATTATTTGCCCTCAAGGTCCCCAAACTCCTCCTTTCTTTCATATCAAATTGTCACAATTGCCTTTTGAGGGTGCACGTCATAGAGTTTAGAAACATCAACCTAATCAATGCATTGCATTTTTGCTCACTTCGATTTAACACAAGACTTCACAGAATTCACAGAATCCACAGAATTCACAGACAGACTTCCTGAGTCTAACACATATGCAGCATTCGCAAATGGAAGTCCGCATTTCCTTTGAAATATACCCTTGGAATACAAAGACATACACTAGTAACACCCTAAAGGTCAGTGGTCACTTTCATATGTTATGGTAACTACCATGGTGATGACTGAAATGCTGAGATCTCATTAGCTATCTTCATAGTTTCATGCACGGACCATTGATTGAAAACTGTTTGAAAAGAAATATTTGAAAACTGGTATGCATCATAACCCCAGGTCATGCACCTTAAAGAATGACAGTCCATTGAAATTTCTGTTAAAAACCACCAATCAGCATCCGGGAAAATATATTTCTCAGTAGGACGCTTGCTCTGATTGGGTATTGCATTATGATGTATGGCCCTGGACCAATCATTAATGACCAAAATTAGGTGTTGAGGGGTGCCCCTGTAATCCGTGTGACTGTAGGAGGTAGAAATCAACAAAGCTTCAAGGTTTGAGATTCAAATGATTTCACATAAAAACACCAACCAGTACTGCGTAAATACATGTGTCTCCTTAGAAAAGGATTTTACCTTTTCAATCTTTGGCACTGTACTTTAAAAACACATCCTGTATTTCCTTGCAACATAAAAGATTACCGGTACTTTAATCTGCCATGAGTCAAAATACCTCTGATACTGATTTATATTCAAAGTCTATCAATTTTGTTAACTCTTCACTGCTGAAAAAAGGGCATTTCATTAAAGATTACAATTTATATTTGCGAGCTTGTGCACTGATTGTTGCTATATTGGATATCAACTGCAATGCAAGCATAAGTGTGAAAATAAGTATTAAAAAAAATAGAAAAATAGAAAAGGTACTTGATTTATTCAAATTCAAGGGCGTAAGCCCTTCACATTGCCATTTCTTTATGTGCTGATACATTGTACAGAAAACCATATCCAACAATTTCAGATTTTATCTCAAGAGCTTTCTGACATCTCACAGATTTCACAATAATTGCATAAATCTTTTCTGTTGAAACCGCAATGAAAGCAATATACAAAGCACTGTACACACATAAAACATAATAACTGTTTGGTTTGGAAATGCAAATACCGGTAATCAAGCAGCACCATCTCTTCAATACTCCTCTTCAGTATCTTTCACACAGTTTAATAAACACATCATATGCATATATCTGCCCTTCACTTATACTAATCCCTTCACTAATATCCCTGCCCTTCAGTAATACCTCCAGGAATATGAAACCAGTACAGTTTCAAACTAATGTACATCATCATGTACACGCCCATGCCCTACATCTATCACACAAGACATTTTTACCCCAACACAAATATTGAATTGCATTACCTGTATATGTAAATTAAGAAGAATATTTATCGTCTTGCCAATCAAAACATGCAATATAATGTAAGTACTGTGATTGGCATGTTAATCACACACTTGATTTCAGTTACACACACATCCCCCATCCTGGGTACTGGGCGGTACCTTACAGGAACTATGGACACTTCATACCATGACGCAGGTATGTCGTTTGGTCACAACTGGCATATTGTACAATTCATCGTACCTGCTGACATGCCAGGTATACCTCTGCGTCATTTCACACAAAGGCTGCACACTCGTATTCACTGCACAGCTTACAGGCCCTTGTGCTTCAGTGCCCTTTTCAATAGTTACAGCAAGGTGCCCAATTGCAAACTCTTCACTGAGTATTCGATGTTATATATTATTTTCATTATTTAAACTATTTTTTATATCTCTCTTACTAACAACTTATTAACAACTTGAGCTGCTAGCTATTCAACAATCACATTTGGGTGAAAGTTCCCCAAAAAGGTATTTGTGAAAAGCACATCTTCTAGTTCAGAACACTTTAGACTTGTACATTTCCATAAACACCTTCATATACAAAGTAGAGATGAACTAAAAATAGATGAGCAACCTATGAACCCTACTAATATGACATCTGTACCCCAACTCACATGGCAACATAATACCCATACTAAGGCCATGCATGGCTTAGTCTAGCCTTGTACCTTCCACAGAATCATTCAGAACATGGACAGGAGAAGTGCATGTCACTTATGCCTATCACTTTAACCTTCTCAGTACTGACCATTGATAGTCCCATGTTCATTATAACATCATTGTTTGCCTGTGGGACTGAGAGAGTAAAACATGGATTCAGTTTGAATGCTTGTCATGCAAAGTGTGCACCCATGATACTTCATGGTCTGCAAGGTTTTCACTCATTAACCCTTTGCGTGTCACATGTGAATCTAGTCACAAGTAATACACACATATCCCATAGAGCCACATTGTGTCTGTCACTGTAAAGATCAGACACCTTGAGTCTTCCCTCCAGTAGTGAAACTTCAAACAGTCACCACGGCACATGGAGGTTCAGTTTGCAGACCCTCACGGTGTCGCTAAATCAGGAAAGGCCCTCACGTGGGTACTCTGTGCATTCATCGACCCATCACAGCGTTTAAGCATCACATTCCGGCCACCCCTCGTCTCTGCCTCGGCGGCCTATCAGCCTGCTTTCTTCAGGGGCTTCTATCGGTGGGTGATGCTGTTGAAGGCAGCTCTGCCCATCCTGTAGACAGTGTAGGCAATGATGCAAGCAGCCACAACCTTCCCGATGAAGACCAGCTCACCTGCAGACGCAACCAGGATGGTCTCCTGAGCAAATCAAACAGACAATTCAACTTCATGACGTCAAGGAAATATGGTTGGACCTACATCTTAAGGTTATTATCTGCTTGTACAATTACTATATTTACTACGGTATTTTGTGTATTTATTTCAACAGAGATTGTGAATGCAAGCAAAATGCTTTATCATATGACAAACATTTCACTGACATATATTTGGAAATGAAAGAAAAGGATAGACTTAAAAAGAGAGTGGCAAGGGAGGAGAGAGAGAGAGAGAGAGAGAGAAAGGGAGAGAGGGGGAGGAGAGAGAGAACAAGAGAGAGGGAATGAAAAGGGGGAGATGAATGAAATGGAGAGACTTAAGAAGAGAAAGGCAATGGGAGAGAGGAGGGAAGAGAGAGGACGATGAAGAGAGAGGTGGATGAAGAGGTAGATGGAGAGAGAGAGAAAACGTGAGAAGGGGCGGAGAGAGGAGGGTGGAGATGGATGGTGAGAAGGGGGAGAGGGGAGAGAGAGGTAGATGGAGAGAAAAGGACGGTGAGAAAGGGGAGGGGAGAGAAGGACGAGGGTGCTTACCCAACCACCATTGTTGGCGACCCAGGCGCACACCCTGCTGCGGATGTACTGCAGGGCCCACACCATGAAGCGGTGGAAGTACTCAATGGTGTTGTTCTGCAGGGCAGAGATAGCCACGTCACTGCAGAAGAAGAAAAGCACCACGATGCGCTCTGAAGTAATGTGACCATTGTAGAAGAGCTCCGATAGCATGTCCCAGAACATGGCCGCTGTGATCTCCTCGTCAGTAACCGTCTGCCAGGCAAAACATTTGAATATATTTGCATATATTAGTAAATGGGCTTCTTTTAAAGAGTGAGAAAATTAAATGACCACACTATGCTATGCAGTTCATTGCATACCATTGAAGAAAAGTGGGAAAAGGGAGGGTGCAACAAACTCTGGGAGAGCTCTGAAATTAGAATACTACATGTAGAAGATGTGTAAAAATGCACAATGACCTGCAATTTTTTTTTTAAGTGACATACACTTTGTCCAACCCTACATTGTCTATCTTTAATGAGATAGAGCCCAGAGCGAAAGTCTTCAGATGCTTGTTAACATCAACAAAGATCACATTTCAAGTTTACCTGATGGGGATCAAAATCCAAGAACAGATCACCAGTCACACGTAACTAATCCTCATCTTGGTGAAACACCTCCAGGTTCAGTTTAACACTTTGCTCATTGAATGTTGTACAGTAGTTCATTCCTCCTGTGGCAGATAAAATGCTCCTCTGATAAATGAGAAAGAATCATTGAAGCCAAACTGCAACCATAGACCATAACACATGAAGAGCTAATGTGATAACCCGTACCTCCTCTGCCTTCTCCCGCACACCCTGCCTCTCCTTGGAGGCGGCAAACCGATCTGCCAGTTTCTTGAGGCTCCGGCCGGTCTTGGCCCATCGGGGGTGCTGGTACATCATTATTGAGGGCGTCCTTGCACCGCTGGCAGTGGACAAGGACAGCGATGTCGATGATGATGACGCTGACACACTGGAGTGGTTGTCGTCGAACTGAAAGAAAGGCTGCTGGACAGCTTCAGCCTCCTGTCTAGACTGGACAGTGGCACTGTGGACAGAGAGACAGAAACAGAGGACAGCATTATAAACAAAACTTCCCTTTCTGATGATAGTCCTGGATAATATAACTGCAGTGGAAATATATTATGCCGAGTGTCACAAGACAAAAATTAAATTCCATTATAGGAATCACACTGCTTACATGTACATACAGCACTTACGATTGCATTTAGATGTACACACATTTTCTTAGATGTTTATATTAAGTATATTTAAAGTTAGTTTAAAGGTAAAAGGGAAGTAGTGGTAAAGACAACAGAGCCGTTAATCAATGGAGTGCCATTGTGCTATGTCATCATGTATGGGTCTAATCCTTATTTGATTAGAGGATACCAGGAAAAAACAACCTCAAAATTTTATTTAATAGCAGTTGAAATAAAACATGTTCCATACGCGCACTCTTCATGATGATGCATCATTTACAGTGTATGAAGTTAAAAGAGAGAATTATTTTTAGTCTAATTAATGCAGTACTAGATTTTTGGCCGGACATGACGAAATGGATAATGTGACTTATGCATTCAGAATCTGGGGAATTCTCTAAGCGGCGCTTCATACGTAGACATGTACATCTAAATTTAGATTTAACAAGATGATATATGAATTTACCTTATTCTATATATGAGGGTAAATGATTTGGCTAATGCCCAAGTCTAAAAATATATCCCAGGAAATAAAAGGTGGTGTTACGTCAGTCATGTCAACAGCAAGTCAGCCACAACAAAAGAATAACAAATCCCCTCATTTTTAAATTTGTATCTTATATATCTGTCATTTATTCTGGATCTTGATGTGGACCACATGCATAGTTTGGGCTATTGTTATTGCGAATCTGCAAATCATTGAAGTGTCACGAGGATAACAACATGCCAATACATGTTTATTGCCACATAATCTTGAATGTCTTTTGTGTTTTTCTTCTAATCGCGTGTGTATACTAGTGCACTCAAGTAGCAGGCAATGAAATGTGTGTACATGTTGTCCAGGTGTCTATGACAAACAATCACAACTTATGATGTTGTCTGCTCCCCTGGACAAGATATTGGCTGATAAATATGGTAAATACAGCATTGTATTGAATTCTGTCAATTGCAAGCTGGGGAAATTTTGGATGATGCACATGAAAGTGACATGCGTTACTAAACATTGCATAAAATTAACCAATAACTTCAGATTCTATCCCCTCCGCCAAAACAAGATGACTCAGTCATTGTGTAGGGGGTCCTATTGTTCTTCTACGTCTGACAGTGCACATCTTGGATCACGTCCAACTCTTGGATTGGATCATGTCCAATCTCCAGACACACACCATGTAGATGTCTTACAATGTATGGTTAATAACATTGATATTGTTCTGTAAATAATAAAGAAAAAATATTAACATCCCACGCAAACAAGATGACTAAGCCCATGTCTAAACCTCTGTTCATGTGATATGCTTTATTGTGCTGCATGGTAAAAGCTTTCTTTTAATGGGCAATAAAAACGTACAATCCATTTTAATAACCTAGACATCAACATCGTATTAGCCCATTGTTTGCTTCAATAGGTGTCATACTGCATACAGTACCTCTCCAGAGCAGAGAATTATTTGTAGATGTCAAAAAACATACTATTTTTTAGGTAAAAACTCAACAGTTACAATTCAAATTAGCTGAAATAAGCACACTGTAAAGTGCAGCTGCCAAAATGTAGAATTACAGGAGCGCATGTTTCGTGAAATGTCATAAATGAATGTGGATTGGATTACCTTGGATAAGACTTGATTGGCAGCTGCAGGAAGGATACTGTTTTATTCCGAATTAATCATCTGATGATGATACGTACACTTATTTCTGTCCGTGATTCATCACAAAGTGAAAACCTAATTTACATTTCAGCTAGATTCAAATTGTAACTTTTTAGTACATTATTAATCATAAAAAGAAGAAATGTTTTTTTCTACCTAAAATACAAACGCAGTTTAATTAGAGTCTTTAGACGTCAGCATAACATGTTTATTGTGGTCAACCCTTAAGTCACTGCCAATACAATGTCTTTGAATACAATACAGCTCAGACAAGCTGGTATAGTAGGTGAATAACAGTCCAGTTGCCCAATACATCGATAAACAAGAAAGCGTCTTCCGGTTCCCAATCATGTAGGTTCCTGAACAAAGGGAAGGAACACCAAGGCCAACAAATACCAAGCAGCTTGATTCAAGTTTATCAGCAAGCAAAAGTGTCAAACGTTTTTTTTTATACTTATCTATCAGACTTCTCAAACCATAACATGTTTACTGTGGTCATTGGTTTAGTCACTGTTCATACAATGCCTTTGTATGTCATACAACCCAGACAAGCTGGTAGTGAATAATATCCAGTTGCTCAACACACACATTACACACTTGGGTAAACAATACAGTATCTTCCGGTTTTGCAATACACTGTAGGTTCCTGAACAAAGGGAAGGGGTCTCAAGGCCAGTAAATACCAAACAGTCTAGTCTGCTTCCGCCCACACCTTCCAAACAGCAACAGCTTGTCTTGTCTCATTACTCGTCACAATTAATCATCCATTATTGATTTATTGTCATCTCTGGTAGTCCCCGTTCATCCAGTATTTCAACATCATAAAGGAAGGAAGTTAAAAACCATCAAATTAACTCTTTATGCATTATTGCACAAGTAATACCAGCAAATCCCATAGAAAAAAACATGTACATGTAGTCTGGCAAACATAGGGATTAACGGTAATAAGGGGAAAGCTGTTTTTTACCTGAATACACAAATTTGTGTGTGACTGTCAAGGGGGTGTTTTGTACAAGATGTGACATATATACGACGTATTGCGACATATACACGTATTGATTTTTATTCTTTGTTTATTCCTGTTTATTCCAGTGTATTTAACAGACAGGAAGGAAGTTAAAACCACAGAATTAAAGTTGTAATAGGAATATTGGGAAATAGGGGAAATTTGGACATGTGAGGGGGTAACGTGCATGATGTGGCATCCCTTACACAGCACACTGATTGTTATTCTTTGTTTATTCCTGTTTATTCCAATTTATATAACACACAGGAAGGAAGTTAAAACCACAGAATTAAAGTGGTCATCAGGAATATTGAGAAAAAGGGGAAATTTGGGCACATAAAAGTGGTAATTTGTATGATCTTGCAGCCCTTGTGACACACTGATTGTTATTTTTTGTTTATTCCTGTGTACACAGGAAGGAGGTTAAAACTATAGAATTCAAGTTGTCATCAGGAATATTGGACAATGGGGGATATTTAGGCATGTGAGGGGGGTAATTTGTACGATTTGGCAGCCCTTCCGACACAATGAAATTTATTCTTTTTTTAATCCATGTAAAAATATCAACAGACAGGAAGGAAGTTAAAACCACTAAATTAAAGTTGTCATCAGAAATATTGGGAAAGAGAAGGGGGTGGGTGGGAAGGTGTTGAGCCAGTTTACCCAATATTTCAACAAAAAGGAAGGAAGTTAAAATCACAAAATTAAGGGGAATTGAGGAAAAGTTGTCCTTGGGAATATTGGGAAATAGCAGAAAGGTTTTACCGGTATGAGGAACAACAATTTTTTTGATGGCTTGCAGAGAATTTTAAGTTACGCTGTAATAGAAATAAGCTTCTAGATAGAAATGTGGCTAACCAGCGATGAATTTGTTATCTTTTACTGTATTCAAAATCAAGGTTAGACAGGAGGGAAGTGGCTTTAAAACCTGTTCAATCATTGTTTGGTTTTATGGTAACTCCTCATTGTAGAATGGAATAAACATGGTACATTCAGTATACTTTTCAGACTATTTTATGGTGAGTTCTCACAAATTAATAAAGCATGAATCAGCGCACAATCCTACTGTACATGTATATTGCATGTATTTTTATGTTTTAATTGCCATCT
Source organism: Arbacia lixula (assembly GCA_963669155.1). NCBI lineage: Eukaryota > Metazoa > Echinodermata > Echinoidea > Arbacioida > Arbaciidae > Arbacia > Arbacia lixula. Next base: position 28,561,345 of record OZ022578.1, read on the forward strand.
CATTCACTCACTGTGTGCCCTACCCTACATGAACTATTTGACGCTATCACCATTTGCTAGTATGTGTATACATGTTGTAGCATACACCGAGTGAATGCTTTGTGCCTGCATTAGTGATGCAGGCCAACATTCATGTCTCAACATGTCTGACTGCTCTGAAGCAGCTGTTGAAAAGACTTTGTGTGACCGAAACAAAGAAAAGCGTCCAAAATTAAAATGTACGTACGACTTGTCCATGCATAACGTGCAGAAATGTTTTGGAATAGGTTTTTTGCTTATAGTCTGAATATTCCCAATGTTTTATTTTTTTTCCACTTTGCTTGCATGCTGTTTCAATTTTCAATGAAATCTGAAACAATTATAAAAGAAATAAAAACATGTTATGAAATGACCTAATAATACTTATTGCCACAAAAGGGATTCCACATAAAATCACAGTATCTACATGACAATAGGGCTCTTATTAAAAGGACTTTTAAAGGGATCTTGAAGTGTTATTGCGAAAGCTCTTTAAATATTTCCCCTAACCTCATCTGCCTGTAGTCCTCAGCTTGTACAGTGTAGCTAATAGCCTTAACTGAACTTTTGACCTTAAACCAGGTTGCTAGGCAAACAATGCTGCACAACTAGAGATGTGATTGAATCAGGCCAGCTGCAATGTTTGTAAATAAAGAGGACAGGGCTTGCCCACACAATTGAGGAAATCCTACTGCAAGTGAATATATTCCTGTGCCAGCAGTATGAAAACAATCTGCCTCTCACTCACTCTTTCTCTCCCTGTCTCCCTCTCTACATCTCTACAGGTCTCTCTCTCTCTCCCTCTCTCTCTCTATCTCTCTATCTCTCTCTCTCTCTCTCTCTCTCTCTCTCTCTCTCTCTCTCTCTCATTTCCTATCCCTCTCTCTGTGTGTGTGTCTCTCTCTCTCCCTCATTATGTCTCTGTCTAATTCATCTCTCTACCTTTCCCCTACTTTGAAACTGCCATCAAAATTCTATTTTGGTCTAAACTCAAAAAAGCCCCACTCAAGCATTACACCACAAGTTTATTTGTAATGTATTGATTCTTTGTTTGTGATGATATTGTATGCAAATTAGCAGCTGATGAAGGCAAGCCATACATGGACATACTACCTTCCATAATGTGTACATGTACATGTACAGAGAATAGCCACGGTCCAAAACTCCCCTTCAATCACATGGCAATGACTGATGTGGCAATTCTGAAATTATTGCACCATCACTACATCATCTTCTATTTAAAAGAAAATGATTATCTGTCATAATACACATATTAGTACACGTACAGCCTGTATCTAGGTCTACAACCCCTCAAATCCCATATCATGCACTGCACAATGAACGTTCAATGCAATGCGGAATCCAGACGGGGATGCATGTAAATCTCTGACCTGCCCCCCCCCCCCCCACCACCCATTCTCCAAATCCTTGTTCCGCCCATGTAATGTATGTATCGAGATGGTAAACAAAATCTTAATAACAGAAGACAATGTATCTCTACACGTACAGCATGCCTAATTCACTGAATGCATCCTTTTTGCCACAACAAATGATAAGAAGGGTCGACTTCCTGCATCAAACAGGCAAACTGAAACAGCACCAAGACAAGAAGACCCTGGAACACTGTACACACAATGACACAGTATGTGTGTTGAACCCATGGGGCAAAGTTCAGTTACCAGTAGCAGACAGTAAAATAACACAAAATAACAATAGCCACGAGTCATTACCAATCTACAAACAAGTGGGTGGTACACATGAAAACATGTGTACAGCGAATGTGTGTGTGTGTGTGTGTGTGTGTGTGTGTGTGTGTGTGTGTGTGTGTGTGTGTGTGTGTGTGTGTGTGTGTGTGTGTGTGTGTGTGTGTGTGTGTGTGTGTGTGTGTGTGTGTGTGTGTGTGTGTGTGTGTGTGTGTGAGTTGTGGGGGGGGGGATTAATAGAAGTGAGAATGAATAGTACATGTTGAAAGGTTGGTGTGGTTAGATTTTGTATCAATGTTCACAACTGGGGGGATTATCCACTCTATTCACCACTTTCAAATCTTGAACTTCCTGCAACCCCAATTTCTTCAAAACAAGTTACCACAAGCACGCATATGATGACATCGTGGGCTATTTATAGACGATGATGCATGCCCCCTCCCATTCTCTACTTGGTATGACACAAAGAACTCTACCAGAGACCAGAGACCAGAGCACCAGTGACCACACCCAACCCAGTTGGTATCACCAGCCAGACTCATAACAATGACTCATCATGTGCATTACGACACACATGATTTTGATAATGGCAATCATGCTAACAATATTGTACTTTAAAAATAATTTTTTTCTTTGTCAGGATGTTTTGATTTTTATTAAGTCTTTTCCTATTCAGAGTTTACTGTCAGCCAATGGACAGCATATAGACAAGTTACTACTTCACTCAATGCATCATCACTCAATATTGTACTGGAAGGTTTAACTTTACATGTAGGTCATAACATCAGGAACCATAGGCATCTAATTCTACATTGTTATCACCTACTTTATTATATACAGTATGTTAATCACTTTCATATAAGGAACCTTTCTTTTTCCTTCTTTCTTACCTCCATTTCCCTTTATAGGGCTATAAACAACATGATTTGAGTTTAGTATTGTTTTTGATGGTTCACAACATTTTGCCTCTGGCCATAATATTTGTTATGAATTTCATGTTTATGTGTACATATACATTATATTACTGTGAGCACACACAAATGTGCCAAGTTCCATATCCTGAAAATCCAATGAACTCTTGGGACGAAATGGACTTAATTTCTTCTTCTTTTGTATTCAACTTTCTAATGTTGTAATGTGCAAAATAGACTGATCCTCAAAATACAGTGATTTGTACTACTGTGAGTCCAAGTGTACTATTACATAGCACAAATTCAGCTGGTAGCTTGAATACAGATTAGATTCCTAACGTTTTCTATGAATCATACCGTATCCGCTCTACTGGATTTCTCAGAACTGATATCCTGGGTATTCCCCCACATGAGCTCAGCAAAAAAAGTCTTTTGTAAGCTGTTAATTTTGCAAAACTATACATCCTATGAGATTGCATGCTGAATTCCTTGTTTCATGAAGGCTACATTGGCATTTATACTTTACATACCGGGCATATACATACTTAAAATGACTTCATACTGAAAAAGACAGAGCTCTATGGGTTCTTTTTTTATATGAAGTGGAAAATACTACAGAGATAGCAATAAATATCTTTCAAGATCACAAAACATGACCAATTGCAATGGGAAGCGAATCAACGAACATACTACTGTGGATACATATTCAAAATATATTTAATAGACATACATGTACATACATGCACACATACATTTACATCTCATCTCTGCTCCAAACATCTACTGTGCAAGTCATGAATTTACAAAAACAGAACACATGTAGCTCATTGCATGTAAATTTGCCACACGGGAGCAGAGCTGTGCATACTGTACATGTACGTGTTTATCTAAATTGTGTTTCTTACCTAGTTAGCGCCCTCTCGATCTGGACCGTCTCCTGAATGCCGTTGCGAGCCAGCTCCCCTTCAAAGAATGAGCTGAACAGCACCACGCCCTCCTCCTCCACCTCACTCCGCCCCTCCTCCCCGTCGATGTAGTCCAGTCCAGGCGGCACCCGGTTCAGGCGCAGCGGTGACAGCATCTGCGATGACTTGCGGCGCGAGGCGAAGCTGGATTCGTGGAACTCCTTAGATGTGGGGGACACCTCTGCCTGCTGCCCCCCTACCCCTAGCCCTACCCCCTCTGCGCCCCTACCACCACCATGGGGGAGGACGTCTGGCACCTGGAAGGGCTTCGGTTGATGGGGGTGGTGGTTGGTGCCGTTAGGGGTACGAGACCCGGAGTGATCCTCCGGTGGATCCAATGATCCATTCATCATGTCAGTGTTTTGATTCAGACGGTCTTGAAATCCGCTCATTTGATGAGAGTCTCATATAAACTGTGTGAAATACTATGCAAAGTAGTTCAGTGTTCTTAACAATCTTTCTTCTCTGATATTGAGCACAGAAACAAAATGACAGACGTCTGTAGTCTATGAACTTCCAGTCTCTTGGTCGTCAGGTATGATATTCTCTCTCCAAATCTGTAAGATATAAAACAAAAAATCCATCAAATATATTGGTACTGATCATCTCCTTACGCATCAGATGAGAATAATTCTGATTCAGTCACATCTTTGAGAGGAGAAAGATTAGATTTAACTTCATTGTACAGGGAGTTACACACTCTCACCTGCAAACAGCTGATTAAGTGTGACTGTTTGAGTTCGGTCAGTGAAGTGTGTACATGTATGACTTGGAGTGAGTGTACAGTACTACAGTTCCATAGAAATCATATTGGGTTTCCCTCTAGCTGAGGGCAATCATTGTGCATTGTGTACTGTGTCTCAGTGTGGTGTGTACTGTACATGTATACTACCGGTAGATGTTTGTGTGTGAGCGTGAGTGTGTGTATATGCACCATATGTACACGTTTTTTACAAAAACACCTTTAAAATATGCAATACGAGATAATAAAAATGTCAGTTCGATAGTGTGTATTGTATAAAAGTATATTTCAATTATGCATAAAAAGTTAAAAGCACACTGTACATGTACACTCTACATGGATGTGTCATGCAATTGTCATGCACTACAAACATTATTCTGTGTTGCTCTGCAAACTTTGAAAACTCAACAATGACTTTCAGTTTCAAGTCATTCAAGAACAGAGCAGTTTCACTCCAATCTACTGTTTACCAAATCAATTATAAACTAATATGTTTACCAGTACATGTACGGTACATATGTACAATAAAAATAATATAATTAAACAAAAATTTACAAAAAAAGTATGATACAGACTTACTGTTACAGACTTACATGTAAGTATCAAAGTTGTATTCACTTCCTTCAAACAGACATATTAAAACCACATTGTACGGTTATTTAAAAGAACTGTTCAATTACATTACAGTTTGCATTAAAACAATCACACAAACGCACACAGTAATCATTTTAAAAAAAAGTTGTAATATGTCCTATTAGCATTTAGATGCAAGAAGTACTGGGTAATAAACATGTAGTACTGTACATGTATTGTAATATTTGAAATCAAATCAATTTCAATGCATTAAGTAGATTCACAAAGTCAACATTTAATGATTACCAAGTCATAAAAATCCACAAGGGAGGTCAACAAATGTATTAATAATCTGCAAAGAACTCATATACTGCCACGTGTCCCACCTTCTCACAGCCAGCAAACAATGTTCAGTCAATGCTAGGAAGAGAGCCAGATTTGATCCTTATCTCTCGGCGGCTCTGTCGCTACTGAAGTGCACTTTAGAGTTTCACCAGGTACTAGGCAAACTACATGATGTAACAGCACTCTTTGAATGTCCTGCTTTGTATGGAGTGGGGCTTCCCAACCCATGAAAAGGTTACACTATTTGGGGATTCCCCAACCCATGCAAACTTAAAGGCAACTGGTAGTCCTACATGTATGTAATCCACAATGTAATTGTGTTGGTCATTCAAACTCAAGACTTGACTCACACAAAAATTGGCACAATAATGACCAGTACATTATCATACAAGACATGTAGTTTCAAACTTTTCCTAGGCTGTGAATACCACGCCACAAACAGAATAAACAAGAAATACACATAAACTGTACAGATCTGTAAGCCTTCAGAGCTGCATCAGCTATAGTTCCTGTTTCTTCAATAATTGTTTTTGAAAGCTTTTTATAACCAGCAATACTGATTCCTAACTTACTCAAGTAAGGTGCAGTAGACAAATTTTGCACACATTATCAACATAACACATGATCTACGGATGGTCAGCAAGTTTTCCTTTAGTACTCATGGACTCCTTTAAGTTCATAGTAACCCAGTCACAACTCAGTGATGTGGTCTGGTAACACATCCACCGCAACAATATACACACTAGATGACTAACCCTAGGACAGTATTGATTAGTTTTCATTGTAAGGGAGTAAGGGGATTTCAATCCATCCTACTTCCTTTGTTGGGTTCTTAGAGGACAAGTCCTGACAAGTTATGTAACATGCACTGTGCAAGATCCATGTTCACTGATGTAATATACACAGTGTACATACTGTACATGAATTACAACCAAAATAAATAGCAACATAAATATTCTAGGGAATGCAGATTGAAGAAAGGTGTTAGGAATGAGAAACAATTTGAGCATATTGCTCAGCATACCGGTAATATATTCAAACATCCGTATGGAAACCATACAGATGTTTGAATATGTTATGCTCAAAGTGGAATGTCAAAAGCATCCACAATCATAATGCTTTGATGTCCCATGCACATCACCAACATTTACAATGAAGCACTTGTCAACTTGGAAAGAAATATCTTTAAAAATTGCCCAAAACTGTATTTCCAATCACATTTTGCAATTTTCAAGAAAGTCAAGTGCAACACCGTTTAAGATCCTGTATTCAGCTTTCTCTGAAAGGATTGAGAAATGATGAATATAATGATATAAGATATTTCTCTTACTTACGAAATTGACAAATTTCTCCACTTTCCAGATTTTGCTGGAATTGTGGGATTCAGTCATTTTAAAAATTGTATCTTCAGCTTTGTATTATCATTCCCAGTGTGTGCATGCATTTGCGTGCATTTCATTTACTTGAAATTTTACTTGAAAAACTTGTTCATACGCCATATATTTTGCAAGTCTATTTTTTTTGCAAATCAGGCAGGGCTCTACAAAAAAAAATTTTACCACTTGCCCGAAAGGGCAAGTGGTAAAAATATTTGCTTGCCCTGGAGGAAAAACTGCTTGCCCGTTTTTTTTCTTATTATAACCTTTGTTTTTCACTAATTCTTCTGCAGAAACGGCATACCTTATCCTGCCGAATTGTAACATACTTTACAGGACAACTGAACTTAACAATAGGTATTTACACAGAGTTTGACAAGTTACTACTGTTTGTTTTTAATCATCTGAGTCCATGATGTTTAGCACTGACTCTCCTAACTATAGTACTCTTGCTTTCACTCGAAATGAAGCACACATATGCCTGACCTCCCTTAATTTAATAATTGGGCATGTTGGGAGCAGACTCTGCTCACTACATGTAGGCAGGTATGGGACACTTTCACAAGACTAGAGGCATTTAAAAAACACATATTGATAACACTGACTACACCACATTGCATTGTAATTTGTAGGTGGCAAAGCTTGTCATAATACATGTAACTCGTAAGCACGCTGACAGGATTATAAACAGTCACATTTCAAAAGTAAAATGTCTAACCCTAGACAACTTCTTTGCTGTTGAATTCGTCCAAAAAGTGATTTCTAGGTCTGCATTAACGTCCGTTTAGACACTATAGCCCCGGGACGGCTAGGTGGCTAGCTACCCGTGACTAGCCGCATAGCCGTAGGCTGTCATGGATACACTTAGTTATGAACTAGCGGCATGATCTCCCAGTTTCGAGCTTGTCAATACAGAAAACCTTAGAGTAATCAGCCCGATATTTCTGGGTAGGGTTCTTAGTAGATGTGCTAATGTTGCCGTTTCAAGTGTACTGGTAGCGATCAAAATCATGGGCAAATCAATTAAATCATTGCTGCTCCACGGCAGGTATATGTGCTGAACTCATACAACAATCGCTTACACACGTTTTCACATTACAGTCCCATATGTAGTAATCCACGTAAATACGGTATGTGGGCGTGAGACACACAAATAAAGACAGCTGTTACGAAAAATTTCACATCGCGCATGCGCGCATTTGCGATCGCAAGCCAGTGCTCTGGTAATGCGGGTATCGCTCATGCCCAGAATTTATTTTTCAGTTCAAGATGGCAGTGTCCACGGAATTACGGAGTTTCAGACGAATTTTCTTGACAAAATCTCAGTGATCTCACTCCAATTTCGGCAGTGTTTGCCTGGTTTGACATGATACGAGACACATTCACATTAATTTTCTCGCATATGCGTAAGAACAATGTTATTTTCATATTTTTTGGTGAAAAATAACCACTTGCCCGGACGAGCAAGTGTCATTGAGAAATGCTTGCCCGGGCGTCATTTTCACTTGCCCCGGGCAATCGGGCAAGTGGGTTTGTAGAGCCCTGTCAGGTCTTCCATTTCGCGAGTGTTTAAATTCATGATCGTGGAGTACAAGTACAGTAGTACATGTGCTCGAGCACATCGTATGAATTCGCGAATAGTCTAGACTCACGAAAATGAAAACCCCATGAAATATATGGCGTAGATAGTGCTTTGTTCTCTCTGAGAATCACGTGGAGTACAAGTACTAGTAGTACATGTGCTCGAGCACATCGTATGAATTCGCAAATAGTCTAGACTCGCGAAATTCGCGAAAATAAAAACCCCATGAAATATATGGCGTAGAAGTGCTTTGTTCTCTTTGAGAATCACGTGGAGTACAAGTACTAGTAGTACTAGTAGTACATGTGCTCGAGCATATCGTATGAATTCGCAAATAGTCTAGACTCGTGAAATTCGCAAAAATAAAAAACCCATGAAATATATGGCGTAGATAGTGCTTTGTTCTCTCTGAGAGTCACATTCGTAATTGTTAAAACATCTGAAGAGCACATATTGAGAACAAGTAACTTGTTGGCGTTGTCGAGCATGGGTTCAAAGATTTGTATCCTTCCTGAACAGTAATTTATGTATTGTATCTCTGTACAATGTATACATTGATCGAAGTGTGTGAAAATTGTAGCTCAAAAACACAGAAAATGGATGAAGATACTTTACCAGAACTTCCCTCTCAATAAAAGAACTGGAAACTGACTTAAAGACAGCCCGTCCCTTTTTCAGATCACCACAAAACCATCGAAACATTGGCAAAACATAGAGAAGTGTTAGAAAGCTGTATATTCATAATTTGAAACTGACACGTAGTGTAAATTCAAATAATGCACGTAAACAACGTCTGATTAATAGTCTTATCTCAGGCTCGTAGCAGTTTGTGTTGAAATATCTGCTTTATTGATTAATCTGTTTATTAAATTATAAAACGCATTATGAAAAAAATGTTCTATAGAAGGAATCATCTCCAAAGTTTGGCAATTACTCATAAAATTAGAATTTCACACATGCATAATAACCACATAGATACTGTAACAAAGACTAATACTTTTTTCTTAGTACGAAAAAAGTCGGTTTGAAATTTAACGGCTGAAATTTTTACATATACAGAAAGCCTCAATATGCTATATTCTTAGAAATGGTTTTGAATCACACTTTCTTCAATTTACGATAATGATAGACGATTTCACATTTTAAGCTTGCAAAAGGAACGGACAATCTTTAAAGTAGGGAGCAAAAAGGGGTATATTACCTATGGCATCTTACTTTCAAAATAATACATTCATATGAATATTCCCTGTCGATTGAAGCAAGTTGTTGATTTTCTATGATTTTTTAACGACTTTTTGCATCAGCAAATTTCAAAAATATTTTACATAGGAAAACTTTGCAAAATGCTAGGACAAAATAGAGTGTTGATACATGTACATGTACATAAAATAGTGGAAGTTGTGTAAACAAAGAAGTAAACAACTTCATATCACAATATTTCTGATATGAAAAGTAAAAGACATTTTTATAAATTTCAAGTGAAATCATGATTGACATAAACAATTTTTTAAAGTAAAGAGATGAATGAGGAAAGGATTGGAAAGCCATCAAAGGGATTAAAAATGTTAATGAATGGGGCAAGAACATGATCAAGATCTAGTTTTAAAAAATTCACAAATTAATGTCAGCATGAAACAAGATTCAATTCTTGACACAAACAACTCACTGACAATGAAGAAAAATTGCTTTCCAGTCCAAGTTGACCCCCAATAAGTACACCCCCTCCGGCTCCTTTACACCCCCCCCCCCCTCCTCACCCCCTCCCTTGCCCATGCATGTACACACAGATGGACACATGCCAAATTAGTGAACTGACATTAGCCTAGAAACAAACATTTTAGAAAAATATTCATCAACCCATAACTGGAAAATTTGTCAACAACATTGATTCAATAATAAATATGAGCAGGCCCCAATATTGACCACCAGTTCAGCACATGCAACTCAGACATCACATAACTTAAGGGTACACAAGAAATCATTGTAATTTCCTTAAAATGTCCGTAAAGACATACTGACAGGGACAATACGATCGTGAATGTAGATTACAATCAGTGCGCTTCAAACATAAACAAGGATAGTTTTGACTACCTAAAGAGATTTCATACATGTATGTTAGGGTATACTGTAGCCCCGGGACTGCTCCCGCGCAGCGGGAGCGTCCTGAGGGCTCGCCCCCGATTTCCCGGCATGTCGGGTGAGATTAATGAATAATCGACCCGTGCACATGGATGAATTACTCATTTCAAGTATATTTATCACAGTATATGAATGGTTGAATGTAACTTCCATATGTCTGAAGTAAGAAAATGATGGAAAATACTGAGTAACGTTACCAATTTCCCCTTCATGTGTCTGTCTAATCATGGTCTAACAAAACAAAGTCCCTTCCAGACTGCCATCTTGGCTGTTTAATAACTTCGTAGGCATGCGCAAAGTAATATTCATGATGATGACGCTTTCGGTCTGATGACCGTATTTAGCGCTATTGATGAATATGCATGAGAAAAGTGATTTTTTATTGTTTTGATTGTGCAAATTATCAACCTGATTTTCATTAATTGTGTCATTTAAAGTGACCAAAATATGATTAATTTCTATGTTATAAACTTCAGTGGCGGATCAAGGATTTTGTAAGTGAAATAGTTCCGAATCTTCCAACTTTCCTAATACCGTGCACCACTGCACCATCACTGAAATCTAGCTTAGCGGGATGGCGTTATTGGGTTGAAAAAAGTGGCTCTTAAAAACAAAACAAAACAAAAAATTACGGACAAACATAAATATGCAAAGTATAATAAATGCTCCAAAATAAAATTTTAAATATAATGAAATAAAAATTGGAATATAAAATCTGTTCCAATAATAATGAAAAAAGAAAAAACAACGATGTGAAAAGAGTGCTACGGTAATGGATTGTTGTTGAAAACGTAACACACACGTATCGTATAGAGAACTGGCGCATGCGCGTAAACTTCAAAAAGTCGGCAATCTTCAGATACATGTTTCCCAGCTGCATTAATTCTGACCGCCGTACGATGGGATGTTTTCAAGAAAAAAAACCCATCATGGACTAAATTCATCTTCAAAGCAACTACGGAAGTATTCATGTAAGTATTCTCCGTAAGTGTGTCCAATAGCTTTAAGTTCTGCGCAATATAATTGATGATATTTTACCAACTTATCACTGCTTATCTCGACTACCTTGCACCAGTGCTCGGTGCAACGCAGCCCGCTCACTGCGTGAGCGGGCTGGTCGCAGTAAGGTATACTGCTGATTCCTGCTGAGGTTCATGACTTTTGTAATTTATAGGACACCCTGTGTGTTAAACACAGGGTTTTCCCTCTTCCCTCTGGCCTCTCTGCTCGCTGCTCTGCCCTCTCAACTCTTTTCTCTCTCTCACTTACTCTATCATCTATATTACGATGTAATCAACATCAAGGTTTAAAAAAAAAACATTTAGGCCTAGCTTCAATTTATAAAAAAAAATAAACTTCTATTCAAGTTTTTCCTTCAGTTCCTTTGATGTACACTGTGTTGACTTTTGAAGGGCTTCATTCCGCCAAGCTTCGGCTCATTGAAAATGACCATTTTAATTTTCCCCATCAATGTTTAGGAATATCTGGCATACTGAATGACAAATTACAATGTCAATGTGTACATGTATGTATTTGCCCTATAATCAAGTTGAACTACCACTGATCTGCTGAAACTCAGCATGATCTTCCGCACAGCATTGTCCATATTTATCGTCCATATGTGAGTGAGATTTCAGTATTTTACCAATTCATTTTGGCAAATGCTTGGTATGAAAATATTCAAAAGAAAACAAGGTCAAGCCAGGGGGCCAGATACAATCTCAGCGGATCCAAACTTGACCAAAGTCCTCGTCTCAAAGACTCAGACCAGTCTTAGACTGATTTTTCGGTCTAGTAGCGGGCTAATGCGGCTGAAAATAAACATTTCGTGGTCTGCAACATTTTTATCTACAGAATCTACTTAGATCTTTCACTTACTTTAGGCGTCTGATGTTTCCTATAATTTCCGGAAATTTGAAGCAAAGTATATGGACCCCTCAGTAAAGTTTATAGATTTCTCCAAAGTGAAAGAGACCTAATTCACATGCGGACGTAATGGAATAAAGTGTTTTGGTATGGTAGCTGTAAATCAACCCCCAGAAGAAAAACATCTACTGGGAAAAAATCGCGTTCGTTGTCTCTAGCTCTACCTCAAGTCTTCGTACGTTAACAAGTCAAAAAGAGAGAGCCATTGGTCCAAAAAATGGAGAGAGAGAGAGAGAGAGAGAGAGAAAGAGAGAGAGAGAGAGAGAGAGAGAGAGAGAGAGAGTGGGACTTAGCACGGTAATCCACGCACGTACGCAAACACGTATTGTTATGAAGACTACACTCCTCTTTTTTTCTAACCGGATTATATTATACCGCTATGTCACATCACCTAGTGTGAAATCCCATATGGTCTAGTGGTTAGGATCCGGCGCTCTCACCGCCGTGGCCCGGGTTCGATTCCCGGTGTGGGAAGTAACATACCCTTTTTTTTTTTTTTTTTTTGTTATGCTTCTATTTTTCGTTTTCTCACCTCATTCTCTCTCTCGCTTTCTCATTTTCTTTCCCTATTTTTTCCTTTGTATTTTTGTTTTTCCATACTTTCTTTTCTTTTACACTCCACAGGCAAATCTATGAGGGTTTTTTAAGCATGCTTTATCATGTAGGCTAAGCCTAGAACAGAGCGTGCATGGTCAACATGAACAAATAGCTGAAACTGATGATATACACTTCAAATAGTATTTAAGCGTTTGTAAAATTACACGTATACACAAGCCTAGTCGTCTGAATTGCTTGACAATAATAATTTTTTTCAAATCAATTTTATTCAAATATTTTCGAGATATGAGTAACAATCTCAGTTAACACAGAAGACAATTTGTATGTATATAATGATAATAATAATAATAATGATAATGATAATACATATAATTTATATAGAGCACTTTTCATCTTAATCAGATGCTCAAGGCGCTTAAGAGCAAATTAAAGAGAGAGAATGTCAAAAAGCACCATTATACAGGTATGTCTTTAGGTTGCCCTTGAAGGTGGTCACTGACGTCAGGGTTTTCAAACTCTGTAGAAGAGAATTCCACAGGGTTGGCCCTGCATGTGCAAAGGCCCGTTCTCCCCACGATATACTATCTTAAAATTGATTAATAACACTCCATCTGTCTGCATACATAACAAATTTTTTCCAGTATAAATGTACTTTTCAATAACTTTCTAATATTTAAGCATATTTTTAAAACTAAGCGAATAGACTGCATGATTATCGCCTATAAGACTTGATTTAACTTCTTGTATAAATTTCGATGTTACATAACACTCCCAAAATAAATGGGGAATTGTTTCAACAGAAACTGAGCAAAACGTACTGATCAACCAATTCATTGTAAAAAGCAAACGATGAAGTAGTTTATACTGAAAATAGCGTACATGTGTGGAAAGGCATGATCATATAAATTTGTTTCCAATTAAAATAAAAATTATAGTAACCCATTTATCTTCATCGGATGGCGTCTTTAATAATTTATCGACAGACAACTGGTGAATGTATTTGCATATTGTTAAATTGGACAAGCTCTTTTTGTGATGTCTTACTTTCAACAAGAAGCGCGGGGATATTTTTTCCATCCTGTCGGTATTGCAGAAAGTAAAGAAAGGAATTCTCGAAAATGACAATAAAAATTAAATTTATGCTCAAATCCCTGGAGTGACAGAAATGTCCCATTTCTATTAAGTATATATATGACGAATAGAAATCATATTTTTTTTTACCCAATGTTTTTTTTTTATCGTTTATCTATACGAATATGAGAATTATTCCACAAAACTTGATCTCGAACTTATATGAACACCGAGAAAATACAACTTCCCGAATAAAAACATTTTTTATATCAATGATTTTCTGTTCACTTGGTTTTAAATTACAGTGCCATACCAAATTCCCTCCAAAAGGGGGAAAGATAATAATCATAAAACATTTCCATTTTCCATTATTTTTATCATCCAACAAACGTTTCACCAAAGCAACCTTTAACCCTTTAACCATGGATGGTAAATGTAACATTTTAAGACCCCCTTGAAGGTAATCTCCAACTATAGTTTTGCGACTTATTTTATCAGGTTTCCCATACCATATAAAACATCCTATACAACAGCATAAATAATCATGATGAAGAAACAAAATCATTATACAGTTTGGTGCACTGTTGCCCTCGCCTAATAGGCCTAAACTTGATGTTCGAATTTAGGATGAAAACATGAGTCGTTTTACTGTAACAGAACACACATTCACACGTTGTAACTCACAGGCGCGCGCGCTTGTGCCGGTTCGTGGATTTTTTTAAACCAAGACTAAAGTTTTCACCCCGGGTTTTCACGAAACGACACACGACTTTACAGCCCGACTGTGTGGTTATTTTACATCATTCCGGGAACATTTTCACGTGTAGAACGAACAGATAGTCCTTATGTGTAACATGTAACTAGTATATGTTGCGGACAATGTTTTTGGAAAATGTCAATTTTCTCAAAAGGATATTTATCATTTCATCTGTGCGTTTGATGTATCATGAGACACATTTGTTACTTTTTACACACAAAATGACACATCGCAATGAAAAGACTGTATTTCTTCATCAAGGAACAGAAAAAGGGTAATTTATGGAAAAAGTAGTACACAACATAATTAATGGGAGAGCAACTCGCATGTGACGTCACAAAATCAAATTTTTCAAATCAAATAAATTTCTTGACCAATTTCCGGCAAACCGTTTTTGCTTTCATTGTAACCAACTTATCTTCAGGGCGAGCTATCCCGTCAGCGATATTCTTTGGAATTTGTATAGGTGGGGAAATTATTGGAGAGGCGGGTGGGGGTGTAAATGGAAACATCAATTTAGATGTAAAGTTTGTGACATAGAGTAATAACTGAATATAAATAGAAGCTAGAGTATTTGATTGGTCCAAGAAAAGCAAGTTAAAAGCAAAGCGAACCTTCAAACTCGGCATGAGCACGCACTACATGGGGGCGCTAGAACTACACGGTGCTCATAACTGTTGCCTGATGGTCTTCATGAGTACTCAAATGGTGCTCGTAAGTCCGTGACGTTGCTCTGCAATAGCGCCACCTTTATCTCCAAAGTAGAGAAGGTTTGGCGTTTTGTGCCTAATCGTTGCATGTCAGGTAAACCTGAGATTCAGCCAATTTCTGCATGAACTTCCAGATCAAGTGGACGGCCAGCATGTCACAGCAAGGAACATGTAAGGAAGCACTGAAATATTGTAGAACTAAGACGTTTTTTCCTGGGATCAAAATAAATAGAAAGTGTATAGAAAGAGAATGACCACTGATTACGACAATGCTTCGATTCTCGGCTACCACCTGTAAACCTATCATGTCCCCCTCTCCGGCTGACACGCACTAGTCTTGCCCGAACCCAAGGGCTCGCCAATCCTAGCGAAGGCCTGGTGCTTGGTTCACACTATTGGGCAAGCAGTAATGTACAAGCCTCAAAACAATTGAGGTCTCCTGGGACCACTTAGAAAAGATGCTAGGTAGTGTTTTTAAAAAAAAAAAAAAAACCCATAATATCTGCCATTGCGCCTTTATTTGATTCCTTTGAGGATTTTGTTGTAGCTGTATGATTTAGTGTGGAAGGAGATTAAAAGAAAATGGCAGTCAAGATTAAATATGGATAATTGCTCTTTCAGATGAAATAATTTAAATTTACTGTGAATGTAAAATCTATCAGGTAAACAAAAGTTTGAATGTGTATGAGTTGTGCTAATACTGTCTTTTAAAAAATGTACCTAATTCATTAAATAAAGTTTATTTGTTGGAACCACACTTATAGCTTCACAAGCTGACTTATTCATGCCATTAAATGTAGCAAATAAAAAACACTTCAAAAGTTGATTATTGCTGTAAAAAAGATGTGTGAGCTGGGAGCAAAGTCAAGCTAGCTGTTTATAAAAGACTGAATACATTTTAATGCGATTGAGTTCTATCCCACCACCAATCCCCCTCCTCTTGACTTATTTCCCAAGTGCATCACATTTTTCTCCCTGTTTATACATGAGCTAATAAATGTAAAACAAACCTGCGATGCAATCCGCTGAGTGCAGACACTCAGCATGAATGAACCAGCTCGGATAAGATTGCGTGCGGTCTGCCTCGGCAGTATTACCTGACAGAAAAACTTAATGAAGTGAGCTTCACGAGCCATGCCCTAGGGCTGATCGCCATGGCAACACCAATGGCTGAAACCAATAGCGCTAGTTTGAGTTGAATGGTGGTGAAGACCGTGGTTGTAGGGAGAGAGGAGGAGGAGGATCAGGTTAACTATGATCATCAGCAGCTGGTGTAAAGATCTAGCTTTCTTTCACAAGATCTTGTTGCAGCTTAAAGGAAGGTGATAACAGTGGTAGAGATAAAAGGATCTGTAAGTGATGGAGCATTATTTTACCATGAACATGGGTCCCATTCTTGTTTCATTTAAGGATGCCAGGAAGAAATGATCTTAAAAGGATAAAATCATTGAAATTAAACAAATACCATTGTTACTCCTTACCTTTAAGTGTAAGGATTTGTTTGTCTAATTGCCTTATTTCCATTCATTCCATGTTTCTCTTCTGATTCTAATTCTATATTTGTCCATCTTTAGATAGAACTTTCCTCCATCTTTGCCTTTACCCTCTCATCAGTTTTATCCTCAATGCCCCTTCCTTCCCCTCTACATTCACCCCCTTGTCTTTCTCTTTACTTTTTTCTTTCTTTTTCTATTTTCTCCCTCCTTTCTCTCCCTCTCTCACTTTCTCTGTCTCCCCTCTCTTCCCTCCCTCTCTCTCTCTCTCTCTCTCTCTCTCTCTCTCCCTCTCTCGTTCTCTCTCTCTCTCTCTCTCTCCCTCTCCCTCTTCCTCTCTCCCCCTCTCTTTCTCCTCCCTCCCTCCCTCCCTCTCTCTCCCTCCTTCCCTCCCTCTCTCTCCCTCCTTCCCCCTCTCTCTCTCCCTCCTTCTCTCTCCCCTCCCCTCTCTTTCCCGGCCCTTTCTCCCTCTTTCTCCCTCTCTCTCACTCTCTCTCCCTCTTCCCCCTTTCTCCATCATACCCCTTGTCTATCTCTTGTTTTGAGTTATAGTACCCCAGTCCTTTTCTCAGCAACTCTTTGCATGCTTCTCATCTCTGTCTCAGCTTCTTCAGGTTTCTTCTTTAAGATGTCTCTTTTCTCTTGTACTACTCATACTTTCCCCTCCCTCTTGCACCTTACTGTAAATCGATCTATAATTGGTCATCGGAAAAGAAGCACATTACCATTCAAATATTCAACCAACTTACAAATTGATCAGTGCATAAAGTAATCAATCACTCAATCAATCAGCTCTACAGTTCTGCCATTTTCTAACCTGATATTATCTTCATTCTTCTTGTGATTCTAAAGAAGCAGAGAGAAGGAGAAGGTGTAAAGTCCCTTTTTGCTAACAATGGCTCTTGAAACGCATACAAAGTAGCTAAGTCCTTATCCCCTCTCTGCTTTTCAAAATAAAAGAGATAATCTTGAGTGAATTGACTCTTTGCCAAACATTTATTGTATTGGATTCTTAATGGATGTCAGAGATTAGAGATTTATATACTGCAGTTTTGCTAACAATAATCCATTTAAAAGGGTTTTGTTACGGTTGAAGATCACTAACAATGCAGCCCTTTTCTTTGCTTTCTCAGTATCTGTACGATCACCTTGGTGTGCTTAAATAAAAGTGCAGCAGGTTCGGGAGAGTTATATAACAAGACATTGAGTTGCTGCCAAAAAATCCTTTTAATGAGTTTCTTTACCATAAAGTCACTACAGTATGTTATACTATTGCAGTCCCATTTTGTATGAAAGCAATTACATGTGGATGCATACAACACTGACTTTTAAATTAGTTTGGAAATGAAACATTTAGGTCAACACTTTATTAGTACTTGTTGATACACATCAGGTCACATGGAAAGAATTACATTTAGGTCAACCACAGTTTTTTTCATGTTTGCCATGCAGAGCTCCTCAATTGCACCTATCAATTTTGTTGACCTTTCTTTTTGCCTTTTGATCTGTACTTGTACAAGTGGCATTACCTGATGAAAGAACAGGTAACAGGATGCTTACATTTTTCTATGAAATATGTAAGTAAAATGACTCTGATATTGTGACAGGAGGGACTTGGAAGGCATGTTGAAAGCTGATCTAAGTTTGGTATTGCCTTTCCGTTGCTCTACACTCCATAGATCATCATCTGTCACTCTGACCTACTTTTCTTTTACAACCATTTGAGCTTGACTTGCTTCCATGTTCAGTACCACGCCTGAACCAGAGAGAGGAATAGTTCTCTCACGGATAGGGATTGAGGAAAGCACATGCAGTAGCTTGGCCTGACTTCAAGCTAGGCTATTGGGCAGTTCTAATGCAATCTATACAATAAACAGGTCTGGCTGCAGAAGACTAATCCTGCTCTTGTTGTTCTCCACTCACCCTAATGGATAGACTAAAGCAGAGGAGAATTAGTCTTATCAGTACTAGACCCAACTGTGGTTAAGTTTGGATATGAAATGTCCCAAAGCCTGGGAGCCAGGCTGTCAGTGACTGGGGATAGAAGAACATTTTCATAATTTATGCCAATTTTATTAACATTTTTCAAGCAATACATTACTAATTGTAACCCCAAAGCTTGTCTGAGTGGCAACAACTTATAAATTCAGAGTGCATTCTAGTTATTAAAACTTAATCACTTGATACAGGTGAATGTCATAAATCGTTACTACGCAGTTAGGGAGAAAGTTGTGAATACATTACCAAAACAGCTTATTGCTAGACCCTGAGGCATACATTATTTAGATATTTCACTCTTTATGTGCATTAATGCTTCAGTAATACACATTAGTCCTATAGAACACCACTTGGTCAGGTGCAAAGGGAGTTGATAAGATTTCTCATGGTACAAAATGTCTCAAATGTCAAAATGTCATAGAACTGACCAAAATCCAAAGCATTGAATCTGGGTTCCTTAACCCATAATCCATCTTGCATCCCATCTACCTCCTATCCCTTGATTAGATAACTGCTTTAATCCTCCTCTAATTTATTCTCAAGACCCCTTTTTGGGAAACCCAGCATTCATTGTTTAATTTCACCTGTCTAAGCTAATATTCAGTTACATAATACCCTAATGGAGATTTGAATGTTTTATGTCAAGAGCTTCATGTATCATGGATGGGACAGGTTTTATTGATGGTGAAAATATGTTGAGTGATGTATGTAGTGTCTTCCCCCTGTTGCACCTAAACTGCTGAGCCAGCAAATTGAGCGGTAATTAGTGCAGGATTCTGAAAATGTCCAGGCCTAGTGAGTCATCCTAGCAAACCACAAAGAAGGTCTTTGACCTATTACTTTATACAATAAAAGAAAATAGTAACTTAACTATAATCACTCATACCCAAACTTGCACAAGCACTGAACTGAATTGAAGCTTTCCATCATATTTTATTGAAATGTATTGGTAGATCTTTATGAAAAGGATTAGTTTTAATATTCAATGAAAATAACATTTTAATTTTATTTTGTGAGGATATTCATCAATGTGATGTTCATTAAAACATTGGTCTGTGTGGTGAGGTGATTTTTTCCCTTCAATATTGAGAACTAGTTTACTCTTTAAATGATCTTTAAAGTTGTTGATGTGGTCAATAGTGATCAAATGTAAAAATAATATATTAAATGTGCGACATATTTTGTGGGTCTCATGGGTGTTTTTTCTGTTGATGAAGTAAAAAGAGCTCCCTCTATGTTTAAAATTCCATCTCTCTTCCTCTCTGCCTTTATCTAGGCCTGTCACTCATACTTTCCACTGACCCTCTCTCGCCCCCGCCAAACTTCCACCCTTTCTGCTCACACTTTCGCTCATCCCCACATCAATGTTGAAAAGGAAGAGATAAAGCATTGATTCTAGATGGTACTGACGATCAGTCTCTAATGTAAACAAGTTGATGATGGCTCATTTCTAAACGCAGTGCCCTTAAAGCAATTACAGTAATTACATGTAGCTCTCAATGCAATGTCCCGCCTGCTGTGAACATTGTTTCATTTCAAAAGCCTATGTTTGAGGCTAGATATAGTCTGTTTTGAAGTTCATTGATTTTGAAGCAAGCAGTATATCAGAGAGAAACAGAAATCTGATCATAGAACCCAGGCTTGTCTTTCAATAGCGTGTAGATGTAAAGTAGGAGGACTGTTTTCTCTGAGCTGGTTGGTAAAATGCAGACACATGCAGTTGTTTTCAATCAAGGTGTGGGAAGACAAACGGAGAACTTGGGTGAGGTATAGTGTGGTTAAGACTTCCTGGAGCCATTATATTGTGGGGGAGATGAAATGGCCCCCATGTTGATGGATTCACAGGACTGATGAAGAAAGATGGAGCGGGCTAAGGATGGTTCTTTCTCAGTTGTGGAGGTGGCTGGAGGCTTGAGGTCTGAGGACGTGTAGGGATGAACGTATATCTGTCATTAGGGAGTGAGGGTTAGAGCCTCCCCCCCCCCTTCCCCCCTCCCCCCTTTCTTTGGTTGTGTCATAGCTTAGCTGCCAGGCTGTTTGGTATATCTATTCCAAACGTTCACTGCAATGTAGTATGAATTTATGAGTATTTCTGTTATTTTAGATTTTTAAGTAAATGTATACAAATGTGCATCAGCTTTTGAGCTGCTAGTTTTGTTTTGATTGTTTTAGTTTGATTTTCCAAAACACTTTTCAATAAATAAACAAAACACTAGTGCATGTTTTGTCATAATGACAAGGCTAATTCTTCTCCCTCATTCTCTGTGGTACCAACCAGAGAAGAACAAGAGTTATTAACCAGACCTGTTTAGTATAAAGTTTTAAAGAGGCTACAGTGGAGGTGCATTACTAAAATTATGGCTTGCACTATATGATGTTATGATATGAAGCCATATGGGAATGGATTTTGATATCAACTCCCTCCCCTTTTAATACTTGCCACAGAAAGAACAGTCCTGCCAACTTTCTAAAAGGAAATCAATGCTGCCCCCCCCCCTCTACTCTAACAGGCATTAATACAAAATAAAACACCTAGTACTTACTTAGCCTGGGAAGAGTACACCTTAAACAAATACAGATAGTTTTTATTGTGATGCGGAAGAGTTGTTGAATTTCTGAGCTACAGATGGCCACCTAGAAATATAAATATGAGCAGGAAGCCGATACCCCCTCTGCCCCGCCCGCTGGCCCCCCTCCCCCCTCCCCAAACCCCACTGCTAGAGGGCCCTCCATCCTCTACACAGCAATGATGGACTCAAGATGACAGGTAAATCACTCATATCTCCCTGACTGGTCTAAATAAGACCGATTTCCCCCCTAGGCCCCGACTTACGATCCACCTCAATCAAAACCGCATCATCCACGCGCACATGTAGATTGTGCCGCTCTGTCATATTTTTCTTTTAAACATGCCCCGTGGCTTGAATTTCATGAGATCCTTTTTCCTGCTAGAACCAAATTTCTGCCCCACTTCTCCTGAATCAAATGTACTATGTATACACACCGCTAAATCTGCCATATCTCCTGAAGTGATGAGATATTTAATTTTCATGGGGTAATTTCTATCAGCTCAACACAGACTCAAGTCAGATAACCTGTTCTAGAATATGTTCCAACTGCAGACAGATAAAGAGGAATATTAAAGGTGGAAAA
The DNA here is from genome assembly GCA_963669155.1 of Arbacia lixula. Lineage (NCBI taxonomy): Eukaryota > Metazoa > Echinodermata > Echinoidea > Arbacioida > Arbaciidae > Arbacia > Arbacia lixula. The sequence continues at coordinate 28,583,365 of OZ022578.1, forward strand.
GGGAAGAAATGGGAAAGATATTTGTTTCTTTTTGAGAAATTGTCAGAATGTGCCCAGAGAACATCTAAGAGGTGAGAGGCCTCTGTAATGACCTAGAGCTGTTTGTCACCATTTGTGATTTGTTGAATGGGAATAATGGAGTATTACTTACAGCTGTGTCATGATCTAGCGCCATCTGTTGATACTTTTTCAAATATCCACCATTCATTAGTGATTGCAACTTTTCCCTTACTGCTTAGTAATGGTTATTACATTCACCTGTATTTCATGATTCAGTTCCAATGGATGGAATGCACTCTGAATCAATTATTTGTTTGAATGACGTGAATGAAATTTGCATACATAATGAATATGGTCTATTCATGTATTTTTCATGTCTACGTCACAATACCGGTAATAACATTCATGTTCCAGTAATTTGCACAAGTATACACCAATCTGTTGGTTATCTAGCACACAAAAGGTCCCATTCAAACAGCCCATGGGCAGTACTAGTCCAAAGTTGGCGGGTGTTGACAAATGAGTCTGGCACAGATAATGTGTGAGCACACTTGGAAGAAGAAACACAAGTTTCTGATGATTAGCTTGTATGTAAAGCAAGTCTTTAGAAAGAAATTGTTCTTAAATTGAATGGAATGTGTGTGGTTTTGATCAAATGGAATGTAATTTTCGCTTGTAACATGCCATCTTTCACTTTCAATTCCTTACCTACAGCTGATGCCATTGCTACCTTTAAAGCCAGGAAAAGAGACAGACTTGATGTGACCTGGATTGACCTTGAAAGACCCCAAGGGGTTGACAGCGGATGACATGGTCCCGTCCTGCCACAGAGGGAGCTCTACGTGGTCTGCCGTCTGGTTACCGTCTGGTCTGGTCTTCTGATGTGGGAGAGAAGGAGAGAGGGCCGGGATGTTTGATGTGGGCGGCTTGGTTCGACCAAACACAGCGCGGTCCCATCAGGTAGGCAAGCAAGGCTCACCATAATAACATAGCTTGCATGAGTCACAGGCAGGCAACAAACAAATGGGGGATTGGTTTGGGGGTGGTGGGGGAGGGGCCTAACTGTCTCAGTCATACATGATCGCATCATCACATGACTCAACTTCTTGTAAACTTGGAATTATACCCTGATAGTAAGTGGTAATTATTTGTAAACATAACCATTATTAGCTTTATTAATGGTATGTTAACGGTTAATTCTCTTATAGTGTTCTTTGGTCTAGCTAGATCTGTTTATTCCAATATGTGTTTTCTCGGAAGATTTTAACTTTTTTTATTCAATGCTTGTACTTTTTAAATACCTTTTTTTTATAGTGTTATTTGTTTTCTTTGAATATGGGAATAAATGAAATGAAATGAAATGAAATTAAACTTTATTAAAATTGGTGAATTGAGCGTCATTACTAAAGGTGTTAGGTTTTAAGTTCAGGTGAAGACCTTTTCTTTTAAAGAGAAAGATGGTCAGAATGATGTTCATTGTAGTAGTGAGGGTAGTGATGGTGATGATGGTAATCCTCAAACCATATCAGCCCCGCCTGTCCCATCCTAATTTTAACATATTTCAGGACAATTTTGTCTTTCCAAACTACAACTCAAAGTACAAGCAAGGAACAGAGAGCCCCTCAGAGCATCTACTAATCATCTGAAGACATTGCAAGTCTTGTCTGTTTCCCAATACATGTTTACTAAACCACATAGGTAATGACCTGACCGTTGAACACTAGAAGAAATGAGACACATATCCCAGCCTTGGTCAATAATCCCTAATTGATACCATGCCATGATTCAATGCTCGCTTGCTTGCTTGCTTGCTTCCTTTCCAATGATTTCTGACATTCTAAACTAGAGAAGTCAGTTGCCATGGCTCCTGATTACCTTTTCAATTTTTGTGCCCATTCAGACCAATAGTGGGGTCAGTTTTGCCCTTTCTCTTTTTATCTGATTATAGGTCAGCTCATAAAGGATAACCTGTTTTTTTTTATTGAATTACAATTATAGTTGGGAATAATAGTCAGCCATTGCGATTGTAATGGAGTGAATTGACCATGTAGATTTAAGTGGGCATTTCATTCAGGAAGACGGCTGTTTTCTGGCTTCTTTCTAGCCTCCCAGGACCCCGTTTGAAGGCCCAGTTCAGGGCGACTTCATTTTCTTTCTCCTCTGAGTGTGATATTGAACAAATAAGGGATTAACAGCTGAAATGGGATACCATTGTGTTATTAAAAGGTGTGAAAAAATATTGTTGACTGGATGACTCATGTATTGTAGATGTAAACAGGTGACGTAAGTCACAGTCTTGCACATTTTTGTACAACTAGTTGTACTGCTCAATTTTTGTCTCGCCCACCGGAGGTGAAGGCGAGACTAAAGGATCCAAATGGCGTCCGTCCGTCGTCCGTCCGTCGTCCGTCCGTCGTCCGTCGTCCGTCGTCCGTCGTCTGTCGTCCGTCACAAATGTTAAAGTTTACCTGCAAGACTCTCTTATGATCCATAACTTCACATGGGTTGCTTGGATTACAACCTAACTTAGATCATAGATGCACTGGGGGTACCTTCATGTTATGGTGGCGTTGGAGGTCACAGGATGAGGTCAAAGGTCATTTGAGGTCACACGTTAAAGTTTACCTGCAAGACTCTCTTTTGACAAATAACTTCACATAGGTTGCTTGGATTACAACCTAACTTGGGTCATAGATGCACTGGGGGTACCTTCATGTTATGGTGCTGTTGGAGGTCACAGGATAAGGTCAAAGGTCATTTGAGGTCATACGTTAAAGTTTACCTGCAAGACTCTCTTTTGACAAATAACTTCACATGGGTTGCTTGGATTACAACCTAACTTGGGTCATAGATGCACTGGGGGTACCTTCATGTTATGGTACCGTTGGAGGTCACAGGATAAGGTCAAAGGTCATTTGAGGTCATACGTTAAAGTTTTCCTGCAAGACTCTCTTTTGACAAATAACTTCACATGGGTTGCTTGGATTACAACCTAACTTGGGTCATAGATGCACTGGGGGTACCTTCATGTTATGGTGGCGTTGGAGGTCACAGGATAAGGTCAAAGGTCATTTGAGGTCATACGTTAAAGTTTACCTGCAAGACTCTCTTTTGACAAATAACTTCACATGGGTTGCTTGGATTACAACCTAACTTGGGTCATAGATGCACTGGGGGTACCTACATGTTATGGTGCTGTTGGAGGTCACAGGATAAGGTCAAAGGTCATTTGAGGTCATACGTTAAAGTTTACCTGCAAGACTCTCTTTTGACAAATAACTTCACATAGGTTGCTTGGATTACAACCTAACTTGGGTCATAGATGCACTGGGGGTACCTTCATGTTATGGTACCGTTGGAGGTCACAGGATAAGGTCAAAGGTCATTTGAGGTCATACGTTAAAGTTTACTTGCAAGACTCTCTTATCACACATAACTCATTACATGTTGCTACAATGGCAACCAAACTTGGATGATGGATGCACTGGGGGCACCTGCATGTTATTGTGCTGTAAGAGGTCACATGATAAGGTCAAAGGTCATTTGAGGTCATACATTAAAGTTTACTTGCAAGACTCTTGGTGAAGGCTTCCTAACTTGTGCACAAAATTGTGTGAGCATTACTGATGTAGATTTAGGCAAACATTACTCATGCACATTTATGCAAATTTATTCAAAGTCACTATTTTGCACCTGATTTTGATGTTGTCTGTTTAAAGTTGCTTATTTGTTTGTTTCAGTTTTCTTTTGCGTAGCAACGGAGATCGCGATATTTCTGGTTATTTTCGCAAGTGGGCGAGACACAATATTGCTAATGCCTTGTTTTTAGCAAAATGCCGTGATTTGGCAGATTTGAATATAAGAAGAGTTCACAGATGTCAATAGGAGAGATTTAAAGAGAGTGGTCTAATACCAACATATTAACAAAAATATTTAAAAAGTTTCCAGAACACCCACAAAAGGATACAATCAATTAAATGAGGAGAAGACAAGATAAATTAATAAGAAAACTGTTTTATTGAACTTCGTAAAGGCAATACAGAAGAAGAATGCACATTTTAGTTATTTAGCACGGAAAGACTAAACCCAAAGATAATATGAATTTGTCCATTGTAATGCAAAGTAGCAGTTGAAATGCTGAGTTACAGATGGCTGACTAGCAATATAAATACGACCAGACTGCAGCAAGCCCCTGGCATAGCAACCTGACCCTTCCCTCACCAGAGAATAGTTCAGGTAGCCTGGTTTCCAGGCTGATGGAATATTCTAATCCAAACTGTCTGCAGGTGCAGTTGGGTCTAGTAGTTACAAGACTAATGTTCTTTACTCCCTGGACTGTCCCCACAAGCCCCAGAAGAAGAAATTAATGATTAGTCTACTATATTCAGACCCATTTTGGAATCCACACCATATGATATTGTAGAGTTTGGTATAGAAATGCCCAACAGCCTGGAAACAGGCTACCTAGTCAAGGTTGTGAGTCCAAACATGGGAGGACACTAGGGCAGGTAAAAGAGCCAGTAATGGGTGGTAGAATCAGCATGGAAGGTGAGACAAATAGCCTGTAAATATTAGGCTTGCAGGGTCAGGTTTCCTCCCTTTTGGAAACACTAGCCCCATAACCCCCAACCTTGACTCGGTAACTTGACAACCCTCCAGGGGCTACTTGGGTCTACCAAGCCTAGCTTCCAAACTTTTGAACTTGGCTTATTCAATCTTTAAAATGAGAGTCTAGTACCCACAAGACTAGTCACAGAATCTGTTCTGTCTTGTTTAAAGAGCTGAAGAAGGAATTGAGAATGATTAGTCTAGTGCAACCAGACCAGTTCATTGAATATTATAGTTTGGAATTGATATGTGTAACAGCCTGGAAGCCAGGCTAGGGTCTGTCGAGCTCGTACAGATTTGAGATCAGAGGAATATTTAATTTTGATGCACATCTATAGTATCTTCCAGCTCATGTTATATGTTGAATTGAGGGATGTTCACACAGGAAAGGCTTTACACTTCCGCTCTCACTGCGATCGCTTTAATACTCTGCATGTTGGCATGGAGATGTGTATGAAACCGAATGGGTTTTCAAGGCTTGGTAATAAAAGGGTTAGCCATATGATTTGTTGTTGTGACAAACTAGCAACATATTGAGGTACTTGTAATAACTTGATGATATTGAGGCGGTCGGTCGTTGCTTTCGAGGAGGGGAGATTTAAACACAGCTAATTGCCCAATAGGAAAGCGTCTATGACATGCAGCAGAAGGTACATGTAGCTGCCTCTGCAGGAATATCGTGTTATAATGATAGAGATATGTTTAGCAATGTGAATGCTGCAATTTTTCATCCATTGAAGCGATACCAAATGAGTAATACCAAATGAGTAATAATTAGGGATTCGAAAATAACCCAATGAAACAGCTTAATGTTTACTAATAAGTACTGTTATGTGTCTATATGTACAAGGGTACACGATTATGTTGTCGGAGCCCAGACATCTGACTTTGAACAGCAGACAATTCCATATCATGCAATTGCACATGTGTAAATGCTACTTGCTATTGAATAATCTAAACAACTCCATCAACTCCATCAAAGACCAAACATGACAATAATCTTTCTGCAGAATGTGACAAATTATGCCAGTATGAGATTTCTCTAAGGAACCGTGACTGATGTGAACAGGGCATTGATATTTGACATGCCGCTCTGGACTAGTTTGATCGCTAGCTGTGGACCTGGCTCAAGTTCTAGACCAACATCTTGCTCCCATGGGACCGGTGCTCTGTCAGTCAAGACATGGATCCCAAGATGGTATGACAGGAACTGTAGCCAGCTAGAGGGAGTTCATATAGGTATCCATTACATCCATCATCTATGAACATGGACATGTATGACCTGCTACTTTCGAAGCAATATCTCCATTTTGATAAAATGATCTTTGTGGATAGTGACCTGCTTTCAGGTTTACTTCAGGGTTTCGATACATACCTTTACCAACCATCTTTGAAGCAATACCTGAATCTTGAATGCATAGTCTTTTGAGTTGGCTGCTTTCTGACTTAACTCTTGGATTTTTTTTCTCATTTCAAGCCTATGCTAATTTTGTTGCAGTACTTATAGAATTTGGTTCAAGGTCAATGTGATGAGGAGCTTTAATTCTCAATGATAATATCTTAAAAAAGAAGAGGTTTTAAAGCTAGTTTGCCAATGTGTTCCTATCAGTTAATGTTCAGTTTAATAATGATAATACATTTTCAAATGTATATGTTGGTAAAAAAACACAAAACACAATTTTCATATGTTAAATGTGCTGTATGGTTTCACTGGCCGAATTATAACATGTGCACAATGTGTGTAATGTCAATCAAAATTCTTGATTCTGGAAAGTAGAAATCTTCACGAGTCTCATGAGTTGTACTTTCTGAGTAAAGGCAATTTCCAATTTTCTCTTCCAGCATTAGTTCAACTCTGGCAAAATATATCAACTCATCTACAAATATGCAACATGAAATAAGCAGAAGTTTGCACAATGCTTTCCCTGGACAAGCTATGAGTGTGACAGTGGGCTTCTGTGAGATGAAAATGTATTTCATTTCCTGTTGTTTGCCAAAGTACCCGTATCAACTGATTGAGGCAAATCTGATTTATTGACCTTCAAAAGACATATTTTGCCGATCAAGTAGCATGACTCTAATTTGGTTTCCATTAGAGGGCTTTCCCATCTGCGGCCGAGCAGCAATTTTCATTATGTTCAAGCACATGACGGGCAAGGGGAGAAATATCCTGAAATTGTCCTAATCAGAATGGCATTCGATACATTTCAGTTATGAGTTGATTCCTGCTTTGATCCGAGTTGTGTGCTCAAATTGATGACGTCTTCCTCTGGTGCTGTGAACCGTAGTATGTTTAGAAAGGTGGTAGTCTTGTCTTCCAGACTTTTTATTTACAGTACCACATTTTAGCTGATCACCCATAACTTCTACTGTGTTCACTTGTTTATTTGTGAAACACCTTGGAAAAGGGATGTTGAAGGCTGCGTGCATTGGAAGATGAAGAAAATCTGGAATCAAGACTAGATTTAGAAGAAGGAACCTCGAAGAATAATCGAATGCACTGGTTGATGAATAGACTGGCTTTCAGGCTGTTTGACATTTCCCATCCAAATCATTAAATGAATGGGTCTGGCTACAGTAGACTATTCCTTCTGTTTCTTGTCTTGCTCACCCAAATCAGATGGAGGAAAGAAGAAAATAAAAAGCTGAGAAATCAGGGAATCCGTGGAAGTTTAGATGGAGAGCACTGGAGGTCTAGTATCAAGACTAGATTGGCGGTTGTTTTATACGCCCCTTGTCACTTTATTTCAGAGGCCTGTGGCAAAACATATTGACAGCATGCCGCTTTCAATTCGCTGCACTATCATTGAGAGGAGTGCATGGGGGCTGTGGTTGAAATAACTGCGGAAAATTCTCACAATTTACCTGAAAACAGACAAAAATCTCTTAGTACGAATAGAGATTTAACCAAAATTGAAAAAAAGAGGAAAAGATGGCCTCTTTTTTCATTTGGTGGGGATATTTATTTTTGTGGTTATTTTGGAGCCCTACTTCCTTTTATGATTGATTTGGTGACCCTTTTCTTTGACACATTTGGATATAAAATTGAGATGGGATGGGGGGTGAAGGGTGGGGATGAAGGGGGGGGGGGGGTCACTCAGCATGCCCCACAGACCATTGACAGATATACACCCCCATGCAGATACTAAGAAGGAGTGAGTGATTTATTGGGTAGACCTGCATGTATTTATTTTTTGTAAAGCCAAAATCTGACATGAGGTTTCTGGTAACCAGGCTATAAAGTTCTGCAGGGTGTTGCAATTATTCAAAAGGAACATCTATGTCACAAAGCAAGATATATCACTTCTGTTCTAATCTGGTTTCCTGTACTGCTTATCTGCCTACAAATGATATCCATACTTCTAATACTAATGCTTCTGCTACCGCTACTGAAACTGTTACAACAACTACTATTACTTCTACTACTACCGCTAAAATACTTTTCACTGCTACTGCTATACTTTTCACTACTACCTCTGCTATTATCACCACTACTACTACTACTACTACTACTACTGCTACTACTACTATTGCTGCTACTACTACTACTACTACTACTACTACTACTACTACTACTTCTTACTGATTCTACTGCTTATACAAGTGGTGCTAGCTACAACTGTACTGTTTCAGCTCCATCTGTAGAAAGTTTTAGGGATACCCTCCAGTGTACACTATAGTTCATGACATATGGAGTACCACCCTGGGGCAACTTACTAGCCTAGTTAGTTGCTAAATATGCATGCAGCTTAATACACTTAGCAACTAACTAGTTTCAGGAATATGGCCCCAGCTGACTATAAATTCAGAAGGTAGTATACTAGCAGCAATCATACAATTATGATGGATTCCTAGTAAATGATTTATGCTCAACGTGTGAATGATATCCTCATCTCCATACCTGAACTCTTCCATGTGCCTCCATTCTCAAACTGCTACCCCGCTTATCTCCCATGCTTTTAAACATTGCTAATGTAAACGCTACAATCAATAAAGTAGATATTTTAAATAGGCCTGCCTTTTGTAGACTAATTGCTCTCGTTCTATTTATAATCCTCCAGTTTGGTACTGACTGGGGCAAGAGGAAAATTAGTCTTGTTAAAACTAGACCCAACTATACCTGAGATGGTTTGGATTAGAAATGTCAGAGAGTCTGAAACCAGGCTAACCTCCAGCATATGTTATACATTGGTTTTTCAGAGTGTGTTTGCTATTCCTCCAGGGAGCTCTATCTATATCTTCACCTTCCCCATAGAGCTGCTCACAGCCTGTATCTCTGGGGCATCATAAATACATGGATTCGGCTCTCCCAGATGGGAGGGTTCACTGGAGCAGAGTCTTCACCAACACTATCATGGAACATTATCCTGATTAGCAAGCGTGGGACAATACCACTCACATTTCAAAACTTGTTCTTCATAATCAGGAGTGAAGGGCACTTTAAAATCGCTATTGTTTTCATCTTACAAAGAAGAAAAATGGAGAGTCTGCATGTGAACAATTTTTGTTAATGAATAACTAGATTTATTAAAATGGAATTTGAACCTGGTTAAATAACTTGATTGTAATGTTAGTATGTATTGCTTTCTTGCTAAACGTGGACAAGTTGTTTCTGGTTTTTTTCTTTTTTAGTTTTCATGTTGATTGAAATGCAGCAAATTTGGTATATGCAGCAAATTTGGTTCATAATACAATGTTAAACACAAACTATTTTTATCTTCAAAGTAACATCAACACTGTAGCCCATTCAGAAAAACTAGATGACTAGTTATAGAACTGAATTGTTGTGAATGGCCCTTCAGTGTTGCATGCATCTATTGTGTGGTAGAGACACATCTGAAGTGAAGAGAGGAGCTGGGCTTGACATCTAGGCTGACATGTAAACATCACCGTGGAGACAGCTTTATGATGATGTCCTCTATTTTTCTGTGATGGTGTTAGGTGAAGAGTACTACCTTGCTCACAGGCATCCCATTAAAACAAAATGATCACAACACCCTGATCTTGTTAAACATAAAGCTTCGTTAGTGTACCTTCAAGATAGGAGTAAAGGAATTGGGTCTTACTTGTACATGTGTAAGTTAAAATGCAAAACATCATTGGCCATGTTAATGGGACCCTTCTAGTCTAGCCAGTACTGCATTTTAAATACATGTAGAAACTTTCTAGGTTTAGTAATGCCTCATAGATGACCCAAGAAATTTTGTTTTGAGGGCCATTTTGATACCATAGAACATTAAAATGTGAGATGGAACTACAACAACAACATATTCATTTTTTTTTATTATTAAGTAGGGCCTACATGTGTTCTGGTGTGCAGACACTAAATTTGACAGGTAACCATGCAAGCAGTACATGAGGGTGTTAAATGAAAATAATGTATGTAGTGATTTGTACTTGAAGTATTTGTTATTAGCTTGTTATGAATGTAGTGAAATGGCCTTGCAATATTTTTTATGAGCTTGTTATCGAGACACAAATAATACATTTGAGCCCATCCGGTATGGGTTGAGATGTACTGTATATCATAAGAAACATGGTTTCAGGGCTGTGTACTCTTAAAGGCCTAACTACTGACACTTTTAACAATATAATCGTTTGTTATATCACACACTAACTATTAGTAGAAGAGAAATAGAAGTAGTAGCAGTAGTAGTAGTGGTAGTAGTAGTAGTAGTAGTAGTAGTAGTAGTAGTAGTAGTAGTAGTAGTAGTAGTAGTAGTAGTAATAGTAGTAATAGTAGGAGTAGTAGTTGTAGTAGTAGTAGTAGTAGTAGTAGTAGTAGTAGTAGAAGTAGTAGTAGTAGTAGTAGTAGTAGTAGTAGTAGTAGTAGTAGTAGAAGTAGTAGTAGCAGTAGTAGTAGTGGTAGTAGTAGTAGTAGTAGTAGTAGTAGTAGTAGTAGTAGTAGTTGTAGTAGTAGTAGTAGTAGTAGTAGTAGTAGTAGTAGTAGAAGTAGTAATAGTAGTAGTAGTAATAGTAGTAGTAGTAGTAGTAGTAGTAGTAGTAGTAGTAGTAGTAGTAGTAGTAGTAGAAGTAGTAGTAGTAGTAGTAGTAGTAGTAGTAGTAGTAGTAGGTAGAAGTAGGTAGAAGTAGTCGTAGCGATAGTAGTAGTAGTAGTAGTAGTAGTAGTAGTAGTAGTAGTAGTAGTAGTAGTAGTAGCATACATCAAAGGTTACATGCTAACTCATTGAAGGTACAACCAAGGTCTACCGGTAGTCATTAAAACTGATCAAATGAAACAAGACTGGAAGTAAATTGAAGGGATTTAAATGGATTAACAAGCCTTTTTCTCAGTTCATTTGTGCATTTCATGAAATATTTTGCACAGAACACATACTAGATGAATCTCTCTGCATTTTTTTTTTTTTTTTTTTTGGGGGGGGGGGGAATTTGAGCCTGAGTTTGCCCTGACTTGCCCTCTTTACGAGTAGTTAATTTCCTGTGGTACGTGCCATTAATGATCACACGTGTGCCCTTTTACAAACAAATCCTGTACAACACGAGTACATGTACATGTACCTCAAATCTGGATAGTATGAATTGACTTGTGGACTGGATATACACTACTTGCTAATGTGATTTTTCTGTAGATAACCGATATCACAGACATTTATCTGTTTGTCACACATCCCCTTGAGCAGTAGTTTTTCAGGCATAGAAGTTTTAACCCCTTTTTATGCCAACTGTTCAATTTTGGCCTAGTAGCACACACAAATCCTATTGAGAAGAACCATTTTTCTGCATAGAAGCATATAGGCGTGTACATGTACATTCACATCTTGCTTAGATTTCAGCTTTGCAATGTGTACACCACCAAATATGCCTATACTAGCCTAATTTAGCTTTATGAAATGCATATTGTGCTCCAAAACAGTGACGTAGATTAATTATAAAGCTATGTTCAGTGGTTGCCTGACATAGCAGTATCCCAGTGATTGCATAGAAAGAACTTGTGAGTGATGAATAAAGAAATGTCCTATTTAAGGCTGAATGATGTCTATGTGGATCAGTCTTGTGGGGTGTGGAAGATGTCTTTTAGATCAATGAAATTAGAGACCATTTGTATATATTCTGAAGCATTTTCTTGGAATCCATTGAAACATATGACTGTGAACTATACAAACAGTTTGAACTTCTGGTATTTGTTCACACAAAATGAGCATTTGTGTTGAGATGTTGGCTTATTTTGGAGCCAGGTAACTTGTATGGTCCAGGGTAGGCTGCCAAGCTGAGCAGAGAGAATGCATGTATTGATAAGAACCCTGGCCTCCTATTATCAAATTACACACAAATACGTTCATCCCTATATACCTGCCAGCTATATTGTCTTAGCAAACAAACAAAAGCACTGAATGCTGTCTCAATCACACATATGCCTCGAAGCGGGATGTCACAGATGGATGAGGATTTGGTTGGAATTATCTCGCTCCCAAAGCGAAGGTCGCCCTCTCTATATATTGTCGTGGTGATGCCGTCATTGCCTGCTCTCAAAAGCTCTGCAGCAATCCCGTGCCTTTGCTCTTTGTCAATAAAGCTTTACCATTTACAGCTTCATGTATATAGCGTGTACATCCTAGGCACATTAGGCCCATCCAGAGAGAATGTAATAAAAGGACCTCTCTGACCCAATTCAGACCATCGTTCTAAGTGGAACGGTTTCAAGCATACTCCGTACATGGTAGAAATAGCGCCTGTGTGCTAAAGAGTGCAAGATAGAGTTTTAGAGCTGGTTTATTTTGTCATCTTGACAATGTTGCAAATATGTTTTCAATTATTGTAACCTACTATCAATGGTAACTACCATGGCAATGGCCAACGAGCTCATAGTATTGCAACGGTTGCTATGGTAATTACCATTCATGGTAAATTACAATAATTGAAAACTTATGTAACATGGCCTTGAGGTCGTGGGAATCGTTCTCCATTATAAAATCAGTGTAAAAGAACTGGGAATAGTGCTTGCTAGTTAAGTTTGTAATCCGGGGTGATGTGAATTGGGTCTTTGCTTCTCCCAGCTGTCTGTCACCCTCCTTAAATTTACATAGCGGTAGCGGCGGAACATATCAAAGGTTCTGCCCGTCAGGTAGAGGAAGGGGATGAAATAGATCTTGGGCGTATTGTCCAAGATAATCAAGTCTCTTGTAATAATAAATGGTTTTAATGTTACACAGCTCTGATTAAAGTTCCTCTGTACCCACTAAAAAAATCCTGGATTTTGCTCTTTTTTTTTTTCCTTTCTTTAGGCACTACTGATCACTTATCTGTTAGAATATCTTGAATATGAATATGTGGATTTTGAGAGGTAGAATGATGTAGCACCCCCTCCTGCAATTTAACATCCAGCTTCAACAGAGCATACATACAATGGCCATGCAGCTTAAGCATTTGTGTTCCAGATAAACTGCAGCTCTGTGGTATTTATGTGCATTACTTGTGGAAGAAAAGGCACATATGACATGCAAAGGGTTAATCTGGAAGGATGTACATGGAATTGGTAATTTGGGGTCTCTCTATGCTGCATATTACAGACAGCAAAATCCCAATAAAAAACACTCTTTGCTGTGTGGTAGATGAGATTACCCGAAGACTCCTAACCATTCCCGCTCCAGGAATGGGCAAGGTGATTTACTCTAATAGCAGAGTATGTGCCACATCCGTCTTCATTTAGTCACCACAGTTGCAACGCTCACTTTAGAATTTATTGCACACATGTAGAATCATGTCTTGGTGGTAGAGATTGAAGACGCCTGCTGTAGTTACCTTCACTTTCATGTTGACTCTTAAATTGCCTGGCTTCAAGACAGGAAAACTATTGCTTGAGAAAAAAATATAACCTTATAAAGGGCTGACCACACTATCGTATTGATAGTTTAAAAATGTGTGAAGACAAACAAATATCAAACAGTTGTGTTGTTAAATTTTCATTGTACAGTCCAAGCTCTAGATTTTGATTTGGGAAATTGTTTTGAAACAAGGCTACCTTTATTTAATACTAGTAGTTCTTGTCAGTAACAAAACACATATATACCAAGTTTCTTCCTGGGAAGTTATCAGCGCATCTTTGTAAACATTGAAGTCAGTACACCCCCTCCCAACAACTTCCTACCCCTCCCCTCTTCCCACCCCGCACAAAGAACTACCACACCCTACTGAATCTAGATCTACATGTATGGAATATGACAGGTAAGCTGATCTGTTTCTAAATCCCTGGTTGGCCAATATTGCTAATGGATGCGGGATTTGTGCTGAGCACTCCCTTCTTCATAACACTGAGATCCACCAAGTTCAGGTTTTCCAGAGCCCTTTATACACAAGAGTTTGGCCAAATTGTTTTCATATGGTAGCAACATGGCACAAATTCTTTTATTTCTGCTTGCCCAACAAAGCAGCACATGCCATGTGGCTATGCTACCTATTGCAATGACCAAGCTCTGTGTGTAAAGGGATTTGTGGTTTACAAGAAACATACCGTACCCAAAGTTTGCTGTAGGCCTCTCTGTACCAGGCCAAGAAAAAGGTCAATGACTTATGACACATTTCATGCACTTGTGGTATTGGACAGGTTAATGCCAAAATGTCCATATTTACCTATTCCAAACAGACACTGATGGAGGAGAGACAGAGCGGCATTGTGAATAGCCCCACCACACTGCCTCAGGAGTTGCGGTTTGCCCCAGTCTGACCCAGTGGACCTGACCTCGGATTGACTCCAGTGAGAACAATGGGGGTGAGTGACAGACAGATGCGTGTGTTGAGACTGGCCATTTAATGAGCTGGGGTTTTCAGGCTGGAACATAAACAAACATTGCTCACATGAACAGGCCCAGCTACATAGCTTGGGATGTGGGGGAACTTTATTTCATTGATATGTCCAGTCAGCGGGTAATGGGAACATTCATGGTGTAAGGGGATATTGGGTGTTTTTAAAATGGTGAAAAGTTGAAAACAACTTGTGAGAAGGGGAAGGACGGGGAGGGGGAGAGAGTGAGGATGAAGAGGATGAGGAGGAAAAGTGAGGGTGAGGATGGAGAGGATGAAGAGAGAGGGAAAAATAAGGAGGAGTTTCAAAAGGAGTGTCTTGATTCTTAGTTTTAGACTGACCATTGTTTCTCCTTGAATCTTCTTGCTACATCTAACCTGTTGGCATATATACAGTACATGATGCTTTCTCTACAATAATCCAAATAAACCTTGGAAGAAGTGTGCCAAATGTATTTCAGCAAAACACTCATGGAATGTGGGTCTAGTTGAGTTGTTTGTGGTCTGAATTGGTTCGGGGGATGCCTATTCCACGTCCCTGATTGGCTCAAAGTGGTCTATTGACATAAAATAATAGCAGCACATGTCAGAGACTAACAATGGACAGAGAGGGGCCATGGAGAGAGAGAGAGAGAGAGAGAGAGAGAGAGAGAGAGAGAGAGATGGAAGAAAACAGGAGAGACAGAAAATAAAGGTGATTGAAAGTGATATGTAGAAAGAGGGTCAAGGATACACTACCAAACAGGTCATACGCAGTTCTTTGGCTAGAAACAGTATTTGAAAACATTACAAATTGCTTATAATGATCTGGAATGTAGCTGGGTGTTTCATCTAGGTAGTGGAGCATTGAGTTTCGAGTCCCAATGTAACAACAGGACATTTATCAGCAGTTATTCGCTGAAATGAGAGAATCTGGTACAAAAACAAACTCGGATTTCACTCCAGAAACAATAGATGTCTGAAGGTCAAGTTTCAGCTTTCAGTACTTGCGTTAAGAGTGATACTGCCCTTACAAGGCCCAGATGGTAAACCAGACACGTCATAAATTGAAAGTCGGGCAAAGTGGAGATTCAACAAATCACCTTCTTGTATGAGGAGGAAATTTTTCAATTTAGATGTGAAAAGAAGTAATATCAGTTCATACCGACACAGCGATCGACAGACACAAATTTCTATCAATATTTGTTGCGACATCGCAGATTCCTCTTTCTGATATTTGTCCAAGTTTAATAAAAGTTCCATTGATCATAGCTCAGGTGGGACAAGAAGAGGTTGATGTTGACATACATGCGTGATGTACAGACAAGAAGCTCCCCCACTTCTTCAAGGTATCTTCAAGATGTATTGACATTCCCACATTATTCGGTCCCTCTGCTGTTTGGCCCAGTGTTTGCCTGCTGAAGTGTGAGCTAATAACGCTCCATACCAGCAATCTATGGTCAACATCAGCATTTATTGCCATTTTAAAATTCACAGTCTTGCCATAGCACTCCTCAAAACTGTACATGGATTATGTCTGTGTTTGGTAATTTTGCCTTCTTTCCATCCCATATTCTCTTGAAGGGGATGTTACCCCCTCCCCCCACCCCTCCCCCCCCCCCCAAAAAAAAAAGGGAGGAAAAAGAGAAAAGGCTACTGGCAGTACCTTGTCAAGTTGTGTCTTTGGCCTCCCTACATTGAGCCCCCCTTAAAAATAAACTGCAGAGACAGAAAAGATGAGGAACAAGTTGATATGATGATGCCGTTTTGTAGATTTAGGTCTCTTATTGTATGTCTCTCTCATTCTCCCTCTGTCTCTGCCTTTTCCCCCCTTTTCCTCCCTCCACTTCTTCCCCTCTATATGTTTCTTCTTCCTCCCTCTCCTCCTTCTTCCCACCTCCCTCTCTCTTTCCTTCCTGTATTCCTACTGGTTCTTCATATCTAAATAACTCCTTTTACAATCTGTCATTCAACCTCACACCTGCGATGCATGTTTTCTTGGCTAGCGTAGAATAAAAGGTGTTTGTTTGTGCTGCACAGCTAATGATAATATCCCATTCTCACCCTCCCTCAATGAGCTGTTAAGGTAAATATGTTCTGTGCTGTATTTGGTCTCATAAATTTCACAGATATTGTTCAAAAGTGCACATAACTCTATTATAGTGCAATTTCTTTTATTACTTTATAAATCTAACAGAAAGTCTTGTCGCCGAGTGTTTGTGGTTGTTTGAATGTACCAGATTTGGGGGGTTGTGATTTTTTTGTGCCAAATTCATGGTGATATTTGAAAACAAACAGTACTTGTTATCACGATTGCAGCTTAGCATGCATACAAGGACCTGTCGGTGCTAGTTTAGAGGTTGAACTTCATTGAAAAACTTTTAGCAATGAAGATTGTGGCAATGGAAGCAGTGCATATTGTACTCAAATAAAGAAGAGTATACACAAATATATAGCGAAATGATGACAACAATACCCATGTTCTGGCAATAAGAGCCTACTAGTTTCCTGAATTCCAATCAAGCCACAAAACAGACAGTCTATCTTGATAACTCAATCAGATCGGTTATTTGCAAGACGTGTCACTCTTTCTAGGACTTGTCTGATGATGTGGTCTGCGTTCCGTAGGTGTTGCGTTACTCCATAATGTGATTTATTTTGCATTAATCATTGCAGTTTGGGGCTCTGACCTTCACGTTTGTCCGTGTGTAGAAGAACTAGTAATCACGCAGTCACGAAACCTGGGAGGATGTGTGTTTTGTCTTGAGCAGTAAAATCAATTGTAATTTGAGTTGGAGGTTTGCTGGAGAATGCAGGAATGGTTATTCTCGTTGCCTTGGGACGTCTTGGTTATATGAGGAGGTAGACATACCAGGTGCTCTGTAGAGGATAGTGGTCGTCTGGTGGAGGGATGACCCCCCCCCCTCCTGCCCCCCCCCCATGTGGTAGTATTCTGTATAATATAAATGGTAGAATGTGAGAATACAAACATTCTTTTGAAGACAAAAACAGCCCCTTTCACAGGTAAAAAAAAATACATTTGGTAAAAAGCACGGAAAATGGAATAAAGTACTGTGTTAGAACTTCTCTCACAATATTAGAGAAGGACAGTGACTTTGAGCGGCATTATATTGATCTTTAGATTTTTAATATGTTTTTGGGGTGTCCAAAATTTCTGTGGTTCCTGTAGCCTAGAAACCGAGATTGCATGTTGCTGTGCTAAGCTATGAACGGTCAGCACAGAGGAAATTAATTGTCTACCTTAATGCAAGCAGTGTGTACATTGCGAGAACCGGCCTACTGCTTGCTGCAAATACAGTATATGAATGTAGACTATGGTCGTTGAGTTTCAAATGTAAACATGGATATTTTTTTACATTCCCAGAAATTGTTTGTTAAGCTGTTTCTGTGAAATTTCTTACGTATTATCGTTAAGCTATACTGCTGGTCCGTGCAGTTCCATGACTTTTGTGAAAGGGCTACTCTGATAAAATATGAGAATAGATGAATAAACAATAAAAGTGTGTATTTCCTCTCTTTTAAGAAGTTTTGTTTTTCAGTTGGTTAAGGGGGAGGAGGGTACAGATACTGCATAATTAGGGAATTTTTAGGAACATTAGATGCTTTAATATCATCTGCAAAACCAGTACTACAACCATTATGGTGGAAAATGCATTGGTCCCATTTGTTAATGATGTACAATGTCAGGAAACACATCATATTCAGCTTCTAATGGACTAATTTGAAAAATAAGACATATTTTGTGACTTTCATCGTGACCTTTAATATGAGTTCCATGTTAAGTCTTTCATGGCATAGATTGTCAAAATATTCATCAATATGTTTTGGGTTGATTTAGCAATGTGGACATTCAGCCCACATATATCTCTCTGCCTCTGCCCGCGCATCCTGTAGAAAGTGCAAAGACCTTGACTGTACTCTCTTAATTAATAAGCAACATTAATATTTCATCAGCTTAACTGACAACATTCCCTTCCATCCATTGCATGTACTTTGCTTCATTGAATACAAGGAAATTGATCCAAAAATGTGACAAATTAATTAAAGTCACAGTCAAATGATGTTTTAAAGGTTAAAAATTGGTTTATTTTTTAAAAATGGAGGATAGTTTGGATTCATGCTGTCACAATGGCTACAAAATATCAATGGGTAGATGGAAATAAATAAAACCATTTATTTGGGAGCTACATAATAAATTGAGAGGGATGCTTTACAGCTGCTATAGGTATTAGTTCCTACCTTTGCAACTTCATAATACTCATATTCACCCATGCAACATTAATGCAAACTAATGCCAACAATATAGAAAGCTCACTTTTTCAAATATTCATCAGTCTTGCCTGATTAGTCATTGGTATTCATTGCAGAAAAAATTGCTTTACAGAGCTCAGAATTTCATCAGGGTTGAGATATATTGATTTTTCATAGAAATCGTAGAAATGCAAAAGACTAAATGAATGTAGTTTGATAATCAATTTTTAATTTGAAAACCACTTTGAATAAAAAAAAAAAATACTGTATAGAACCCAGCTCATGTTTAGCCTTGCATTCAGGTTGTTAGCCCTTTTTAATACAAATTTTCACAAAACTAGTGTACATTTGGGTCTAGTATTGACAAGACTAAGACACAAGTGCTCTCAGTTTGTTACCAGAGGAGAGCTAAATAGTGATTAGTCTACTGTAGCTAGACTTATTATTTCTACAGTTTGGTTTATAAATGCACAGCAACCTGCAAACTAGGCTTCTCAATATGTGAGTCATTCAGGTTCTCTGTTGACCAAATTCGAGAGTATTTGATAGCTCCATTTATGAACCCTGTCAGTACCAAGCACTGACAGTCCCATATCAATAACAACTCAGTTTCTTGTCTATGGGACTGAGTGGGTTAACCCTCTCAGTACCAAGCACTGACAGTCCCATATCAATAACAACTCAGTTTCTTGTCTATGGGACTGAGTGGGTTAACCCTCTCAGTACCAAGCACTGACAGTCCCATATCAATAACAACTCAGTTTCTTGTCTATGGGACTGAGTGGGTTAACCCTCTCAGTACCAAGCACTGACAGTTCTATATCAATAACAACTCAGTTTCTTGTCTATGGGACTGAGTGGGTTAACCCTCTCAGTACCAAGCACTGACAGTCCCATATCAATAACAACTCAGTTTCTTGTCTATGGGACTGAGTGGGTTAACCCTCTCAGTACCAAGCACTGACAGTCCCATATCAATAACAACTCAGTTTCTTGCCTATGGGACTGAGTGGGGTATCCTTCTCAGAATGAAGCATTGAGAGCTCCACATTAAAAGCAACTCAGTTTTCTTGCCTATGAGACTGAGTGAGTTAACACAAAACTTGTTGCATTTGTGATGGAGGGGGCTGAGCTGTACGTGCCTGATCTGAGACTAACATTCCAGGGACATATCAGCCTGTGATGCAATTACTGAAATGTCATCCCAGTCACATGACTCATGCCCGTGGTTTTCCAAAATGTGTGTCTCTCCTATTTATCAATTCTATTCGGGGTTCATACCTCAGTGAAAGCGAGAAATAACTTCTCCATGATAATCCAAAGAGAAAGCCTGTGACCCTCTTTGGCTGAGAGTGAGAGAGAGTGAGAGAGAGAGAGAGAGCAAAATACCAAAATAGACCCGCTTTTATGTCTTGCTTTGGGAACAGTGCCTGACTGAGTAATGCTTGGATTGTACGGCGGGGACTCACATTACAATGTTTTCTTCCTTTTTGCCCTCCCCAAGTTTTTGAATCTGAGCATTTCAAAATTGAAATCAGCAAGACAGGTTGTTTGCCCGGACTAGGATGAGAGAAACTAAAACTATAGATTTAGTTTTACTTATGAATTCTTGCCATGTGTTATTTTTGATGGAGACCGACTTCCAAATTGCTGAAATAGCAGTGAAATTACATCAGGGCTATACCGGTGTTTGGAGGGAGTTTTGATGACTCGCTTCCCAAAAGTAGGCATGGAAGTGCAGGTTTGACTGTATTAGTAGATGAGTTTTAACGTACATGAACAATCCAAAAAACAAAGACTCTCTCATGTAGGAGCCATATAAGAGCTTATTCTATGAAGTGGACGCGGTCTCAAAATACTCCCATAGTTGCCCGTAATGCCAACCCTATCCCTCAAAGAAGTGGTATAAAGAAAAAGTTCTAGTGCACACCATTAATAAAAAAAGTATCACATACATTTTTTTTCATAGTGGGAAGCAAAGGCTTTCAAATGGAGATCATTTATGTTGTTTTTTCTCAAATGTGTTTTTTGTTAGTCTTTGTTATTGTTATCTTTGATCTTTGTATTAATTGTATTTGAATGCTACATAATTTGTTATGATTACGTGATTTGTATCAAAGGGCTCCTTTGGAAAGCAGTCCTCGAGACTGAAAGGACTACCCTGTCTTAATAAAATGTGAAATATATATATTTATGAAGATGAGTGTTGGTATGAAGTACCATTTAGATATTTTGCACCAGTTATACTCATCAATGTCATAAAGCATATTTTGTTTGGAACAAAAGAGGTTAAAAAGGTGTGATGTGTTTTCTTTCACACCTGTCTTACTTCACAATGATGTTGCACCGAGGCAAGGTCAGTATTTTTGGTAAAGTACAGCGCTCATGGGAGCCAGACTCTATTTTCTTGTGTACATCAGACTGAACATTCATGTGAGACTTTGGCTTAACGAGGAACCTGGTGTTGTGATCATACCTTGCACAAACTGTTAAAAGACCAACATGTGTGGAGATCCTTTATTGCATGGGGAAGAGGAGATCCATTGCATGCATGTAGACCCTTCCCACACTTTCTTTACATCAGGGGTAAGAGTAGTCTGGCTTCTAGACTGTAAGGCATTTATAAACCAAACTATTCAATAAAGGGGTCTGGCTCTTACAACATTCCTGATCTAAACTAAAAAAAAATAGAGTCTAGTACTCTACAACTAATCATTCTCATTTTTTTCTCTGGCTCTCCCAGAAGAGAATGATAAAGTGAGTATTAGACTCTATTTTTCAGTTTGGATCAGAAATATCTGGCAGCCTGGAAGTGAGGCTAAGATAAGAAGCATAGCCTATTTGCCTACAGACCAGGCATGAAATGATGTCTGCATAGAGTTGCACTGTGAGAACTGAACTGAAGAATCGTCAAAGTGAGCCTGTGGTATTGATATGAGCAAATGTACTCACTGCTGAGAGCCCAGGATAGATGTACAATCATTATTGTGATGGGAATAGGGGCGGTGTAGCCCCCCTCTCTCACCCCCCTTCCACCTCTTTCTTTGCATTGAGAGTAAGAGGGAAAGCCTATTTGTTCACAAGCAGGCATCAAATGATGCCCGCATAGGGCCAACATTAGGGGACAATTGGAGCCTTTGGTGCGTGGGTATTATGATGATGATGTGAGAGCCCATTAAGAGCCCAGAATGTGTTTAGATCCCCCAGGGTACTTCCGCGCACCCCTGTAGTCCCCCGCTCCTCCTTCATGTAGACATCTCCTTAACTCCTTTTCTGCCAGACTCCATACAGCCCTATGGGAATGGTGTGTGTTACCACTGCAAGAATATCTCGATGGCGCATACACGTAGAGAGTGAAGAGCTTGGTTCTCATGAGCATTTAGTTTTTAAAAAATGTTTGAGTATATGTACTCTGTTGTTGCTTTTCTTTTCTTTCTTGAAATTTGCCTGGCTTGATATTCATCTTTACTCACCCTCTAACATCTTGTAGCTCTGTTTTCCGCCCTTTAAATCACTCAACCCTTCTCCTTTTCCTTATCACCTGTTCTTATCAGGCTCACAAAATATAGTTTTGAATACATGATGTACTGCTGTTGCAATGATTTTCTTTCTTTAATCATTAAGTGCCACCAGTGGATTTTTTTCACCATTACTACACACAAATCACAGAGAGCAGCATTTACACAGTGGGTTAAATCTGCCTGTCCTAATTTTCTCTTTCCTTTCTCATCCTCTGTACTTTCCCCCCTTTAGATGTCTTATTCCTTTTCCCTTTCTTCATCATCCATCCTTATCTTCCTCACAATTAAGTCTAAAAAAAATGTTTGAATACATGCGGTACTGTTGTTGCTTTCTTTTTCTCTTTCAATGTTCCTGCCCTGATATCTCTCCTTCTTCACCCCTCTCCCATCTTCTCTTCTCTGATTATCATTATTTAGGTGCCCTACCACCTTCTCCCTTTCCTCATCATCCTCACAAGCATTTAGTTTAAAAAACATGATTGCATGCATGGATTGCTGCTGCTCAGTTTCTTTCTTAAAATTGGCCTTTTCTGATATTCCTCATTCTTTTACCCTCTCATCTTCTCTGCTTTCCCTCCTTTAGATGTCTCAACCCTCCTCCTTTTCCCTTAACACCTGTCCTTATCAGCCTCAAAAGCATCAAGTCTGAAAAAATGTTTGAATACATGCGGTACTGTTGTTGCTTTCTTTTTCTCTTTCAATGTTCCTCCCCTGATATCTCTCCTTCTTCTCCCCTCTTTCATCTTCTCTGCTTGCCTTCCATTCAATTTCTCAACTCTTCTCCATTTCCTTATCCGTCAAACCTTACACTTTTCTTTCCCCCTCCCAAGGTGCCTACACAGGAGGTTTGTTTCCTCTGCAAACACTCCTGATCAAAGCCCTTCCCCTAAACTTCACACATCCCCCATTGTGGGCACGCCGGACTGAGAAAAACTCCCGCTAAGATACCCACAAAAGAAATGTATTCATGTTTTCATCATTTAGGACCCAATACCCTAGAGGTGTCTGAACATATGAGAAGTCAAACCAATTGTGATTTAAGTCTGTCTTCTGATGATTTTCTGTTTTTTGTGAGGAAACTTGGGTTGAAAAGTACAAACAGTGCTTGAATTGTTGGAATGACTACTCTCTGCCTTCTCAGATTCATCGTTGATTCTGCTAGCTCCCAGGCTTTTGAACATTTCTAATTTAAACTTTCACAAAAATAGAGTGTAGTACTACAAGACCAGTCCTCCTTTTATTTTCCTCTATTCTTCCTCTGTTAACCTGGAGGAAGAATTGAGAATGATTAGTCTGCTGCAGTCAAACCTCTTTGTGGAATGTTGTAGTTTTAACTAAGATTCCAGTTCAACCCTTTCTTGTAAGATTCAGGTTGAACTCTTTCTGCTAAGATTCAGGTTGAACTCTTTCTAGTCAGATTCGGGTTGAATTCTTTCTACTAAGATTCAGGTTGAACTCTTTCTAGTCAGATTCAGGTTGAACTCTTTCTAGTCAGATTCAGGTTGAACTCTTTCTAGTCAGATTCGGGTTGAATTCTTTCTACTAAGATTCAGGTTGAACTCTTTCTAGTCAGATTCAGGTTGAACTCTTTCTAGTCAGATTCAGGTTGAAGTCTTTCTAGTCAGATTCAGGTTGAACTCTTTCTAGTCAGATTCAGGTTGAACTCTTTCTAGTCAGATTCAGGTTGAACTCTTTCTACTAAGATTCAGGTTGAACTCTTTCTAGTCAGATTCAGGTTGAACTCTTTCTAGTCAGATTCAGGTTGAACTCTTTCTAGTCAGATTCGGGTTGAATTCTTTCTACTAAGATTCAGGTTGAACTCTTTCTAGTCAGATTCAGGTTGAACTCTTTCTAGTCAGATTCAGGTTGAACTCTTTCTAGTCAGATTCACTTTGAACTCTTTCTAGTCAGATTCAGGTTGAACTCTTTCTAGTCAGATTCAGGTTGAACTCTTTCTAGTCAGATTCAGGATGAACTCTTTCTAGTCAGATTCAGGTTGAACTCTTTCTACTAAGATTCAGGTTGAACTCTTTCTAGTCAGATTCAGGTTGAACTCTTTCTACTAAGATTCAGGTTGAACTCTTTCTACTAAGATTCAGGTTGAACTCTTTCTAGTCAGATTCAGGTTGAACTCTTTCTAGTCAGATTCAGGTTGAAGTCTTTCTAGTCAGATTCAGGTTGAACTCTTTCTAGTCAGATTCACTTTGAACTCTTTCTAGTCAGATTCACTTTGAACTCTTTCTAGTCAGATTCAGGATGAACTCTTTCTACTAAGATTCAGGTTGAACTCTTTCTACTAAGATTCAGGTTGAACTCTTTCTAGTCAGATTCACTTTGAACTCTTTCTACTAAGATTCAGGTTGAACTCTTTCTACTAAGATTCAGGTTGAACTCTTTCTAGTCAGATTCACTTTGAACTCTTTCTAGTCAGATTCACTTTGAACTCTTTCTAGTCAGATTCAGGATGAACTCTTTCTAGTCAGATTCAGGTTGAACTCTTTCTAGTCAGATTCAGGTTGAACTCTTTCTAGTCAGATTCAGGTTGAACTCTTACTAGTCAGATTCACTTTAAACTCTTTCTAGTCAGATTCAGGTTGAACTCTTTCTACTAAGATTCAGGATGAACTCTTTCTAGTCAGATTCAGGTTGAACTCTTTCTAGTCAGATTCAGGTTGAACTCTTTCTAGTCAGATTCAGGTTGAACTCTTTCTAGTCAGATTCGGGTTGAATTCTTTCTACTAAGATTCAGGTTGAACTCTTTCTAGTCAGATTCAGGTTGAACTCTTTCTAGTCAGATTCAGGTTGAACTCTTTCTACTAAGATTCAGGTTGAACTCTTTCTACTAAGATTCAGGTTGAACTCTTTCTAGTCAGATTCAGGTTGAACTCTTTCTACTAAGATTCAGGTTGAACTCTTTCTAGTCAGATTCACTTTGAACTCTTTCTAGTCAGATTCACTTTGAACTCTTTCTAGTCAGATTCAGGATGAACTCTTACTAGTCAGATTCAGGTTGAACTCTTTCTAGTCAGATTCAGGTTGAACTCTTTCTAGTCAGATTCAGGTTGAACTCTTTCTAGTCAGATTCAGGTTGAATTCTTTCTAGTCAGATTCAGGTTGAACTCTTTCTAGTAAGATTCAGGTTGAACTCTTTCTAGTCAGATTCAGGTTGAACTCTTACTAGTCAGATTCACTTTGAACTCTTTCTAGTCAGATTCAGGTTGAACTCTTTCTACTAAGATTCAGGATGAACTCTTTCTAGTCAGATTCAGGTTGAACTCTTTCTAGTCAGATTCAGGTTGAACTCTTTCTAGTCAGATTCAGGTTGAACTCTTTCTAGTCAGATTCGGGTTGAATTCTTTCTACTAAGATTCAGGTTGAACTCTTTCTAGTCAGATTCAGGTTGAACTCTTTCTAGTCAGATTCAGGTTGAACTCTTTCTAGTCAGATTCAGGTTGAACTCTTTCTACGAAGATTCAAGTTGAACTCTTTCTAGTCAGATTCAGGTTGAACTCTTTCAAGTCAGATTCAAGTTGAACTCTTTCTAGTCAGATTCAGGTTGAACTCTTTCTAGTCAGATTCAGGTTGAACTCTTTCTAGTCAGATTCAGGTTGAACTCTTTCTACTAAGATTCAGGTTGAACTCTTTCTAGTCAGATTCAGGTTGAAGTCTTTCTAGTCAGATTCAGGTTGAACTCTTTCTAGTCAGATTCAGGTTGAACTCTTTCTACTAAGATTCAGGTTGAACTCTTTCTAGTCAGATTCACTTTGAACTCTTTCTAGTCAGATTCAGGTTAAACTCTTTCTAGTCAGATTCATGTTGAACTCTTTCTACTAAGATTCAGGTTGAACTCTTTCTAGTCAGATTCAGGTTGAACTCTTTCTAGTAAGATTCAGGTTGAACTCTTTCTAGTCAGATTCAGGTTGAACTCTTACTAGTCAGATTCACTTTGAACTCTTTCTAGTCAGATTCAGGTTGAACTCTTTCTAGTCAGATTCAGGTTGAACTCTTTCTAGTCAGATTCACTTTGAACTCTTTCTAGTCAGATTCAGGTTGAAGTCTTTCTAGTCAGATTCACTTTGAACTCTTTCTAGTCAGATTCAGGTTGAACTCTTTCTAGTCAGATTCAGGATGAACTCTTACTAGTCAGATTCACTTTGAACTCTTTCTAGTCAGATTCAGGTTGAACTCTTTCTAGTCAGATTCAGGTTGAAGTCTTTCTAGTCAGATTCACTTTGAACTCTTTCTAGTCAGATTCAGGTTGAACTCTTTCTAGTCAGATTCGGGTTGAATTCTTTCTACTAAGATTCAGGTTGAACTCTTTCTACTAAGATTCAGGTTGAACTCTTTCTACTAAGATTCAGGTTGAACTCTTTCTACTAAGATTCAGGTTGAACTCTTTCTACTAAGATTCAGGTTGAACTCTTTCTAGTCAGATTCAGGTTGAACTCTTTCTACTAAGATTCAGGTTGAACTCTTTCTACTAAGATTCAGGTTGAACTCTTTCTAGTCAGATTCACTTTGAACTCTTTCTAGTCAGATTCACTTTGAACTCTTTCTAGTCAGATTCAGGATGAACTCTTACTAGTCAGATTCAGGTTGAACTCTTTCTAGTCAGATTCAGGTTGAACTCTTTCTAGTCAGATTCAGGTTGAACTCTTTCTAGTCAGATTCAGGTTGAACTCTTTCTAGTCAGATTCAGGTTGAACTCTTTCTAGTCAGATTCAGGTTGAACTCTTTCTAGTCAGATTCAGGTTGAACTCTTTCTACTAAGATTCAGGTTGAACTCTTTCTACTAAGATTCAGGTTGAACTCTTTCTACTAAGATTCAGGTTGAACTCTTTCTACTAAGATTCAGGTTGAACTCTTTCTAGTCAGATTCAGGTTGAACTCTTTCTACTAAGATTCAGGTTGAACTCTTTCTAGTCAGATTCAGGTTGAACTCTTTCTAGTCAGATTCAGGTTGAACTCTTTCTAGTCAGATTCAGGTTGAACTCTTTCTAGTCAGATTCGGGTTGAATTCTTTCTACTAAGATTCAGGTTGAACTCTTTCTAGTCAGATTCAGGTTGAACTCTTTCTAGTCAGATTCAGGTTGAACTCTTTCTACTAAGATTCAGGTTGAACTCTTTCTACTAAGATTCAGGTTGAACTCTTTCTAGTCAGATTCAGGTTGAACTCTTTCTACTAAGATTCAGGTTGAACTCTTTCTAGTCAGATTCACTTTGAACTCTTTCTAGTCAGATTCACTTTGAACTCTTTCTAGTCAGATTCAGGATGAACTCTTACTAGTCAGATTCAGGTTGAACTCTTTCTAGTCAGATTCAGGTTGAACTCTTTCTAGTCAGATTCAGGTTGAACTCTTTCTAGTCAGATTCAGGTTGAATTCTTTCTAGTCAGATTCAGGTTGAACTCTTTCTAGTAAGATTCAGGTTGAACTCTTTCTAGTCAGATTCAGGTTGAACTCTTACTAGTCAGATTCACTTTGAACTCTTTCTAGTCAGATTCAGGTTGAACTCTTTCTACTAAGATTCAGGATGAACTCTTTCTAGTCAGATTCAGGTTGAACTCTTTCTAGTCAGATTCAGGTTGAACTCTTTCTAGTCAGATTCAGGTTGAACTCTTTCTAGTCAGATTCGGGTTGAATTCTTTCTACTAAGATTCAGGTTGAACTCTTTCTAGTCAGATTCAGGTTGAACTCTTTCTAGTCAGATTCAGGTTGAACTCTTTCTAGTCAGATTCAGGTTGAACTCTTTCTACGAAGATTCAAGTTGAACTCTTTCTAGTCAGATTCAGGTTGAACTCTTTCAAGTCAGATTCAAGTTGAACTCTTTCTAGTCAGATTCAGGTTGAACTCTTTCTAGTCAGATTCAGGTTGAACTCTTTCTAGTCAGATTCAGGTTGAACTCTTTCAAGTCAGATTCAGGTTGAACTCTTTCTAGTCAGATTCAGGTTGAACTCTTTCTACTAAGATTCAGGTTGAACTCTTTCTAGTCAGATTCAGGTTGAAGTCTTTCTAGTCAGATTCAGGTTGAACTCTTTCTAGTCAGATTCAGGTTGAACTCTTTCTAGTCAGATTCAGGTTGAACTCTTTCTACGAAGATTCAAGTTGAACTCTTTCTAGTCAGATTCAGGTTGAACTCTTTCAAGTCAGATTCAAGTTGAACTCTTTCTAGTCAGATTCAGGTTGAACTCTTTCTAGTCAGATTCAGGTTGAACTCTTTCTAGTCAGATTCAGGTTGAACTCTTTCTACTAAGATTCAGGTTGAACTCTTTCTAGTCAGATTCAGGTTGAAGTCTTTCTAGTCAGATTCAGGTTGAACTCTTTCTAGTCAGATTCAGGTTGAACTCTTTCTACTAAGATTCAGGTTGAACTCTTTCTAGTCAGATTCACTTTGAACTCTTTCTAGTCAGATTCAGGTTAAACTCTTTCTAGTCAGATTCATGTTGAACTCTTTCTACTAAGATTCAGGTTGAACTCTTTCTAGTCAGATTCAGGTTGAACTCTTTCTAGTAAGATTCAGGTTGAACTCTTTCTAGTCAGATTCAGGTTGAACTCTTACTAGTCAGATTCACTTTGAACTCTTTCTAGTCAGATTCAGGTTGAACTCTTTCTAGTCAGATTCAGGTTGAACTCTTTCTAGTCAGATTCACTTTGAACTCTTTCTAGTCAGATTCAGGTTGAAGTCTTTCTAGTCAGATTCACTTTGAACTCTTTCTAGTCAGATTCAGGTTGAACTCTTTCTAGTCAGATTCAGGATGAACTCTTACTAGTCAGATTCACTTTGAACTCTTTCTAGTCAGATTCAGGTTGAACTCTTTCTAGTCAGATTCAGGTTGAAGTCTTTCTAGTCAGATTCACTTTGAACTCTTTCTAGTCAGATTCAGGTTGAACTCTTTCTAGTCAGATTCGGGTTGAATTCTTTCTACTAAGATTCAGGTTGAACTCTTTCTACTAAGATTCAGGTTGAACTCTTTCTACTAAGATTCAGGTTGAACTCTTTCTACTAAGATTCAGGTTGAACTCTTTCTACTAAGATTCAGGTTGAACTCTTTCTAGTCAGATTCAGGTTGAACTCTTTCTACTAAGATTCAGGTTGAACTCTTTCTACTAAGATTCAGGTTGAACTCTTTCTAGTCAGATTCACTTTGAACTCTTTCTAGTCAGATTCACTTTGAACTCTTTCTAGTCAGATTCAGGATGAACTCTTACTAGTCAGATTCAGGTTGAACTCTTTCTAGTCAGATTCAGGTTGAACTCTTTCTAGTCAGATTCAGGTTGAACTCTTTCTAGTCAGATTCAGGTTGAACTCTTTCTAGTCAGATTCAGGTTGAACTCTTTCTAGTCAGATTCAGGTTGAACTCTTTCTAGTCAGATTCAGGTTGAACTCTTTCTACTAAGATTCAGGTTGAACTCTTTCTACTAAGATTCAGGTTGAACTCTTTCTACTAAGATTCAGGTTGAACTCTTTCTACTAAGATTCAGGTTGAACTCTTTCTAGTCAGATTCAGGTTGAACTCTTTCTACTAAGATTCAGGTTGAACTCTTTCTAGTCAGATTCAGGTTGAACTCTTACTAGTCAGATTCACTTTGAACTCTTTCTAGTCAGATTCAGGTTGAACTCTTTCTACTAAGATTCAGGATGAACTCTTTCTAGTCAGATTCAGGTTGAACTCTTTCTAGTCAGATTCAGGTTGAACTCTTTCTAGTCAGATTCGGGTTGAATTCTTTCTACTAAGATTCAGGTTGAACTCTTTCTAGTCAGATTCAGGTTGAACTCTTTCTAGTCAGATTCAGGATGAACTCTTTCTAGTCAGATTCAGGTTGAACTCTTTCTAGTCAGATTCAGGATGAACTCTTTCTAGTCAGATTCAGGTTGAACTCTTTCTAGTCAGATTCAGGTTGAACTCTTTCTAGTCAGATTCACTTTGAACTCTTTCTAGTCAGATTCAGGTTGAAGTCTTTCTAGTCAGATTCACTTTGAACTCTTTCTAGTCAGATTCAGGTTGAACTCTTTCTAGTCAGATTCAGGATGAACTCTTACTAGTCAGATTCACTTTGAACTCTTTCTAGTCAGATTTAGGTTGAACTCTTTCTAGTCAGATTCAGGTTGAAGTCTTTCTAGTCAGATTCACTTTGAACTCTTTCTAGTCAGATTCAGGTTGAACTCTTTCTAGTCAGATTCGGGTTGAATTCTTTCTACTAAGATTCAGGTTGAACTCTTTCTAGTCAGATTCAGGTTGAACTCTTTCTACTAAGATTCAGGTTGAACTCTTTCTACTAAGATTCAGGTTGAACTCTTTCTAGTCAGATTCAGGTTGAACTCTTTCTAGTCAGATTCAGGTTGAACTCTTTCTAGTCAGATTCACTTTGAACTCTTTCTAGTCAGATTCACTTTGAACTCTTTCTAGTCAGATTCACTTTGAACTCTTTCTAGTCAGATTCAGGATGAACTCTTACTAGTCAGATTCAGGTTGAACTCTTTCTAGTCAGATTCAGGTTGAACTCTTTCTAGTCAGATTCAGGTTGAACTCTTTCTAGTCAGATTCAGGTTGAACTCTTTCTAGTCAGATTCAGGTTGAACTCTTTCTAGTCAGATTCAGGTTGAACTCTTTCTAGTCAGATTCAGGTTGAACTCTTTCTACTAAGATTCAGGTTGAACTCTTTCTAGTCAGATTCAGGTTGAACTCTTTCTACTAAGATTCAGGTTGAACTCTTTCTAGTCAGATTCAGGTTGAACTCTTTCTAGTCAGATTCAGGTTGAACTCTTTCTACTAAGATTCAGGTTGAACTCTTTCTAGTCAGATTCAGGTTGAACTCTTACTAGTCAGATTCACTTTGAACTCTTTCTACTAAGATTCAGGTTGAACTCTTTCTACTAAGATTCAGGATGAACTCTTTCTAGTCAGATTCAGGTTGAACTCTTTCTAGTCAGATTCAGGTTGAACTCTTTCTACTAAGATTCAGGTTGAACTCTTTCTAGTCAGATTCAGGTTGAACTCTTTCTACTAAGATTCAGGTTGAACTCTTTCTAGTCAGATTCAGGTTGAACTCTTTCTAGTCAGATTCAGGTTGAACTCTTTCTACTAAGATTCAGGTTGAACTCTTTCTAGTCAGATTCAGGTTGAACTCTTACTAGTCAGATTCACTTTGAACTCTTTCTACTAAGATTCAGGTTGAACTCTTTCTACTAAGATTCAGGATGAACTCTTTCTAGTCAGATTCAGGTTGAACTCTTTCTAGTCAGATTCAGGTTGAACTCTTTCTAGTCAGATTCGGGTTGAATTCTTTCTACTAAGATTCAGGTTGAACTCTTTCTAGTCAGATTCAGGTTGAACTCTTTCTAGTCAGATTCAGGATGAACTCTTTCTAGTCAGATTCAGGTTGAACTCTTTCTAGTCAGACTCAGGATGAACTCTTTCTAGTCAGATTCAGGTTGAACTCTTTCTAGTCAGATTCAGGTTGAACTCTTTCTAGTCAGATTAAGGTTGAACTCTTTCTAGTCAGATTCGGGTTGAATTCTTTCTACTAAGATTCAGGTTGAACTCTTTCAAGTCAGATTCAGGTTGAACTCTTTCAAGTCAGATTCAGGTTGAACTCTTTCTAGTCAGATTTAGGTTGAACTCTTTACAGTCAGATTCAGGTTGAACTCTACTAAGATCATTTCTTTAATTCTGCAAGGGCCCTATGCTGATTAGTATTTGTAATCCAAACTATTCACTTAACAGGTCTTGCTGCAGTAGACTAGTCATTCTCTCCTCCTTCTACTCCCCCCCCCCCCTATTCGTGTGTGCTTACAATTTGATAGTTAATGTGCATGCATTCTGCATATACTTTCATAAGTAATAATTGACATAAATAAAAGCAGCATTGCAAGATACAATTGTAAAATTTGGTGCAGAATGTGGTACTATGGTTTCCTTGAACTCTTTGTGTATCAGATACACTAGTACTCTACAGGATTTGTATCGCTGTATTACTTGTGATAGAGGCAGATGCGTCACACAAAGTCTTAGGGTTATGGTGAAAGTGCTTCATCATCATGGAAAGGGGCTTGTAGAGTGATTGTAATGATGGTGATCTACACCCTCCATTGGGGGTGTGATGTCAATCTTCATTTCCACATTCCTATTAATTGTTAGCCCCTTGAAGATGCCAGATCAGGACCCCCTCCTTAGACATTTCTTCAGAGAGGAACACATCCTGTGCCTGACAAAATGCAGCTCTATGGGATTTGTGTGTATCACTGGTAAAAAAATCTCACCATATACAGAGTTACATGGGTGATTCACGAGTCTCGTATGAAAAGAAATTACTGGAAAATTGGAGAATATTAAAACCCACAGAACTGTTTATTTAGAAACTATGTGTGTATAATAAAGTAGTTTATTCATTATTGTGGAAATTTAGGATTGGCAGGAATATTAAAACTAACATTAAAGAAGACAAAGAGAAAGGTTGACATAAAAAGAAAGATCCAGACAGTGGGACAAACAGAAGGGGAACAGAGAGAGAGAGAGAGAGAGAATAGAGAGAGAGAGAGAGAGGGGGAGAGAGAGAGAGAGAGAGTGAGAATAGAGACCGAACGGTAGTCAGAGATACAGTTGACAGAGAGACGTAGAGAGAAGGAGACAGAACAGGAGTCAAGAGGGACAGACAGACAGACAGACAGACAGATGGCGAGACAGCAAGAGAGACATACAAACAAAGAGACAGATGGAGAGAGACAGACAGACAGACAGAAACACACACACACCAGCCAGTAGTACCCATCCACCTTCCCGTGTCTCCTGAAGGGAAGGAAGCCAATCAAAAGCAGTATCCTGAACTGATCAAACTCATTTCTCTGAAAATTTGTACTATCCGATTTCAATTTTAGATGAAAGGAGATTAACCTGTTGAAATAGAGTCAATAGCATTCTCAATCAGATAAGAGCCTTGGGTAATTGAACATAGTCTGCACAAGGCTTGGCTCCAGTATCTTAAACCCTGTTCAGACGTCTTTCTATACCTGTAGCCCGGACTACATGAAAATGGTCCGTTGGTACCGCTTGTGGCCCACAATAGGTAACTCTTTTCAGCACCAGTCCCTCTGAAGGCCTATAGGATTGCACACACTTGTGTCCCAAAAGTAATGAAAAGGTTAATGAATGGTGTTCCCAAGCTCATATTGTTCACTTGCAGATTCTGCACCATTTCTCAATTAGTTTTACTTTTAGCACCTTCAGCAGGGCAGTGGAATCCTAGCGCTACAAATGATGACACAGGTTAAAAACAGGAAAAAACTTGGCAATGTTGCACTTTTTTAATTGTAGTCACCATGCCAACAGCCAATTAGCTGTTACACATTGCAGCTGCTGGTATATGGTTGTTGTAGTCAATTGTTACAGGTTGTGTATCCCTTGTGGATGCCAAAGAAATCAAAGTTCTGTGACTTTTTAGTGTTCATATTGATGTTACGATTGATGTTTCATATAGAACAAATCACAAAACTTAAGCAAGTCAATGCTGTCATCAAGGATATCTATTGTTAGCTTAAATATGGTCAGATATGAATATAACAATTGAAGCTTTTATGGATGATACCAACTTCATTTAGAATTTGAAAAGAAGGAGTTGAATTTAGGAGGCAGATTAGAGAGTGGTATGTTTTTCATGCTGCATTGAATCATTCTAGATGCATCACTGTTTAATCGTATATTCCACAAAGTGGAATATGTAGGACTTGTGGTTTATGTAATGTCTTAAAGAATTTGAGTTTATCTGCAGAATACTTATCTTAAAATTATAGTATTCTTAGGAGCTACACACATCCAACATGGTTGCATGCTTGTGCATTGATATTAAGCACGATTACTTTGCAGACCTGTTTCCATCTATGCTTGATGATCATGTCTCACGCATGCACAGGTACTGAACATTTCAGTCAAGCATAATTTCCACATTGAAGAATTAGGTGATGATCCATACACTCATTTTCTGTGTTTAATGCAATATGCTTCACCAGTTTTTTGTCAATGCATGGCCATACCGCACCATGATGATAGCGATGTGCATTTACACCTCGATTAGTGGCTCGTACATATTTATCTTTCTTTAATTAAATCATGCATTAGCGGCAAACCCCTCTTTTGGGTGCTTTATGTCATCAAAAGTGTAAAATATGTCATAACAGATGTATTCTTTTTGTGTATGATACATTTATAGCTCCATTAATTATTTATATGTTCTCAATTCCTTTGTCAGCCCTAGAAAAGGTTAAATGAATAATTTGAAGCAATTAAACACGAACATCAAAATAATGTTAACATCTAAAAAAGGAATAGAAAGCTCTTTAAATGACTTGTATTTGATAATTTAAAGACCACAAATCAAACCATTTTCTGTCAAATCTCAATTTGCTTGAAGTTGTGAAACCAGGTATATACAGTCTTTAATTAGACAGTACTTTATGATCTGGTAGTTGGATTTGAATTCTACTGTCATCTTACAGCTTACAAAAATGGTCTGTTTAAAGCCTCTGAACAATTCTTGTTATTTTGCTTTGTAGAAACATACATAACTAGTTGGAAATCAGAATGTGAAACAAATTGTACTGTTTTCTGAAAGTAATATTTCACATTTGACTACAGCATGTGAAGATGATTATGAGAAAATGTCATGAGGTTAAGTATATGCACTTTGTATATTAGCTTTCATGTGCGTGAGTGAAAGGTTTTCATAGCTACCTTTTATCCATCAAATGAAGTTTGTGGATAGATGTGGGCATGGCTGGAGGCTAGGTAGTTGCAAGGTGAGAAGCCAGTGGCTGCGTCTCTCACTCTCGCTCTCTGGCCTTCTCTTACACCTGTCAATAACGATCACAAGCAGGAGTGAGGAATCCGTCTTGTCTGGGCCCTGATCAACAAGTGATGATTTCTCTGCCTATATCACAGCTTGCTTAGCCTGCATTTCAGGCTGATGGGCATTACTCTAATCCAAAGTCTGCAATAAACATGTCTGTTTGCAGTAGACTATTTTGCTCTCTAGTTTTTCTTTAGCTTCGACAGATTTGGAAAAAAGGAGATGGATTGAGAATCAGAAGGAGAATGGAAAAGTGACAATTCTTTTGAGTTCTTGAATCGATCGTACCGTTTAAATAATGTTAAACAGACTAGAAGCCAGGCCACATATTTTTTTTATGTTCTTTTTCCCTATTGATTTGGGGACCTTGCCAAATAAATTCTTGAAAAGTAATACTTAACTAAGGACATGATATTTTTTTTTATCAAAGATAGTGATGATTTTCTGCATATCATATCAATCAGTTTGACCTTCAGCACTCTCCAGGTCTTAAAAAAATTGTTCCTTGAATTTTTTAAAAAACATTCTTGAATTGGGGTGGTGTTAGAAGTGGTTTGGATGGCAATCAATCCTTCACATTCAATTAACCTACAGGGAGATTCCTCATCTAGGCTCCCTGAGACAGATTAATTACAGTATCTTGAAGGCAGATCCTTTTCTAATTGCATCTTTCTCAGATATCTCCTCAATTGCCAAGAGAAAGCAGTTCATTATATCCATTCATGTTGCCGGCTTGTGCCGGTATCAAGGATGATGTAGGAGGGGAATCATGGGCAATCTTCAACGGGCTGCAATCAGAGCCTGTTAGTGTTGATGGCAAGGGGATGGTAGCCTGAATTCAAGGCTGTGGAACATTTCTAACTGAAAACTGAAAACTAACATTCAAACTGAAAACTGGAGTCTTGTTCTCTGCAGAGTACAATAGAATTAAACCAATCACTTTATCATTCTCTTTTCTCAGTTAGGGTGAGCCAGACTGAAAAGAAATGGAGAAAGATTAGTCTACTGCAGCCAGACCCCGTTATTGAAGAGTTTATTTTAGCAATGCAGCCTTTGAGCCAGGCTAAGGGCAGGTATGTTTGATGTGTGTGAATGAAGTGTTTTACCCTTTCTTTCTGGTCTAACTTCTTCTTAATAGGATTTGCATGTACAGTGAAAACTTCTTAGTACATTAAAGACAATCTGTCTGTAAAGACCACATTCTTAATTTCTCTTAGACAATGTTTCTCATTGAAACATGTATTCACAACAAAACCTTCCATATACATACCACTTATGTATAAGAACACATTTTTATTCTCTCTCGAGCAGTCTTTATATAGGTGTAAGTGCACTACATGTACGTGTAATAAAATGCATCATTTGATCGTGAAGAGTTAATCATAGAAGGGTACAAAATGTCTTTTAATTTGTATCCAAATAGATCTAATGTCATTTACATCATATTATAGAAGTGTCGTAAAGGAATATTCATATATTGCATAATGCAACAATTTATTAAAAGTACAATGGAGTTCAGCCAATTGTAGTAAATTCTACTATTGCAAGCTCAGTAGTGTTGGAAAGCAGACACTAAATTACATTATATTAAAATGGGCGTGTGGCTGACACCCTAGATATGATAACGGACTAAAGTGGGCGGCGACAGATGACAGGTTAATCATCTCTGCTTCATCCCAGACAATAACTTCCTCTTCCAAGGGTGGAGCGACTGAGCAGAGGAGAAGAACCTCTGGGATACCTAGACAAGAAAGGAAATACATCTTGGAGGATTCCTCTGGTTTATCTGTACCATCAGGAAGTGATGTCTTCATGATAAAGTTTGTAAGGATCTGTATGATTGAAAGTGCAAGGGTGTAGCTGTACTATTTCAACTTCAAGAATTAAAAAAAAATACTATAACATATTTGAGTTATTGGATAATTGTGTGCATTATTCAAGTGATGTAGTTCTACCATGCCCATTTTGTCTAGGAGCACAAAATGATATTAAGGAGTAAGGGTTTAGGTTAAGGTTCAGGATTGGGGTTGTCTTTGGGGATTACAGTAGGAGTTAAGAAATATGGTTTTGTGACTTGATATGAAAGGGTAAATTTAAACAGTTCTGCTTACAAGTAGACAGGAATGGGATGAAAACAGATAGAACAAATGGCTATAGACCTTTGAGTTCACATTTTATAGAAGATTAACATTCTCATTTAATATTAATAGAGGTGCTCATAAACTTTACAGTAGCAGCACCTTATAATCACCTTGACTCTTGGCTCACCCATGCTCTCCCATCACCAGCAGATATGAGCTTTAGATATTATGACAAGAATCGTCAGAGGTATGAAAATCGTATCACCTCCTAACCTTGCCCCATATCTCACCCCATTTCCAATCGTCTGCTCCCACTCCAATCCCAGGGGGGCAAATACCCCCTGCGATTAACCAGTCATTCTCCTCCTCGTGTTCTAGCGCTCCCTGCCTGCCTGCTTGCCTGACCTGGCAGCGTTACTCACTCCCTATGTAGATTGAGGTTACAGTGGAGCGCGTCAGGGAGATGAAAGCAGGTTGGTGGGAGAATGGGGGTGAAAGCTAGCGGGTCTGCACTTGATGGAAGCTGACAAAACTCCACATTATTTCTCGAAAAAATGATCTGCTGATAGAAAATAGTGTACCCTTCGCGTCTTCGTCAGACCACTGTTACAATATAAGACATTGTATGGGTTGAGAATCTTCATTCAAAATGCAAAATGCAAAGCTATACAATTTGCAATACCATACTGTTATAGCACAATATGTTGTGGCCTGTCTTAATTAAGGGGTTCGCTTGAGAAAATATCCAGATTTTGCCTGGTCACCTTACAGGAACAATGCTCTCCATACATTCTTAGAAAAGTAGAAGTGAGTGGCCAAAATAATGCAGGGTATGGTTACCTTACAGTTCATGTTAACACAGACACAACTTGAACTGTGTCTTCTATCTATGATCAGCAAATAGCGCACTATTCTGTAAACTTGGGTCCAGTTGAGACCCGCCTGTAGTGTGGGCTGAGGCAGGAGAGGGTGAAATCTAATTTCCCGCTGGCTGGTCCCGGGCAAGCTGAGCATGTCACAGCCTACTGGCTGACTAGGCCCGATAAATGAGATGAGAGAGAGAGATGTAATGACTGGCTCTAATGATGACAGGGCTCCTCGTCGTTACGCCCCAACCAACCACCAATCAGAGTGGAGATATTTTCAGATTGCACATTGGCCGTGTCGCCAATACTTTGGCTGACATGGGTAGAAATTGTAGCCTCACTCTCAGGATGTTTGCACATTTCTGATCAAAACTGAAAAATATAGTCTGATATTCTAAGACTAGTCACCGCATCATTCTCATCTTTTCCTAATCCAGAAGCTGTGGAAGAAACTTGGAATGATTAGTCTACTGTAGCCAGACCCCTTTATTGAATACTTTGATCCAGAAATACGGAACAGCCTGGAAGACAGGCTAGCATCATCACTACTCACAGAGATTGCTCCACATATGTACATATTGAACTTCCAGAGTGGATATATATTTTCAGATTGCATCCGTGTGTCTGCAGTGATCTGGGGTGACATGGGTATCAAGATAGCATCATCACTTCTCCTTGCAGGGATTTCCCTACATGTGTATCACTTCCTGTGCTGGAAGAGATGCTAGTGAAAAAAAATGACATGGAGGATCAGGGCACTTCAGCCCCCCCCCCCCCCCCCCCCCCGCAATGTAGCAAAGAGTCCCTGTTACCTCTCTCAATGCCAAGCCAAAAAAGGCCCATTGGCTTATTACCCATTTCATGCACTCCATACTACAAGGGTTAAATCATAGATATTTTTGCCTCATTGGGTAAAATGCACCTGTAGGGTGTTTGTTTCATAACATTAGGTATGAAAAGTATACCCTCTGTAATGATTGTGTTTTTTTCCCTTGGAGTTACATCTCACATCTAGGAATTGGTCCATAAAGTATCGTAAAGTAAAATGTCCGAAACCTATGTCTTCGGTCTTTCAGATATTAGAAAAAAATTGTGTTAAGTGTTACCTCATGTTTAGTCATACCTTGAAGGCAATGGATAGCAGTGGTCAAGATTACAAGAATTATTGCAGAGCCGTTCTATGGTCACAACAGGTACGAGTCTCCTTTGACTTCTTGATCACAAGAAGCAATCATCTCAAAATAATTTAGTACAGTGAAACCTGCTTTAAAAGACCGCCTGTCTATATAGACAATATTTCATGTTCCCCTTGAACAAAGTTCTTATTGCATTTTGTATTGAAGCGACCTGTACATAAAGACCACATTGTCTCCCTTGAGCGGTCTTTCTATACAGGGTTCATTGTAATTGAAATCAAAGTATCTTAGAACCTATGATGATGGCAGACTTTTCCTGTCATGATGACAGTTCCTGTAATCTTTGCCTGGTGCTATCTAGATTTAAACACATTTAAAGACTGTTTCACTTACCACGTGAGCCCATCTTAAAGAGATAGTGCGCCCTGAAATTATTTTGGTCTCAATAAAAGGAAACACATGAAAGAAACATGTTAGTGAAGATTTGACGAAAATCGGTCAAAGGAAAAGAAAGTTATTTAATTTTAAAGTTTTGTGAACTATCCCTTTAAGGCCTATACGTAAATAAACATGAATCTCCATAAAGTATATTTGGGCTGTAATGTATCTGTTAACCATCTCAGTCCCATGCCAGGAGAATCCTACTACAGTACATTTCAAGCACCTAAGGT
The DNA here is from genome assembly GCA_963669155.1 of Arbacia lixula. Taxonomy (NCBI): domain Eukaryota; kingdom Metazoa; phylum Echinodermata; class Echinoidea; order Arbacioida; family Arbaciidae; genus Arbacia; species Arbacia lixula. The sequence goes on from OZ022578.1 coordinate 28,623,097, forward strand.
ACTTGGAGGATTAAAGTTCCTGTCTGTATACCTGTGGCCTTAGCTCTTGTAGTACCAAGCCTAGAAAATCCCTTTAACCATTTATTACACTTATCATGCACCTATGGTACTGTGACCACATTGGGCCAGCCTTGGTCATCATAGATTGTATTCAATGACCGTGATCACTAAAGTAACTTCAAGGCATAAACCGGGAGTAGGAAGTTGTGTGTACTGTTGATTGTTTACGCTACATTGCAAATCAGCTCTATACTCTATTTCCTCAGCACGCAACACATACATAATGACACGGCAGATTTTCAAGATTACAAGAAAAAACTTGTTGACTTCAAATCCCATGAATACAATTCCAATCTAACGGTGGGTGAATTTGTGCTGTGATGGCGAGTTCTTTGAGGGCTGCGAAGCGGAATAAACCTTTGGAGGCATAATCAGATTAAAACACCTTGGCTCACACTACGTGCTTTAATCCCGCACGGGAAGTTATAGAAATTTAATATTCTTCCTGGGGTCAACTTCCTGTATGAGTGAGGCAGCAACGTGATGCAACCATCAGCTCAACGGAGGAATCCATCAACATAGATTTGCAACTAAACTAGTCCGCATTTTAAATTTTGAAGTGACAAACTATTTGAAATCGCCTTGTGATTAACTGCTTATTGGTTGGCAGCTACTGGCCCTTATTACACCGTTTCTATACCGTACAAGATGCTTCGCACATCGCTGCATTGCTCACCAGGGCCATGTTGCTTTTAGGTTTTCAAACATTGTAACTTACCATCAATGGTTAATACCATGGCAACAGTCAATGAGCTCTCATTATTGCACCTGTTGCCATGGTAGTTACTATTGATGGTTAAGTTAGAATAATTGAAAACCTATGTGCATCATGGCCCTGGCCAGTCTTCTCCCTTGCCGTTGTCTGGAGTATAAGATGCATTGTTAAGACAACGTTTCCGTAGGAATCTTCCACACTTCTTTATAATCATATCTTATCTCAAAGTGGACAAGAAATGATCACGGTAACAGCATTGCTTAGATTTAGTTGCTTAGAGTTTGGGATATTAAAAATGATATTTTGCTTCCAAGATATGAGGTGCTAGACTATATTTTAAGTCATCCCGACAGAAAACCCATTTGAAAGTACTCCACTTGTGTGGATAATCTTGTTTTACAGGAAATGATCCTGACTAACTCTTCATCCACCATTGATGCATTTCTGCCCAAGATATACACAAAAAGTCTGTAGAGCAGTAGTTGGTCTGCTGCGAAAAGGGTTAAAGTTTCCTTTATGAGATTTCTCTTGGTCAAGAGAAACCTGGTTTATGTAGCTGATCCGACCCTGGAAAGTTCAAGAGAAGTTCACGTATGAGAGTATGAGTGAAGAGCGAGACTGAAGATCAATGTGGCCTCATTAACTGCTTCTTCTCACTTCATTAGAGCTGGTATTTGGTCTTGCCTGAAAGCTCAAAGCAAAATATAGATTGTGTGGTGCAAAGCTAACAAAATAATCACGCATGAGATCACGGAATGACAACACAGGTTTGTGCAATGTCACAAAGACACTATGTAACAGAGTTGACTCGATTCATAACTGAAGCATTTAAATGTGACTCGTTCTTGCAATTAAATCATGTAGAATTATTGATCCAAGGTAAGTGAAAGCAAGCAGAAGTATCATGACGTATGAAAGTGTGGAGGAAAATAATGAGACATGGCTTGATTGGAATCATGGTAAATTTACAAGTAGGGTAGCTGTTTTTGTCAGCTCAGAATAATGTCTTTAAGGTAAGAGGTAATAGTGTAATGGTTTTAGGGATTTATTAATATATTCATGACCAAGATTTTGTTCAATTTCAACAATAACTGTTATCATTTTGAGATGATTCCTTCCTGGTATTCTGAAATCAAATGATAATGGAATCCATGGTCATGATAGAATAGCACTCCTCTGATTATAGGTCCTGTACACTCAACTGCTGCTATACTGTTCCTTTTTGGTTATGATTTTTGGATTGAGAATAAAAACATTCATCTAGCATTATATATTTGTACTCTCTTGAAGTCTTTGGATGAAATATCTCGAAGGTTGTAATTAAAATAAAAGGCACTATAGGTCTGTAGACTTGATATAATAAAGGATACTCTCAAAAGACTACACATGTATATTATGCATGTGGTAATCTGAATATCATTAATGGTCAGTCATTAATTTGTGACCATCAATGGCAAACCACTTTTCCATCCAAGGTTTGAGAGAAGTATCATGGGAGAGTCTTGGTGTGAGTTTGGAGTTGGGTAGATCAGCCTTGCCTCATTTAATTCCTTGTGGGATGATGGTCATCTCATTATGGTGATAAAGAAGAAACTAATTGCAGCGGTCTCATAGAAGTCTCATTGTAATGATGGCTTCCCTGCGTCTAATGAAATAGCTTCCATCCAGGAGAAAACAACTTTTACTTTCCTCCCAATATCACAATCAATTCTTTCAAGCAGAACGTGAGAATTCCATGTCTCTACATGTCTTGATCATATACATTTATGACCTCCATGACATTACCATGAAGTTGCATATTTAATGGTGAGACGTGTTATGTACTGAGAGTCATAATGTGGTAAGGACTTTTTCTCATAGGACCGGCCATCTCGTCACAGCAAAATCAACTTGCGTACCCCCAACCCCAAATCAGCAACAACACGATACAAAATGATACCAATACATCATGTACATCGATTAAACTTTGACTCGAATTGATTTGAATTGAATTTTAAAGTGAAACAATAATCATCAATACCTGTTAATGTTGGTGTTATGTTGAAATTGAAATAAGAACAGGTGTTATTATCTTCAAACCTTGCTTTAATGTATTTTTAACACATTGTTTGGATATGACTGTACCATGATAGTGCTGTATATAAGCATGTTTTAAGATTTTGAACACCGAAAATTGATGATTGAGGAAAATAGCCCTCATTGTAGATTGAACGGAGACTATACGGAAAAGAGGATGACCTTAACTACTAGAGACATGAGGTGAAGTATTGGGGAGGAAGATGGGATGATATTAAGAGAAAGAGAGAGAGAGAGAGAGAGAGAGAGAGAGAGAGAGAGAGAGAGGGAGGGAGGGAAAGAGAGAGAAAGAAAAAAAGAGAGAGAAAGGAAGAGATAGAGAGAAAGAGAAAGAAAAGGAGAAGAAAAGAGGAGAGGATGGTAGAGGAATGAAAAACAGAGAGGTGAGGAGAGTGACTGACACAGAGTGGGGGAGATATAGAGAAAAAGAAACAGTGAGAGAAGGAGGGAGTGAAAAAAAGCATATGAGAGAGAGAGAGAGAGAGAGAGAGAGAGAGAGAGAGAGAGAGAGAGAGAGGGGGGGGGGGGAGGGAAGAAAAGAGAATGAGATGAAAGAAGTGGAGGCGATGCGGTGATGTGTTATAATCGAGACTGAAGGTCTCCACATAGCTTCTGGTAAAAGTTGTTACGTATAGGTATTAAGGAGCAATGGGATGCGGAGGGAGATAAAACCTGACCATTAGATGGGAGAGAATGGATAGATGGAGGGGGACGAGAGAGAGAGTTGGTTGGTTGAGATCAGCAGCCAAATGATGATTGCTACTGCAAATTTCAGGAGACCCAATTTATGTGATTAGATGACTCACTGAGGGGCAGCTGATAGGGGGAGGGAGCGTGACGTGGTAGGGGGGAACTCAACGAGATACCAACGTCCGTGGGATGAATGATGAATGATGAAAGTGCCTACACGAGGGCCTACCTGCCCACTGCGTGCAAGAGGAAGAATGTGACGCCTTCTCTGGAAATTCATCAGCAACTACACCATGATTGCCTGGCTGCTGTCTTCCATAGCCATCATATTGAAATTAAATCATGAAGAAATTATGTTTTTTTAGGAAATCTTTAAATCTTTAAATCTACATCATCCTGGGAACTTCTAATACCAGTATCTAGGTCTAATATCTAATTTCAGAAATTTCTTTATGGCTTTTGTTTATTACAGTTATGCCTGAAGGTTTACATCAAATGGCAAAAAGGAAGATTTTCTAAAAAGAAATGCCTCCAGGGTGTTTTAATGTTGCCTAGTCAAATCATTTTATAAAACTAATGAATATGTGTCATAAATACAAGGCATGTGCCAAAAATGGTTAAAAATGGTATTTCAATTTATTTGAATAAAGAATGAGGGCACATCTGGTTCATTTGAAGGAAATGTTGAATATGCCTCTTGCATCCTTTATGCAGGATAGGCCTATGATACTGATGACGTTCTAGAGTCAATATAATAACGGTGGTGTGGGCTGACATTGACAGCATTGTGTGTGCTTACTGCGACCCAGGGACGGAAGTAGCAGTGGTCTCATGTCTTCCACATGACTCACCAAACTCTCACCATCACTAACGTAGTAATGGAAAAAAGATTGATATTTCTCTGAAGGCCATGGTTCCTCCCTGCAACCCCCCCCCCTACCTAAAAAATGAAAAGGATATATTTTTTAAAGGTGTGGATACTTTCTCTTTCTAAGAAGTTTGCATGGAGGCATGCAGACCTTTTCTTGAGAGAAACAAACCTTTCAAGTGCCGCACATTTATTCAACTCTGACAATGCGATTCAGGTGGTGGCAAGGCTGTGCCATAGCAAAGTGCAGACATATAAACTGAAATATATTGTTTTTTAGTTAATGTCAAGTTACATGTAGCGTCAATTGAAGTGAAATGTTCTGAAAATAGTTCCAAGCATGGAATGCACTCAACCCCAAATAAGAGCAGTTTTTAAATTTACATTTCCATGTAACTTAGTTGATTGACTTCCAGGTTGGGAGATATTTATAATCCAAATTGTCACAGGTAGGCCGACAAAAAAGATGTTGAATAAGCCGGAGAAGTACTGGCCTGTGATCAGTCTTTTTCACCGAGACCGATGTATTTCATCCTAGACCAGTGATTTTTTAATATAACTTGTAAGTCAGGATAGTATGTTCATAAACTCCTCTTTGTTAGTATTGTGAATCACTGCTTCTACCCATGCCTAGCCTGACTTCCAGACTGTTGGACATTTTTCTGATCCAAACTGAGAAAAGTAATAGTCAAGCACTCCTTTATCTGTCGTCATTTTATCATGCTCCTCTTTCCTCAGTCTATCCTTTTTGGGTGTGGGGGGGGGGGGGGGGGGGCGGGAACCGAAGAGGAAATCAATATCAACTAGTCTACATTAGCCAGACCCCTTTATTAAAAAGCTTGTTTTAGAAATGCCCACCAGTCTGAAAGCCAGACTAGCTTATACCATCTTCACAGCTAATACTATATTTTCCTCACCCTAATCCGGCGGGGCTACGGCTGAGCCCTTTACGATGATATCCAGACTTCTGGGGAAGTTATCAAACCACTATCAATAATTGAAATGAATTTCTCTTCCACGTACCAGCAAATTATGCGGAATTCACAAAGAGCGGTATGTGTGTGGGTCCACTCCACCACATTTCAGCATGAATAATGTACAGGGGCTGTTAGTACATGGCCGTGTGGGACTAGCGACTGTCGCTGCCTAATTTAGCAAGAGTTAAGAATGAATGTGCAATCAGCCAGTTTGAATGAACCATAAGATCCTAGCTCCCTCCCCTCCATTCCGGGGACCGTATCATACACGTAGCTGCCTTTCTGATGATGGAATGCTGTTTAGTCTATTTCCATTAGCATTCATCCATCGTAGAACTTGTCTTTAGCAACACATGTCATCCTTAGTGAAAAAAGCAAATCCATGTTATCAATATTTAATTGCATTTGGCCTAGTTAAAAGTGAGAGTGCAGTCAGCCGGCTTGAATGAACTACAAGTTTGCTTCCCCTGAAATCCAGGGACCACATTGCAAAATCCTGTTATGTAGCTCTCTCTGTGTTGATGGAACGCCATTTAGTCTAATTCCATCAATGTTCATCCATCTTAGAACTTGTCTTTAACAACACATGAATATTTTATTACATTTAGCCTAGTTATGAGTGAATGTGTTATTAGCCAGCAGACTTTGCAGATACCAGCCCTGAAATCTAGCGACCGCATCTTCAAGCTACTGGAATCCATTGAGCTTTGTACATGATGATCTCAATTACTTTGCTTAGTGCTCACCATCATAAGAGCTCAGCCTCAGCAACTCATGTCATTGTAACTTTGTGAGGATTTTTTAAAAGACATGTTTTTTTATTACATGGTTTGAAGAGGCTCACAAATTAAAAGTGACTACATGCTATGTTGAATGATACCAATATTTATCCACTGATATGCCTCCAACTAGAATCATAGCTTTTTAAAGTTTAGAAACAATGGTTCGTGAGATAAAATCTTCCACTTTAAAGATAGGAGTGTGGTAATGTGTAATACTGTATTGCTTCATTCACCTCAAGAAACAGGTCAAATGAACCATACTGCATATTGTGCATGCTGTGAGATTACATCTGATGACATGCAAACGTGTTCCATTGAGAAAGTCTCAAATACGATTTTGCCTCAAAATACATTTAAAAATGCATCATTATGGTAATTTCAAAATAAGGCCTTCTTCACGAATGCTATCCCCTTGCCTGAGTTCCCATTTCACTGCTGATTTCTAGCTGAAAATAGGTTCTTAAACACGACCATCATTTTATGCTTCCCTTAAACTGTGAATTGAAGATGTCGGCAAGCCCTGACAGTTTATACATGAGCGTTCTGCCTAATCTGTTGATATCTTCTCTAGATCACGGATCCCTCTAACCAGGATGTGACCTCAATCCAAGCTTCATTTACTGGAACGTTTGAAATATGAGGCAGATTTTGGTCTCCTCTGTGGATCTCACCTGATTTATGAGTTCTCAGGGGAGAGAGAGAAGAGAGAGAGAGAGAAAGATAGAGAGAGAGAGAGAGAGAGAGAGAGAGAGAGAGAGAGAGAGAGAAAAGAAGGGGAGGGGGTACTGGAGTGGTAAAGGAAACATATATCCCTAGTGTAACAAAACTGTATCGTTCTGCTTGAACATCCTGAGAAGTAGTTGTAAATTTATGTTTGAGGATGAACATAGCTTACATTGATAATGAGCAGTTGAGAGGAGAGTGCCATGCCATGATGGGTACCATAGCAACAGCAAGCACACCAAAATGAGAAGGGAGGAGAGAGAGAGAGAGATAGAGAGAGAGAGAGAGAGAGAGAGAGAGAGAGAGGTAGAGAGTGGAGTGGAGTGGAGAAAGAGGGGTGGGGAATAAAGAGAGAGGGGAAAAGGTTATGAAGATAGAGAGAGGAGGAGTAAGAGTAACAGGGGAGGATGAAGAGAGAAAGATAGGGAGAGACAGCAAGGGAGAGAGAGAGAGGAGTGGAGAGAAGGAGCTGGGGAGGGGGGAAGGAGAGATGAGAGTGGCAGAGAGAGAGAACAGCAGACAGTGATAGAATGATTCTAGAAAAAAAATGAACACCCAGTGTCTGCGACGCTAACCCCTCCTTCCCCCTTTATCCACCTCCACCCACTCTTCACGCCTTTCCGCTACCACCTAATTAAATAGTACAGTAGCTCATAATATTTGATGCTCCTATTAGATCAGAGCCAGGTCGGCTCCTTCAGTGAAGCTGAGCATGTAGACACGAACCCCAGCACAAATTTGACTAAGTGGGACTGACAAGAAGTGTGAGCCCCACTCACCCACTGCTAATCTGCTCTGCTCACATGTGCGTGATGAGCTCATATTCGTATCTATACTGTATGTGCTTGCCATGCTAAAGATGAAATTTGGGTGCTAAGTTCCCCCCTTCCTCCTGTCTGTCTGGTTGGGGAGATGTTGCAGATGATGGCATTGCAGGCTCAATTAAGTTACGTTCACATGGAAACCAGTTTGCAGATGCTGCTTACGGCTTATAGTTTAATCAGAGTATTTTGCCATGTGGTAAAGCAAGAAGGTCCCTCCATAGAGCTAAGAAGCAAATGATCAACGTTGGTGAGGGTGATGGGATGAACTATCACTTCCAAGGCGTTCTGGATGTAGCTATCTTTCTGTAGTGCAGCTGAGAAAAGATAGCATATACATTCAGATCGCCGAGGAAGTGATAGTTCGTCTCATTACCTTAAACCAAAAGTTGATTATTTGCTTTATATTCCACATCTGAAACCAACTATCTACAAAAAATGACAATTTGACATCCAAAAGTAATGTTTACTTCTCTACCTACCCCTGGGCTGCTGCCATGCGCGTTAGCACGCGCATTACTAGGATGTGCGTTATGTCGCGTCAGGAGGGGCTACTGTTAGTCAATTGATAGTCTTAGTGTAACGCACTTTTATTTTGCGCTTACTCAAAATATTGATCATGCGTTAGGACTGTGAGGAGTGAAGAGATCAGCGAAACCAAAAAGTACTATCACCTAGAGTGTAACGAACTTTTCTTCTCAGGTGATTAGATGGGCAAAACTACGCTTTATCACCTGATCAACTCTTGACCAATCATATAGCAACATTCTTAGTATGTGGAATATAACGTTAACTATTTGTATGCCAGATAAACTGCTCCTCAATGGAATATGTGTGTATTAATTGGTGGAATTGTCAGATGAGGTACATTAACAGTTATATCACAAAGGGGTTAAAGGTTTCGTTTTGGGTGGAGAAACCTTCTGAAACGTTAAATAGGACGGTCCTTTTGGCAAAGCACTACGGCAAACCCCTCCCGTGAGAACGCACCTTTAGACAGGAGATTTTGATGGTGACAGGGAGAGGTGTTTGGTGCCTCACACCAGGGATAGAAGACATTCTAAGAAGAAGAGAGCGAGAGGTGATAGCGATTAGCGGCGGAAGGCGGGAAAAAGTAATGAAAAACTGATAAACATACACCTCTTCTGCAGGTGCCTATTATGAGTCTACCTTCTGGAGGTACAGCGTGAACTGATAGAATGTTGTGCCTCGTTATCATTATATCTGCACTTTTTAATCATGTGTTACTTTGTCTCCTTCACATATACACATGTAATTTTTTTTCAAGAGTGGATCATGTACTGTGTTGTTACAGATCATAAACTTAATGCAAACGTAAGTTTTTACTTTCTTTTGATGTAAGTTCCTCAGTATTTACCTACGGGAAAGAGGACAAACGCTGGGGCATGTTGACCCAGTGGTTTTCCTACAAATGGTGTGCAATGTCTGTTTCTATTGACTATCAAGTGCATTGAATCCATTCCCCCCACATTCATGGGCCTCAATAAAAACATCCTCAGGAGAGTAGCAGTGTCTAAATGGAATCGCATAAACTAGGTTTGCACTTAGAAAATAAGTCTTATTTGCAAGCAAAGCGCATGAGGCAAATGATCACGTTTACGTGCTGTCCTGACAAGAAATATACCCGCTTTCATTTCCTGTGCTATTTGTACTGAATGAACATACTCAGGAGATTGTGCAGGATTTTCTGGTCAAATCAAATACAGACGGAATTTGAAATGTGATTGTCATTAGTCATTGGTGCATATTTGAATACCCTTAGACCTAGAGAGAAGGAGAGAGAAAGAGAGAGAGACAGAGAGACAGAGAGAGAAAGAGAGAGCGAGAGAGAGAGGGAGTAAAAAAAAGAGAAATGAAAGATATACTGAAGGAGATTAAGAGAGGAGAAAGGGAAAGAGAAGGCAGTAAAAGGATATGGACGTAATGGGAGAAAGGGGCTCAATAAAGATAAGATAAGAGTGGATAGAGAATGGGAGGGGAAAGAGATGGCAAGGGAGAAACAGAGAGAAACAGATAGAAACAGAGGGAGAGGGAGAGAGAAGTGCAGGGTAAGATACAAAAGGGGAACAAGAGAGAGAGAGAGAGAGAGAGAGAGAGAAAAAAAAAAGAGAGAGAGAGAGAGAGGAAGGGAAGTATAGACAGTCTCATATTACCCTTGGATTGAAGTGACTCTGTATTTTTCCAATCAGCAGTCCATATCTTGTGGGCCACTGATGGATTTGTCAGCCAATATGGGCCAACCTCCTGACGCCCAATGATGGATATATCCTGAAACTGTTTGGGGACATTCACTAAATATTTACTCTAATTTTCCTGCGGAAAAACATTGCAATACATCATTTCTTGTTTTTATTCCGTTTAACAATACTAATAATAATGAACTTGACATTTTTGCTTTCAAGGTGGATTGTGAACATTCTTAGTTTATTGATTGATAGATTGATTGATTAATTGATTTGTCATGTCTTTATCTCTCTCAAACTCTAACCAAATATTTGTAAGTAGCTTGAACATACTTTTGCTTGGCTCTTCTTAACAAGTGTTGCCAAGCGTGCGCAGATCCCTTCAATAAATACAGCACTTCAAAAGCAAATATTGATGCTGATTTAAGTCTGAAAGCCCATCTTATTATCCTGTTTTTGTTGTCAGTGACCATGAATCATGGTTGAGATATCTGCTTTATTGAATATGTTTTTTGTAGTATGTACGCTGCCATAAACATGTCCACAGATACATTTTATTGAATGTACATGTATATGCTAACTAAAATGTGTGATATCATTGGACTAGTGGATCCAGAACTATATTTTTTTGATTTAGTAGAGTTACCCTAAAGCACCAAACTGCTCCATGGGAATGGTGTGCATTACCAGTGCAAGAATGATTCAATGGTGCGTAAAGAGTTGAATATCTTTTTATAAAGCTATGATGTCATGTTCATTGCAAACTGCCTGTTGTCATGAAGAACCTGGCAAACACGGCTTAGTTTGAGGACTCTAATCCCTTTTGCTCCATGTTTGGCATGATCGTACTTTCTCGTTGGATGTTCGCTGCTTTCCTTGGGCCACTTTTCAAATTTACCTCAAACAGGAATATGTGAATGTTCAATCAGGGGCCTGCTATTTCAACAGCCCCAACAAATATACATTTGTAGAAAGTGAGAGATTTCAACCTGTGCAGTATAATTTTTATTTCAGTTTTTGAAGTCTGTACAGTGAACTTTGTAAAGAGAGTCAACAGAGAAAATCCTTTCCATTCTGTTCCCATTTCTAAGTCTTTATTCACTGTTCTTGTACCTTTTCCCTCTCTTTCTCAGCGACAAAAAGTACCTTTTTCTTTCCTCTTTCTCTATCCATTGTCCCTCTCCCTCTTTCCACTTTTATATCAAACATTCATTCTGTTTGTTACCTTCAAATTGTTTCTCTCTCTCCTTCCTGTCTCTTCTCTCTTTGTATCACTCTCTCTTTCTCAATGCTTGTCCCTCATCTCTACAGGGTTTATGTGTCACCGTCTCTGTCATTCTCTGCTTCTCCCGCTGCTACACCATACCTAGTTTGTATTCATGTGCAACTTGAAGAATTGCTGATTTGTTGCGTTTGCAACCCTTCAGGCCCACACGCCTCCCTTCATCGCCTTTTCCCCTCCCTTGCCTTGCCTTGCCTTGCCTTCCTTCATCCATCCTAGCTCTTCTACAACTTTGATCTTCCCTTTGTGTTTGCCAATCCGCCCCAGGTTTCTTGATGCCCTTTCCCCTCTCCCTCATCCCCCCTTCGTTCCATCCCATCTCATCATGCTCTTAACCCTTTCTGTACCAGACAAGCTACTGATTCATGGGATTTGTGTGTCTTACTCATGCAGACATGTATCAAAGGAACATGAAGAGTTTAAAAAAAAGTTCCATGCACCCCTGTCTGCTCCTTCCATCCTCTCCTGTGTTTCTACATGCATGAAAACCCAGCCTGCATAGCGCAAACCCCTTCTCTCCCCTTCTCTCCCCCTCTCTCCCCCTCTCTCCCCCTCTCTCCCCCTCTCTCCCCCTCTCTCCCCCTCTCTCCCCCTCTCTCCCCCTCTCTCCCCCTTTCTTCCCCACTTTCTCCCCCTCATTCCCCCCTCTCCCCCCCCCCTCTCCATCCCTCTCCCCCTCTCTCCCCCTCTCCCCTCTCTCCCCCTCTCTCCCCTTCTCTCCCCCTCTCTCCCCTCTCCCCTTCTCTCCCCCCCTCTCCCCCCTCTCTCTCTCCCCCCTCTCTCTCTCTCTCTCTCTCTCCCTCTGCCTCTCCTTCTGCCTCTTTCCTCATCTCCCTTCTTCTCTCCCCTCTCCCTCTTCTCTTCCCTCTACCTCTTCTCTCTTATTCTCCTTCTCTCTCTCTCTCTCTCTCTCTCTCTCTCTCTTCTCTCTTCTCTCTCTCTCTCCTCTTTATCTCCTTCTCCTTATCTACCTCCATCACTCCACCCTTCCCACCCATATTCCTTCTTTCTTAATCCCCTGCTTATCTCTCCTGACAGTCATAAAGAAATTACCATGACGATATGATGCATTTCACGCATCATCCCCCCCCCTACACACACACACACCAGACCAGCCACAGAAGCCCTCCCTGATGCCCAGAGCTGCCAGGGGGCTAGAATGATCCCATCTCAGATTTCAGCTGACCCCCTACAGCCCCTACAAACATCACATTACGTGAGCAGACTTCCCTTCTCTCAGCTCCAACATGATTGCATGTTCCATGAAGAAACCATCTCAGATTGGTTACATTCTTCCTGCTTTGCAAAATTCTCCCAGGAAAAAGTACATTTTTCTGTTCAATGCATTAAGGTAGACGTAATGCATTCCAGAGCTCCAGTTAATTTTCTTTTTAATTAACTATTTTTCACACTCAAGAAATTGCATACAATTCTTGAAAATGTAAAATAAGGAATGGAGGGTTTATGCTATGAGAACTTGACTGTATTTTGTTTAGAGTAGTAAAGCAAAAACTAATTTTTATTCAGTATTAACGGCGCACAGGAGATGCCCTTTTCAAGGTAATTTACAAGCTAATAACTGAATTTGTGTGCATTCAGTCACAAAGTACTCCTCTATTAACACTGCAGTATTCCAGCCTACCCATGTAGCACTCAGCTCAAAAAAACTATCTATCTCCATAGTGACCAAAATCTCATGTAGGAGTGACATTTTTGGATTCACACACACAAAACAAAAGTAAGACTGGCCAAAATTAATAGTTGTTTCTTTGTGTGAATGCCCCTAACTGACACAAGAGTCATAATTAAAAAAAAATTCACCTAAATGTTGTTTTGAAATGACGCTCCTAGTCTTGAAAGTTTCTAGATCAGCCTGAGGACAGTGATGGAATCTGTGTGGCGATCACCATGGAGACGCCTCCAGGCAGGACAATGCATCCTCTTTCTTCCTTCCCGTCCGACTCAGACCTCCGTCTGTGAAGTGTGAAGTTTAATTGCTGAGGGACGACGTGTTGTAAGACCTGATCACTTACGATCAATCACAGATACATACAGGAGGGGCGAATCTTAACATTTCCACAGAAAAAAAGCTATTTTTACATTTTCTTCCGATAAGAATAACAAATTTGAGGCTGCACAGAAAAGAGGTACAATCAGGAGTATTGTCAAACGTTTTCCATGTGCTTGGGTTGATTTTGTTCAGACTTTTTTTCTCCTTTGCCTTCTTTGTGTCATCATTTGTCACTTGTTTGTTGGGAGTGTGAAGTTTGGCATAAGTCTGATAGAAATAATCCAGGCATTTTTGTACAGAGAGGATAACTTTCCAGTCAAGTGATAACACTCGTCTGTATCTTTTAAGCTAAAAATTCTTGCAAGGTTCAACATACCTCTTGTAACATTTAAAAGAAAAAAGTATGTTGGAGCTATTTAGCGGACCCATACTGTCACCTTCTTCTTTGTTTTTCTTGTAAAATTGTTTAAACATATATTTCTTACCTCTTTGACTGTGAGATATAAGATAAAGAAGTTTAATAGAAAATGACTGAATTCATAAAACTAATGTACAAGTGTGATTTTTCTAAAATTTCGTGACATGTGTTCCAGGTGTGCCATTTTCAAAGTTATGTGATATTTTGGAACACAACATCAAAATATCTCAGGGTAAATAACAAATGACATTTTATTTCATAATTTCTCCTCACTGTTCTATATGTTTGTGAATTTACATTAAAAAAAATCATTTTTTTTTTAAAGTTTCAAACAGAAAGGATGAGTTACCTTTAAAGTGGAGAACAGCTAAGCAGGGTATTTATGCAAGGAAGAAGTGGCCCAGGTGAACATGATACCTGACGTGTCAGTGCAAATGGATTGTATTCCAGGCTCGTCCCTTATCACCGACATGCATGTGCTGAATCTAAGACAGATGCAAATACCTGATCTACCTACACAATCTGATATCCTTAACTTATCCTGCTAAACCCTTTCAGTCCCATAGGCAGTAAATGGTGTTGTAATTTGCCGATGATCATTGGCTGGTACTGAGAGGGTTAGCTAGAGATTTGGGACTGAACACAGAGTGTATTTAATATTTGAATGGGATTTTTTTTTTATAAAAGATTTGCATCACAAAAATCCTCATTTTAAAATGTCAAAATACCAACGCAATTTGATGCCCCCTACCTCTCTTAATAATTGATGGCACATTTATCTTAGGCTATAGAAGAAAAAGGATTTTAAAATTCTTGATTAAAATACAGGTAGGCAGCAGCACAGGCCAAGAGAAACCCAAACACGCTCCAGAAAAAAATTCTCATCAAAATGCAATTACACACATGAAAGTTTGATTTAATAATTTTTATTACAATTTATAGTTATCTAATTCTATCATAGAAGGAGATGTGGTGTTCCCAAATTAAAGCACCTTTAATACTCAATTTATTGATAAATCAAGCAGCTTCTAGGCTTTCTGGATGACTATAAATACTTCCAACAAACCCCGCTAGCTTATTCACTGAATAACGATCGTGTGCTGTTTGAGATTCCAATAGAAATATACACACAAAATATGACCGAGTTGACACTAGCAATAGAGACTATGAATATTTACAAATTGAGCAAATTTGATGATTTCACTGGATTCCCATTCATTCTGTGTTGCAATATTTAGGGCAGCAAAGTATGATTAGTAGATCTAGGTAAAGTGAGATTAGCATTGATTGAATCGGCTTTCGGGGGAATTTTTCACTTACTTTCTGTGCCTTGAAATAACTTTCCCCTTCGTCATGGTAATCAGTGAATGACCTACTCATGATATTGACCCAGATATATCTTAACTCCTGAGTGCACGGATTTGATAGGAAATCCTTGCTGACCATTTGCACAGGAAAATAAATTGCAATATCATGGGATTAATAGTTCAGTTTTTTAAAAAAGTACAAGATTTGTAGTTTTGTAGTCAATTTGTAATGTGGTATGAATATGTTACTATGTGACGTACGGTCACTGTGGCTTGTGTGGTCTCTGTGAAATGGTCGGGGAGAATCTTACAGGGTGGGTAAAAATTTGCCCTCTACCACCAGTACTCCTCTCCTCTCCTGTCTATGTAACTCTTCTCCTCCCTTCCATCCTTCATCATTTCTTAACCAACACCTCCCTCTCTGTTTCTTTCTGTCCATATTTTACTTTCGTTTGCTTCATAGACCACTCTAAAGCATTCTTCTGTCTGAAACTTTTTTTTTCTGAGCCACTGTGTATACGTTGATGTGGCTTTGGCTTTGAGCTTGGGTTTAACTATTGGCTGATCTCCCTCACCGCCTAATAATATGGCAGCCACATTGAAGTCTGGATTGGGGCTGGATTAGCTGTGTCTGTCCCTCAAAGTTCATTCACTTTCACTTTCTCTTTTACCAACTCTGTTTCTTCAATCCTGTCGTGTCCATTCTTACAAAGTTTGTTTCCCCTATTTCCCTCCTATATCTCCCCCCTCTCTCTCTCTTTCTATCTCTTGGTTACGATCACTTTGTTAAGTACTCCATCTCTCCCCATCTCTCCCTCTTAATACTCCATCTGCCCTATTCCTCCTCCCCTCTTTCTCTCCCTTTCCCTTCCTTTCTCTTCTTTTCTCCTCTTCTCACATTTACTCTCCTTTCCTTGCCCTACTTTATCCCCCCCCTCTCTCTCTCTCTCTCTCTCTCTCTCTCTCTCTCTCTCACGTTCTGTCCCCCTATTCATATTTCTTTCCCTCCTCTCCCTTCCTCTGCCTCTATCTGCCTCTCTTTGCTTCTTTCTTCCTCTCTCTCTCTCTGCCTCTCTCTCTGTGTCTCTTTCTCTCCTCTCTCCTCCCTCCCCTCTCTCCCTTCCTCTCTCCCTTTTTCTAGTCCCTCTCTCTTTCACTCTCTCTCTCTCTCTCTCTCCCTCTCTCTCTCCCTCTCTTTCTCCCTCTCTCTCTCTCCCTTCTCTCTCTCCTCTCCTCGCTCTCCTCTCCTCGCTCTCTCTCTCTCTCTCTCTCTCCTCTCCCCCATCTCTACCTCCCCCATCCCTCTCTCATTTCTTCTTCTCTCCTTTCTTCCCCTCTCCTCAGCCTTGCCCTTTCTCACATACTCATTGCTTAAAGCTTGCATAAACCTGATGAATAATATAACATGCTTTAGTGCAGACTCTAGTAAATATGCGCTCATTGTCCTCAACATATCAGCCATTTAAAGATTTGTGACTATGTGGGCCTTTCATTTTAATCATACGTAATCTCACAATATAAGAGTTTGCTCTGCTCAATAAACTCCCATGTTTGAATTGATGGCAACCATTCTTCACGTATCTATCAATAAGTTACAAATGAAGTAGGGAATCAATCAAAATAAAGCATTTTAGGACTTGCATTATTGATTTCCTGCTGATTTAATCAATCACAACTTTTTAATGATATTGATCCCATGTCGGGATTTCCCACTGAGCTAATGTAAGTATTCAGCAGAAAAATTGTGGGCGTTTGTTTCGCTTGAAATCATAAAAATCACATGCACTTACATGTGCTGAACACTGCGCCATTTGGCCGTACCTCATGACAAAGAAATGATGTTATATCAGCTCTCACTTGATTAATCCTCTGACTGAATGTGAGGAGATGTACCCTTGATATTTAATGTGCAGATTAAAGGATGTTTGGTATCATAAAGTGCTCAAATCCAACATAACGGAGGAGGATTAGGACATCCAAGGTGAATCAATTCAAGTCTGATTAGGAAACTGCAGGATATGGGAAGCTGTTTGCAAGGACTCTTGATTTATACATCATACAATGGCTGGAAATAGATTTCATGAATTAAAATAGACTGACTAACTCTCCCTATGCCAGACGAAATACTGCTCTATGGGGTTTGTGTACATTAATGGTGACAAATACACACATGTCACATACATACAGTTAACCCATTCTTTACTGAGCCTGTGTATATCACTCTTCTCCATACAGAAACTGAGCAGCGCGACTTTCACGTAATCTGCTGTACGGATAATAGAGACAGGCTATGAATAAACTACAAATGCCTTAAAAGGCGCATTTAAGCCACACTGCAGTTCCATGGCAAGTTTTGACATCTTAACTGGACCAGGCTTCACAAAATGGGAAAATCTAACCGTGAGCAACGGGTTAATATGCTGAACAGAAAAATGATGTGAGATTTAATGGCCTGGATGGTGAAATTCATTCGTTTTATACCAGTCCAGATGAAAACATTCATCTTGATTATGTTTACCTTTTTATAATGTGTCCCCCCAACAAAAAAGAACAAAACAAAAAAACCTTTGATTTACTATACCAGTAATTTACTTGTTTACTGCCATATCTTTTGTTAGCCTTTTGGCACGTTGCCTAAACCAATAGCCATAACAGAAGGGCCTAGTTAATCCATTAATCCTCAAACTTGCAGAATGTACTCCTTGAAAGCCATACATGCATGATTAGTCATGAAAAGGCCATTTTACCAGGGCCCTCAGGAAGAACAATGATGGGGCTACCCTGGAGGCAGAAGAGTATAAATAAATACATGTCTCATTTGCATTTCAAAGAACTTTAGGGTTAAATGAAATGTTGAAATATCAGAATGAGCAAATAAACTTTGGAAGCTGAAGAGTACAAAGACTTAAAGGGCATATACTGTACTGGGAAGGCAAAAAATCTTTCAAAATGTAATTGTTAGCAATCTTCTTGCCAATGGTCTTAAATTCATGTATTGTCCATTTTAGAAGCTTGCTGAAAGTTATTTGCCCTCAAATGATCCACATGTGGAGTGATTAATGATTAATAATTAAATCCTCAAAATGTTCGGGCCGAACATTTTGAGGATTTGTGATTTAATCACTCATTACTCCAAATGTAGATCATTTGAGGGCAAACAACTTTCAGCAAGCTTCTAAAATAGACAATACATGAATTTAAGACCATTGGCAAGAAGATTGCAAACAATTACATTTTGAAGGCTTTTTTGCTTTCCCAGTACAGTATATGCCCTTTAACAAAGCAAGATCTGCTGGCTCTTCCCAACCCATTATAATTTTTATTTTAAATGTTAGATGCTATTTTTTTTGTCATACAAAATTTTTTTCTCAAAATGATCTGGAATATAATGCGGAAGTAATATATTGCGGTATAAAACTTTGCTGCAACAAAAGTTTCTGGAGATGATTAAAAAGGCTATAAATAAAAACTTATTGTATCACGTACCACAAAAGATAACGTGATCTTTTATGATGACATCACGCCCTTTAGTCATGCCATATGGCTCCATTGTCAACACATGCTGGAGTAAGTTGATGATTCATGGTGCATCGTCTTTGTTTCTTAGCTCTTGGTGTATGCTTGCCATCCCATCAACACATCATTTGTCACATAGGTATCTCTCAGATCTCCACCTCCCTCCTCCCACCCCATTCCCCTACTCTCCCTCTCTCCTCTCTCATCCCCCTGTCCTCCCCTCTCCCCTACCCCTCTCTCCTCTCTCTCCTCCCCTTCTCCCCACCCTCTCCCCACCCCATTCCCCTCCTCCCCCACTCTCCTCTCTCCTCCCCCTCTCTCCTCCCCCAATCTCCTCCCCCAATCTCCTCCCCCAATCTCCTCCCCCAATCTCCTCCTCTCCCCTCCCCCTCTCTCCTCCCCCATCTCCCTCCTCCCCCATCTCCTCCCTCTCTCTCCTCCCCCTTGTCCTCCCCCTCTCTCCTTCCCCTCTCTCCTTCCCCTCTCCCCCCCCCCCCTCTCTCCCCCTCTCTCCTCCATTCTCCTCCATTCTCCTCCCCCTTCTCCCCATTCTCCTCCCCCTTCTCCTCCCACTTCTCCTCCCCCTTCTCCTCCCCCTTCTCCTCCCCCTTCTCCTCCCCCTTCTCCTCCCCCTTCTCCTCCCCCTCCCCATCTCCCCTCCCTCTCTCCACCCCATTTCTCTCCTCCCTCTCTCTCCTCCCCCTCTCTCCTCCCCACCCTCTCCCCACCCTCTCCCCACCCCATTCCCCACCCTCTCCCCACCCCATTCCCCATCCTCTCCCCACCCCATTCCCCACCCTCTCCCCACCCCATTCCCCACCCTCTCCCCACCCCATTCCCCACCCTCTCCCCACCCCATTCCCCACCCTCTCCCCACCCCATTCCCCACCCTCTCCCCACCCCATTCCCCTCCTCCCCCTAGTGTACAATTCCAGTCTTTCTGTGCTGTGTCTAATGATCTATTGAGTGCCTCTGGCTCTTCACTGTAACATTAGTGTCTCCCTCTATACCAGTATACCACAAAGCAATTATTGGTTTAACCCATTCGGGACCAAGCGCCACAAATATGTGGTTGGGGCCTTTTAACATGAGGTATTACGAATAACGCAAGTAGTATCACTTCATTGAGTGTGTATTTCTGCACAATTGAACCCATTTATACTGTCATAGAGATATGTGTCTCCTACAAATTATTCTTAAAAGTGAATAAAGAGGTCAAAGCAGTAGATCTTCAAATTGGTATCACGCTGAAAATTTTGCAATCACCACTTTGCTCTTCACATTGGCCCAATTATTGCTCTAGATTAGATGCTTATAGACATTAAGTTAATTAACAATAAAGAGTTTGTTCCATTTAACGATAGAAATGTTATTAACACAAAAGTTTTGCAAATTTAAAAGCCTAATAATCATTAGTTCTGCTCTGAAAAGGCCTTTGTTTAAAAAAAAGTGTGCACACACATTTCTACATGCAGTAACATGGCATGACTAACATTGTGTGCAGATATGCATGTCAGTAAGGCATATTTAGCACTGCTTTATAGTTTAAAAAT
The DNA here is from genome assembly GCA_963669155.1 of Arbacia lixula. NCBI lineage: Eukaryota > Metazoa > Echinodermata > Echinoidea > Arbacioida > Arbaciidae > Arbacia > Arbacia lixula. Next base: position 28,643,100 of record OZ022578.1, read on the forward strand.
ATAGTTGTGTAGTCAGCAGATCATCATATCTACCTGTGAGTTTTTCTTCTGTTATGTGCTCTGTATAATATACGCAAATTTCATCTGCTTGTCATGGCAACGAGATTTCAAGCGTATGAAGTCTAAATGAATAAGGAGTGCATATATTATATGCTTATTGAATAGAACGATGATTCATGTTACTCTGCCATCTATCACTAATGTCAGTTGTGCCTTTGTGCAAGACTGGGCATAAATCTTCTTCTTGCATTATTCATCCATTTACCATAAACTAACTCATGCATATATAATGCACACAATTCCTAAAAATGAGGATTTTTTATTTTTTTTTATTTTTTTTAAATTGATTTTCACATTTGAACAGTTCTTGTGTGGTGCACATGAGTTTAAAAGAACATATCTGAAGGCTAAAGCATATGTAGAAAAACTCTTAATGTGGCACTGGGGCATTTTTGCACTGGTAATACACATCTTTTTTCATAAGACAGTATGGGGTCTGGCAGAGGAAGTCATAATTAATAGAAGTGATGATTGCTCATTTGAATATTAAGTTTCACACTGAACTAGGAGTCATACATTTTATGTTATGAAGTGTTGTCTGTATGTTTGACTCTGTATAGTTACATCTTTATATGTTTTGTGTTTAAGATATGTATGATGCAGAGAAATGAATTTAAATGAAATGAAATATTGTCTTTATCTTCTGTTGTCTTCAGCAGTTGTCCATGTTTGTCAGTGTACACTTTTAAGTACCTTCCAAATAAATTAACTCTATACGATTTGTGTGTATTCCTGTTGTAGAAGTGTAAGAGTATACAGGGGTAATGACTTAATACCACATGAAAGTTTGAAGTATTATTCCTCCATCATAGCATTTATTCTTGGTGTGTGTGGCTTGCATCCATATTTGTTTCCATGCTTTGCTTAATGAGGCATTGCACCGGAGGGATATTTTCATTGTATGCCTTCTCCTTTTTCAGGCTTCCTCTCACACATTTCCCCTAGTAATTGTTGAAACGTCTCCGAACATACTAATGCTATTTGTATTGATATTCTGTTTCAGTTGTAAGCAATTCGGAAAATTGCGAGTAAATGTGCCATGGGGGATTAGGGTAGGGGGTTTGGCGAGGTGTTACCTGTACACTGTGACTTGTTTTCCCAGTGTTGTGCAATCAATCATATTTCTGTATCCAAGCATGCCAAAGGCAGAGTACTTGTCTTCATTTGAATGCTTGTCTTCCTGTGTGGTTTCTTTATTTATGCCTTACGTCTGAAGAATGGAGGAAGAAAGACATAACCGGATGAAATAAAGTGAAATAAATGTATAAAGGGAAGCAATAAGATTTATATTTAGTGCAACAAAACTACCGATTATAATTTTTGTACTTTTAGTAGTAGTAGTAGTAGTAGTAGTAGTAATAGTAGTAGTAGTAGTAGTAGTAGTAGTAGTAGTAGTAGTAGTAGTAAAAGTAGTAGTAGTAGTAGTAGTAGTAGAAGTAATAGAAGTTGTAGTAGAAGTAGCAGAAGTAGTAGCAGAAGTAGTAGCAGTAATAAGCGTAGTAGCAGTAGTAAATGTAGTAGTAATAAACATAGTAGTAGTAGTTAAAGTAGTATTCATAGTAGTAACAGCACTTGGTGGTATTGGAATTAATCATAGTATTATAAGTAGTAGTAGTACCTTGGATGACAGGAGTTAATTGTCTACTGGTAGAAATGACAAAATACAGTAAAAGTAGCAGTGGAAGTATCATGATTACAGTGTGTTTGTCTGTTTGCTTGTATTGTGTGTTAGTAAGGTAGAGAGACATGGGGGGAATGAAAGAGTATACAGAGATGACAACTGAAAGTATGACTGCTATCTGTCAGAGGGGGCTAGAGAGCTCTGCACATGAATCTAGTGTTTCATAGTGCCCTTTCATTCTCCATACCATGTTACAGGATGCCCAGTGGACGTGTGTAATAGATAGTCTGCCATGTCATCACTATCAACGTCGCCCATTAACTTCTGCTCAAAATACACTCCCAATCCCTGCCAACAACTTCCCCTCAGAACATGCGATACCCAAACTCATAGACTTTTGCAGGCGGCCACAAACCCTTGTCATTCAGTGAGTCTACTTTGTTGGGTCTGAAATGTAAAGACTAACTCTAATATGTTTGCACATGTATGCCTTATTACCCTTTCATCAGACATTGGCTTACTTCCAGACACATGTGATGAGAGTTTGTGCTTGCAGACTACACATACTCCTGCTTGGGCTGGGAAAGAAATAGTTCCTGGAGGCTGGATAAGAGGCTAGATTGTTAATGGTGCGTAGCCTCGTTGTCCAGACAGCATGAAGTCACATCAGACAAGATTCCCTGGGTATCCAGACTACCACCCCTAGCTGCAATTAAAGGACAGGTGAACTTTCTTGTCACTGCTCATCCAGTTTTGTAGTACAGGAATTACAGATACAATTCAATGGTTTTAATTGCAGTATAGATTGTAAAGAATGAATAGTTCTATGATTATTATAGAAGTATTATTGTTAATTCTTTGCATTTTTTTCTATCAACGTTTCCCTTAAAAAAAGTCCAGCTATTCTGAATGCCAAAAAATATCAATAGATGAAACAAACAACATGTTTAAACATGAATGTTTATTGATGCCCCTCAAAAACTAGTCTCCCCTTATGGCAAATGGTAAAGGCAATGGAACCCATAGAAAATGGAGTGCCATTTTGCCACCAGCATGTGTCCAATTCTTATTTATACTTATGATACCAGAAAGGAATCATCTCAAAATGATGACATCACTGAACTCTGAAATCCTGACACCGTGATGAAAACAGAATGGTTCTACAATGATCATGGTCAATAATCATCACCACTGCTACCCTGTACCTAAAAATGAAGAGAATTATAGATTTTATTTAGTGTGTCATGTTCAGGGCTAGTATGATCGCTCACATGTCAGATAGTAGCAGTATTGAGGCTGCTAAGATTAGAAAAAAAAACCCATGTGTGTGTGTGTGTACACAATCATGGAGGATATTCCTTTGTCATGCTCTATGTCCAGGATATGTTTGTACTGGAGATGTAGCAGAGATAAATCCATGTGACAGGCTAACTGTCTTGTCAAACACCATTAAGTCCATATCTCCATTAGATTACTCAATCATGAATGATAGCTTGATAGCATAAGTGGTCTCCCATTCACACGTGCTATCTCTTTTTCTCTCTTTCTTTTTCTCTTTACCGCTCTTTTATGTTCTCTGCTCTATCTCTTGTACTTACTTTATCATGTTATGTCTGTTTGCTCCTTCTCTCTTTCTCGCTCTCTTTGTGACTATGTTGTTTGTCTATGTGTCCGTCTGTCTGCCTATCTGTTGGTCTGTCTCTCTGTCTCTCTCTGTTTGTCTTTCTCTTTGTCTCTCTCTCTATCTGTCTCTGTCTTTATCTGTATCTGTCTGTCAGTCTGTCTCTATCTATGTCTCTCTGTCTTTCTGTCTTTCTCTGTCTCTCTGTCTCTCTCTGTCTCTCTCTGTCTCTCTCTCTGTCTCTCCCTCTTTTTCTCTGGCTGTCCATCTCTCTGTATTTCTCTGTCTTTCTCTCTGTCTCTTTCCATTTGTCTCCAGTCACTCTGTGCCTGTTCATCTGTATCTATCTGTGTCTCTGTCCCTCTCTCAGTGTTTGTCTGTCTCTGTCTGTCTCCCCTCCCCCTCTTTCTGTGTTTCTATCTCTTTCTGCATTTCTGTTTCTCACCTTCCGCCTATCTCTCTATTAATTATGCATGATGCACATACAAGTATCTTCTTAAGCTCTTCGCCATCCATGTAATGATGTGTAAGTAAGGGAATTCACATACTGAGTACTCCTCACATGACACACACTCTGCACTGTGCATGTGTACATACATGTGTAGTCCCAAGCCTGAAGCAGACCAAATCAATTAGTATAATTTCACACGATTTGCCTCTTGGGGAATCGGAGGAAGCAATCAAGCCCCGACCCTGTGATTGGACATGAGATGCGAAGATTGCATTCTAGAATGATGTAGGATGACTAAGGAAAGTTCTTGTTGGATGAATTACTGGTGTAGTATCCTTTCCTTCCATGTCTTACATTCCTAACCCTATATGTACATACTGTTATTTCCCAAGCATAGAATGAGTTAGTCTTCAATATGATCTCAGATTTGACTGAGAGATGATTCTTGTGTAATGGAGTAACGATTATTTGCCCAAAATCAAATCACGTTCATTTTCTTGGTAGGTGCACATACTGTGTAAATATCCTGTAAAATTATTCAACTTTCAATACCGGTATGTAGTATTAGATTTAACTGAGACAGAATTCTTTTGAATTGAAATGAATTGTAGATTCTTTTTTGGTGATATTTCACCACTAACTTAATAGTTCATTAAAGACTAGGGCCCATGGCAGCTATTGCTAAAATGAATGTAACTTGCTAGGGCTTAGACAAATTTCTGAAATATGGTCCCTGCAGCTTTCTTTTCATCATAAATGTAATACATTTTTTGTTCACCTCTGTGCCCCAAGCTGCTATCAACACTGCTGCTTCTGATCCGCCCCCAATATAGCCCCTCCCCCCCCCCCAGTCCCATCCATGACATATGCCCTCCAAGGTCGCGGCATCCCCCCTTCATGTGATGACTTATCCCTGATGAATCAGACTGGCTCTTGATCCGCACTCAAGGTAATCATTTCATAAACCTGGCCGCGACACTCTCGACTCCCGTTATCATTTCTGCATCAGTCTTGCCACCTCTTCTCAATCTATCTATCCATACCTCTGCGCTGGGATCAAATAATTCACTTATTGGTTTCCCTCACTAGCGATAATACTCATCCCGGCTCCCGACGGGCCAGGGGAAAGCCGTCTAGGTCAGATGTTATATTTTCACTGATTAGCTGGCGATTGGGAGTAGCGAGGGATGGGATTTTTGGGGCGAGATCGTTGATATATTTCTAGGTATGATCACGTCAGGAGTGATCTATTCATTCCTCAGGAAATCTACTCTGAGCGAATCTTGGGGGAAAAGGGGGAAAAAGACGAAAATAAAGAAGACAATGATATGAATAGCAGCAAAAAGATTGGAAATAGTTTCATTTATGTAGGTTGATCCTGATATTTTCAAATACAATTTGTGTTTACTGTGCTGCACTGCTCCAGTCAATGTGCTTTAGATTTAATACTCTCTCTCCTGTATGTTTTTGTGTTATCTTGTACTTCCATGAAATTCCATTTTACTGTTGTTCTTCGGTAATTATGACCTGTAATTGTCACAATCCCTCTAAAAATCTATAGCAGAATAGATGTATGTTTAGTACAGTTTTTTTTTCATTGACGTGATAATTTCAAAAGCAAGCTCTTTACTAACTGTGTCGTTCCCTGAACCGAATGGGATATGCAGCCTTAGAAAATGAATCATGCCTGTGATGGCATCGTTAAATAGTATGTAGCAGTGATTAGGAGGGAATAATGAAGTCCATTAGGTATCATATGGAGCATATAATATCTGTCATGAGAATGCTAATAACATGCACAGTGTACAGATTAAGAGCAGCACAGGGTGTGTCTTAACCACCACACAATCTGGGACATGAGCCTGATTATTTCTATATCTGTCTAAAGTGTTTGTAAAATTATAGAAACAGCATTTCTGGTAGTCCAAGCAGAAATGCTATGAGTATGACTTGGATATGTGCAGATTTGTTACAGGAACATGTGCATTATTTTGTAAGAGGGCATGACATATATCTACGGCCTTATAATTAGGGGTTATGGTTTGGGTTTGGGGTCAGGATTTGGATTTAGGATTAGGGTTAGGGATTAGGTTTTTGTCTTTTTCATCTTAAAGGGTACATTAAAGGTATTGTTTGGAGACTAAATAGTATAAACCACTTGGAAGGGCATTCATCATCCTGGTGGATGGTTTGTGCTTAGGAGTGTGGGAATGAGGTGAAAGGAAAGGGAGGGGGGAGGTCTAGGCATCAACTCTTGATTCCTTTGGGACATGTTGGATGCTTTGATCAGCATGAAATTTGTGTCACAATCAGGTCTAGGCCTTGAGACTAGGTCCAATGAGTGTAATGTATGCAGTGATCCAGATCCGTGTAACAATCGGGTCTGGGCCATCAGACTAGGCCTAATGAGCATTACGCTTATGCAGAGAGGTAGCTAGGGATGTGAGGCGTATCCATCGGGTCTGGCCCTTTAGACTAGGTCTAGTGAGTGTTATGCATGCAGTGAGGTAGTTGGGGATGTGAGGGTCTAGGCCTTTAGACTAGGCCTAATGAGCGTTACGCATGCAGTGAGGTAGTTGGGGATGTGAGGCGTATCCATCGGGTCTGGACCTTTAGACTGGGTCTAGTGAGTGTTATGCATGCAGTGAGGTCGTTGGGGATGTGAGGGTCTATGCCTTTAGACTAGTCCTAATGAGAGTTACGCATGCAGTGAGGTAGCTAGGGATGTGAGGCGTGCCATTTGATGAGGTGCTTGATGAAGGAGAGATGTGCTTGGCCCTGAATACCTGGCATCTCTGTGTCTCACTCCAATCATTCATCATCCCATGTGACGGAGCACGGGTACTCAGCCATAGCCTGACATCCAGCCTGGGGAATATTTCTAGTCCAATTTGTGACATCTAGTTCGAGTACAGTGAAAAACATTACACAGGGTCTTAGAGAGATATAGCCCCTGCAGTGCCCCAAAAATCCCCTGTCAATTGTGTCTCCGCAATATTAAATAGAGTTGAATGAAATGTACTTGTTTTAAGGTGTCATCTGGTTTGAATAGACGCCACAGCAAATAATTTGATTTTTTCACTGCTCTAAGCACTAAAAAGGTTAATTCTCCTCTTTATCCCAGACTTTCACCATAGGAGGAAATACTGGATAGAAATTAATGTACTTCAGCCAGTGGAATGCACACTGCGTTATTGTGTATTGTGTGATTGTAGAGATTGTAGAGTTTGGAATAAAAGTATCTAGAAGCTTGGAGCACAGACTGCTGTGATGGAGGAGGGGGACTGGGTATGCACTTATGAGAGTGGTGATGTGACTACCAGGCACATTAAAGATCTCTTCAGCTTCTCTTTTTAGAAATGGCCTACATAAATGGATGAATTGATTGATACAACAGCCACAGCTGAAATTACTAGAATGAATAAAATATATAGAAATATGTATAAAATTTTTCTATAAGAAATAAAGATATCCATAAGAACTAAAAATATCCATAAGAAATACAAATGTGAAATTAAACAACTCCATCCAAGAATACCATCTGTACAGGCTTAAGATCAGTACTCCAGTACAAACTGCAAAATTGCACAAGTAAAAAGGGTTTTCCTACGTTTTCAAGGACTGGAGTATCATTACCTAGTACAAATTATCTTAAAAAACCATTGAATTGTGATTCTTGCCTGATTCAAAAGATTTGTGCTGGTAATGATAGATAACCTTTGTATGCTTATGAATATGTAAATATTATAAAAAATTTGCACTTTAACAGAATTTCCACTTCATAAGAAATGCCTTTCAAGTTTTGTAGAAGGCAGATCTCACCATTTTGAGCTACCACTCTTCATCAGTGCTAGTATGTTTGTTTATCAAAAAGTGGAAAGTAATTAAATGAAATGAAATGAAGAAATTACTCAGTTCTGCTGGACGTACTTGTCAGCATATATTTCAGAGAGAGAGATGTACAGCTAACAGAAATACGCTTAATTACTTCCATCTCTGTAAAAAAAAAATGGGGAGCAATCGATGTGTTTTCCCTCTCAGTTTTGTAGGAATGCTGATTAGAGTTATTTGTATGCATGAAGGATTGCTTGCTCTCATGTGAGGACAAGGCTCTTTTAACCAGGCTAATACCCAATATCGCTCTCTGCATAGTAACCAGCTTTAATGTCCAAGATGCACATCTGTGTTTCATATCTCACTCCACCGGTCTGTCAACACATCCAGGTTATTACTACTGTCATACAATATTTGATGATTCTCTACTGGTGTGCTTTATAGGTATTACGCATTTAGAAAGTCATATGGATTTTTTAACACATTTTTTAAGTGTTCTTCAATTTAACCAGAACACTAGGAACTTAGAAGCTCTGTATTTCATTGTTGTAGCATTCAGATTGGAAACAGTTGGTGTTATAATATACTTTGTACTGAATGTTGTACATTATACTTCAAGAGACCCTTTCTCTGTCTGTCTATCTGACAATCTCTATCTTGCTCTTACACTCTCTATCTCTACTCCATCTTTACTCTGTACAGTATTTCTCTTTCTCTCCTTGTATCTCTCTGCTACTTTCTACCCCTCTCTCCATATATCTGTCCATTCCTCTCTCTCCCCCCCCCCCTCTCTCTCTCTCATACTCTCTTAGCCTTGGCAAACAGTTCTGTTTACAGATTTTGGAGAATGAAGGTTTGCATTATATAGTGCAGGTAGCTATAAATTTACAAATGTGTCCTTAGAAGAATTAACCATTTCCAGATGAGATATCACTGATTTGTAGGTTCATGTGACCACATTCGATTTCTTCGTTCATAATTTGTAAATCATACCAAACGCATGAGCAGCAAAAGAAACAAATCCGTAAATGTTGCTCCTGTTTTCTGCAACATAATAACTGTCAACATTTCTTTTCTCAAGGAATATTTGATTGAACAACAACAACTAGTCAATCCTCAAATTGGCAACTTCTTAGCTTGCCTACATCACACCCCGCCTACACCCCCATATACACCCCTTCGAAAGTTAGACAGATGATGTTATACATTATTTCAGTATACACTTTTCATGTACATATTTGTTCTCATGTGACAAATAACTTCAGCAATTTGACCGAAATTGTCATATATTTATACAATTTTGGTAGTAGGGATAATCGTTGCCTTGTGAGTTACGAGACCCTATTTTACAGTTTGGATTAGAAATATATCCAGCAGCCTGAAAGCCAGGCTAGGAAAGCTCCCTCCTGTGTGATGAGTGGGATTGACAGACACACACATGCTGAGTACATGAATCAGTCTGATTATGTAATCCACACCACCTTCCTAGCCCTGATGAGGGACTGATTGGACATGTGGATAATTTCAGAACTACCTCATTTTATTCTGCTCTTAAGAGCCCCTCTTCCCCGCATCTTTTCTATTGTATTTTTTAGCCCTCCATAGACTATTTTATGGAGTTAAATAAACACTTCACAATGCAAAAGAATGTATTTTACACTCAAATGAAATACAATAAATTACATTTCTCTCCTCCCTGCATCTTGGTTAAAATAAAGGCAAGGAGCAGTAAAGACCACTGGATTCATCATTAATAGAGTGCCATTCTGTCATGACTATAGGTTTCATTTTTGGAATACCAAGAAGGAATTGTCTAAAATTTAATTTTGATTGTGTGATGTCACATGCGAGATGCTGTCCCATGTGGGAGAGCACCTCGCGATTGACGTCAAAAAATTAAAATTTTAAAAGATGAAAACTTCCTTCCCGTTGACATACTTTCGTCAAGCCTCCACTCATATATTTCTTTCCTGTTTCTGCTTTCATTAAAACCAACTTAATTTCGGGGTTGACTTTCCCTTTAAGGATAGACTGTATTGTCTAGAACACATAAATCAGTTTGATTACATAACAACTCCACACATCCTCTAATGCCTCAAGCTGGTGATAGACTGATCTGGTCTTAAAGACAATTTCAGATGAAATTAGTTCCCCCATTTCTAATGAGTTAAGAGCCCCTTTCTGGGCACATGAATCAGTGTGATTACATAACAGCCCCCCCCCCCCCCCCCCCCCCCCCCACCACACACACACCCTGTAATGCCCTGGGCTGGTGATGGACTGTTTCGGTCTGTCAGTAGGATAATTTCTGTTGAAATTAGTTCCCTATTTCATATGAGTTTGGATGTTTTCTGGAACATATGAATCAGAGTGATTACATAAGAGCTCCACACATGCTCTCAAGCTTCTGTCTGGTGATCAAGTGATTTGGTCTCACCATCTTGGATGAGTTCAGACATATTATGTTGTCTAGAACCATGAATCATTGTGGTTACATAACAACCTCCAGCACAAACACCTCCCCCAGGCAGTGGTGACAGACTGTTTGGGCCTGAATCCAGACATAGCTACATAGATAGAGCTGAAGACAAACAGACTGTGAGCACATGAGTATTGAGAGAATGATTCATGCTGCTACTGGCGCTGGCCCTACAGTAGCTGTTTAGTAGCAGCAAACAGCTGCTAATAGTGCTGTAAGCAGGGATGCTTCAAGGTTACTACCACATGCTCTGGCTACAGAGTGCTGCAGGGCTTTTCTATATAGGGTACTCTTGTTAACTCTCTCAATACTAAACTAGGGAACCCCATTGACTTATTATACATGCATGCACCTATGGTCCTAAGAGGGCTTAACGGCCAGACAATCCATATTTGGTGGAAATGAGTGATAATCCTAATCTACTGCATTATGAAATGAAGCATAAAACATGTGCCCTAAGTATATTGTTTCAGGTGTGATTGCAATTTGTGGCGAGCGATGCGTAGTGAGGACGCCGAGGTAGCGGTAACTCAAGAAAAACAGCATACCCCATTTCTTAGCATCTCTTGGGTTAGCAGATTTGCATTGCTACCCATTCTGTGTGTATCGCTGACAAGGGATGTCCACTCATGTATTTCTGTCCACTCATTTATGATTTCTATCTGCTCTTTTTCATGAAATAAAGTGTGATTGTCCTAAATGGAGGACATATCTTAACATCATTTCCAGGGGAGGATTGCAAAAGAAAGCCCTCTTCTTTAGTCTCTTTGCTAATGGCAACATGAATACAGTATGCAATTTAGTCTTTGGCCTTTTGCTACTGTTCATGGGGTAACCTTATATTCACTGTTTTCTGTGCATTGTACACTCTACTGTGCCTAATTGGTCAACTTTGTCAAGAAAGTCCACCTCTATGTCAGCATTTAAAAATGATTCCAACGTTTATTTTAACTCTTTCATTACCATTGGCATGCGTATGTGAAGGCCAATAGGGTTTTTCATGGCCCGGTAATGTAAGGGTTAATGCTGTGTTTCTGTTAAAAAATAAACACAGCTGTCTTCAGTAGATGTACACGTACTGAGAATAGTGTAGCCTAGCTACCAGCCTGTTCAACATTTATAATTCAAACTTAAAAATTGGGCTAGTAGGCACATGACTATTCACTTTTCCATTTCCCTCTTTACCGAATCTTGGGTGATCCAGAAATGAACTAGAGGGTGATAAGGCTACCGAGTTTATATCAGAAATGCCAAGCAGCATGGAAGCAGGCTGAAAATAGCTACATTTTTATGCAGCCAATTTATCAGCCATTAATCCTTATAGAGAGTTTTTGTTTGTTTCTAGTGTGATATTTGTCTGTTTTTAAAAAGAGATTTCTTCAGCTCCTTCAGAATAAATAGCATTGACATTAGAGGTCACTCTGGGCTCAATATTGATTAGTGCTGGATCATTACAGTCAGCTAATCAACTCCAAAAATATTCCTCTCATTTCAAGAGATAGTCTGTTATGACTGAAAGTCACCTTCAATATAAAGCGGTTGAGTAATCAGAGAAGGGGATCTGCAAATGTTTCAGAAAAATTAGGCATGTAATAAATGAGTTCTGAGTTTGTAAGTTTGTTGATCAAAGTGATCAAGAGCCAAGTTTACAGCCCCTTAAGCTAATTTTGTTAGTGCCTTTAAAGAAATGTACAGTACTTGTTTTTTGTAGATGAGTTTTGTTGTGTCAGGTTCATTTTTTCTCCATATGTAGCTGGAATGTATTTTCATTAGTTTTCGTATAACTTGATTTTTTCTGAATATATTTTTTCTCAGCTTCTGTGATTGTCAAAAAACAATTCTCAATTTTAATGAATTACCCCTTTAAACAAACACCAGCAAGGAGTTTTCCCAAAGAAGTGACGTCATCTGCTCATTACTAATGACAAACAATCATGATCAAGTAGCTAATAAATGTGTAAAAGACAAGTCAAGTATAAAGCAGCGACAATCTTGAGGTACTGAGCAGCGGTTGCACCGGCCTTCTTTTGAAGAGTCTCGACACCCGCACGCTCACTGTTTCACTCAAAACCTCCTCGAAGAGAGCTCGTGAACGCAACGCTCGGCTAATTATAGTCCCATGTGTCAAGTTAATCAGCGGGGAAGTGTTAGTGCAAGGAAACAGTGTGACAGTGTTGACCTTGGCAGGGGGAGGAAGAGGGGGGGGGGGGGGTTGGGCTTGTCAGGGTCACGATGTCTCCACCCTCTCCTGTCCCTCTCCTGTTCCTCTCCTGTTTCTCTCAATCAACTACCAACCACCTTAAGTCTGCCACACTTCCTTCAACTACTTCCTCTATTTATTGGCAGGATGTTTGGGAAATTACAAAAATGGGCAAATTTTGACCAATTATTTTATGGAGCCTCACAAGGAATTAATTCTAGAGTGTGTGTATTTTTTAATCATCCTTTAAATAGAAATTGCTGCATAAGATCTTGATAGAGGCGAAAAGCGCATAAGGTGTCAAATACCTTGGGTATGCTATGCAATATGTTCAAGATTTTGTAACCAAATTTTATACTTATTTTTACAATGAATAACTTGATTTTGAACATGTTGAGGGGAGTGTAAAGCCATCATCATGTTATTTGACATGTCACCGGTCTACGCGTCAATGCGCATAATGTGAGATTGTGATTGAGCCAGCAAAACATGACATAGGTAAAGAAGAGGTACGAAAATGGCAATCCACAATCACAGCCAAATACTTCTGCCATTATTAAGTCATAGCTTTGCTCGATTTCAGGATCGTGTGGAGAAATCTTTTCAACATGCTATTGACATTAACTATAAATGGAACAAAAACGAGACAGTGATCATGGCAGAATGGTCCTCCTGTGATATTGGTTCCCATCATCTATAACAATTCCTGCATATTACTGTGGAATCGGTACTGTTGTCATTTTGATTGCATGGGTTGATATCCCACTGCTGCCACCAATATGTGCCACTCTCCTGAAATGACTGAAATGTGTTCCAATATTGCTTTCTTGAAAATCTATCAAACTGGCAAGCACAAGTAACAGTCTTGCTCATAGACAATTTAAACAATGATACTTAAAGTCTTGCACACATTATGTTTTGATGGCAACCACCTTTTGAAATGGTGTGTGTTATCATGGAATCTGTGATAACCTATATGCTAGGCTGGGAAGGCTTTTACTCTTTGCTGCAATGGAGGTACAAGCAAGACTTATACCTGTGAGAAGAAAGGGAAAAAGAAATATGCTTACCTTTTGTGTTTAGACTTTGATGTGCTCGCAGCAGTGCGTAAGAAAGAAATGGACCACTTTCCATAGCCCAGCCTAGGTTTTATAGGCTGTGCAGTGCATAGATACACTCCAATTAAGCTGCAAACACATACACAAGCTGATATCACAACAAAGTCTAGACACAGACTATGCATTTTTTCATCCTCCGCTCTATAGATAATGCTAGTCTAGGTGTCCAGACATGGTTGTAGTTTCAGGAATGCATCAGATAAAATCAGACTCCACAGTCAATTATTATTTTGTGTGGCCCTCTTAATGTGTGTCTGATACCATTTGTAGCCTAAATAACCTTCTGGGGTGAACCACATGGTGTTGGCATGATCACTCACCCATTTTCCAGTAGAGGCCATCTGGCTACTCAACCAGGTGTTCACCCAGCTCTTAATCGGGTTTCATATCGTGCATAGAGCGTGGCTCTTCTATTCACAGGACCTCTTTTTAAAGTCCTATCTGAGGGGTGGAGTGTTTTTCCACAAATGGGGAGGTTGTTCCAATGTATATATACTATATATGCTAAGAAAGGCGAGTGCTGAGAGTGAGAGGAGCAATAGAATGTGATTTCCTACCACCTGTCTTGCACACCCCTAGTGGGTGACAGTCTGGTGTCAGTGCCAACCCTGTCTAGATAGGAGCCTGGTGGCTCCTGTAGAGTGACGGGTTAGAGCCCATACTATGGAGGCTAACATGGAATTAAAACATACCTAGAGAGGTGAGTGCTGAATGTGAGAGGAGCAATAGAGGACTTCCTACCACCTGTCTTGCACACCCCTAGTGGGTGACAGTCTGGTGTCAGTGCCAACCCTGTCTAGATAGGAGATTGGTGGCTCCTCCAGAGTGACAGGTTAAAACCTATACTATGGAGGCTAGCACATTGTTTTTAAGCCTATACTGAGAGAGGTGAGTGCTTATAGAGCGAGAGGAGCAATAGAAGACTTCCTACCACCTGTCTTGCACACCCCTGGTGGGTGACTATCTGGTGTCATTGCCAACCCTGGCTGTCCAGCTATGAGCCTGTTGGCCCCTCCAGAGTGACAGGTTAAAGTCTATACTATGGAGGCTAGCACATTGTTTTTAAGCCTATACTGAGAGAGGTGATTGCTTAGAGCGAGAGGGGCGATAGAAGACTTCCTACCACCTGTCTTGCACGCCCCTAGTGGGTGACAGTCTGATGTCATTGCCAACCCTGGCTGTCCAGCTAGGGGTCTACTGGCTGCTGCAGAGTGACAGTAGGACTGATTAAAGGTTCCTGCAGGGGGGTAACTGCTACAGACAGGAAGTACTTCTCACATCGGTAGTCACATCCCATGCCAGCTGCTAGTATAGAGGCTTAGCACATCTTATGCCAGTTAAAGGGGCCCTCAAAGTCTGGGATCTTGTGGAGAATCTAAATGGTCCACTTGCCTATAGGTCAATGTCCAATGCTGCTAGCGAATGTTGAGTGTGACATTCAGCTATTCAAACGAAAAGGTGCATGTACACGCCTGGTTTGCAGGGTGGTTCTATTAGCAGATGCAGGTATACTATCCTTACATGGTATACAGTAGTACCATAGTTTTGCTCTATGACTTTCGCAGATAGCAAGTGATCTTCAGACCGCCATGAATGTCCACGCTGCTGTACCTTTGAACAAAAATGTAAAAGAGCAGTAATTCGAATCACATGCTGGTCTACACTTAGAATGACACAATGTCGGCACGAGGTTGGGCAAACCACAAAATAGTTTCCTTGCTCTTTAAATCAAACACTGTGAGCTAGCTCTTCTTAACCAGCAGGCATGCATGCTTGTAGCTTGGCTCCCTGGCTGTTGGATATTACTAATCCAGATTATCAAAGATATTTTCAAGTCTAGCCCTCTTTATCTCCGAGTCCTCCCAAGATGAGTTGAGAGATCCTGGACAGACATTACTGTACCTCAACGGTCAGACCCTGTCGGTCATCCATCTTATACCTGTCCTTGAAGAGTTTGGAACTTAAAAACCCTACAGCCTTAAAGTCAGGCTAGCAGCATACAGGGATTCATATCCCACATCCAGTGACATGATTCATATGATTGTGACTAATGCGCCGCCATGAAAAGGGCAATCAGTTATAAATATTTCTCCTAAATCTAGATTAACAGCCACATGACCTACTTATTTAGCCACAATATCTGATAACTCCCATATATGGCATGGTTTCTAACATTATTTGCTGCGGGATGTCATCGTTATCTCTCCGTGATTTTGTGTGGGTTTCTTGAGGAGGAAGAGGAAATGGGAAGTGTACACCCTTCACTTTTTGTGTGCTTCATGTGAATGATTCACAAATAATACACACAAATCCCATAGAGTGCCATTTTCTATCACACAGGGTCAATGAACAAAAATACATGGTTAAACCTTTTTATAAAGACAAACTAACAGGAAACATTCAAATCAATGCAATTCATACTTTATTTTTTCTCTCAAAAAGACATAAAAAAAAGTATGCATAACAGAATACCCATGTATGATGTAATGGAATATCAAACTAAGTAACAATATAGGAAATTACATGAGAACACAGGATAACAATAGGATACATATATTAACAAATCATTGTGTTGTCTTTAGGTGATCTACAGGTGATCTACAGATGCAAACTTCTAGAGATTCATGTTGATTGGTCTTTATAGACAGGTGGACTACTTAGACTGAATTCTATGTAATCTGACTGTACAGAAACTATTTTGCATTAATTACTGATAATCATACATCACACTGTATTTGTTGAGCCTGGGTAATTTTCAAAGTAATCAGAGGTAATTGAGGATGGGGATAGGAAGGGGAAAGAAACCACCCAGAGAGCCACCTAATCCACCGGAAGCAGCTTTCATCAATTACCTGCTACTTGAAGAGGTTTTGAAGCCAGGAGGAAGCCAGACAGGCTGGGTATGGTTCCATATGCCAACTCCAGTGCCAACTCTGGTGCCAAGGGAGGGGAAGATGGGGATAGGAAGAGGAAAGAACTGATCCACAGAACCCCTAATCCACCAGAAACAACCATCATCAGTAGTTGAAGAGATCTTGGAGCCAGGAGGAAGTTAGGCATGTGGCTGTAGCGCCAAGGGAGGGGAAGATGGGGGATGGGATGAGGAAAGAAACAATCCAGAGAACCCCTTAATCCACAAGAAGTGGCCATCATCAGTTTGGTGCTGTTAAGATCTAAGGCAGATCACCACAACCCAATTATCTTGTTCCTCCCTGCCAGTTAGACTACCTGCTAATGGATGGTACCTGAACTTCCTTGTTACATTTAGATTTTGGGGGTTTTATGAACCCTGGTCCAGTTGGGATGGCAACATTTGCCAAGAAACTGCAGTAACCAAGAGGGTGTGGCTTAATTGTGCATCCACTATAAAGAATTTGAAGTTTAATCCTAACATGTTGTCCTTATCTGTCCAGCAGATGATGCAAGAGTCACGCTGCTCAATGCTCTGAGTGGATAAAAGCCAGCCCCCAAATAGCAGGCTCAGTAAAGGATGGGTTGACTCTTGATGTGTTTTATTATCCTGCTCCCGGACAGATCAGATAGAGCAATAGTTTGTATGGCTGAGATGGGGTTAACCCTTTGTGCTGTCACATTATCACACCTGGGTGGTGTTTCACCAGGGATGTGTTAGGAAGGAGGGACAACTCAACCATAATATATTCAAACATCTGTATGGATACTAAAGCGTGCTAATGAATGTCAAAAGCATTCCACAATCACTGCAATGCTTTGAAGTCCCATGCGCGGCACCGTCATTTTGCTATCGTCAACTTGGAAAGCAGTATCTTTAATTGCCTGTTTTGTTTCTAGAAGCTGTGTTTCTTATCACATTTTTTTGCAATTTTCAAGAAAGTTAAGGGGCAACACCTCTAAAGATCCTGTATTCGTTTTTCTTCTAAATAATTGTTGAATGATGCACAAACGGAGATATAAGATAATATTCTTACTTACATAATTAACAAATTTCTTCACTTTCCGGAGATTTCCGGAAATGTCGGATTCAATCATTATCAAAATCATATATTAAGCTGCTTACTTCCATTAACAGAGTTTGCGTGAATTTGCGTGCAAATGAGATATTTTACTTTAAAAAAATGTTAATTTTTGTTCGCTGATATCTCTTTTCCTCACAAAAGTATTGATGCAATCCAACAGAAGTGGACAAGCGAAATAAGACTCTACATTTCTTTTGTTCTCTCTGAGAAACCGTTGCTAGGCAATCGTGTTCGTTATTGTTAAAACACGTGAAAAGCACATGCTGAGACCACGCAATTTTTCGGCGGTGCCACGCATGGGCTCAAAGAAAGAATGTTGTTTCATATCCTTTCCTAACACATCCCTGGTTTCACCAAGCTGTTCTTAAGCTAAGAATAGCTTTGCACACGACTGGTGACCCCTTCTTGCACTAAATGAGAAACTCCACATTGTTCCTGTTATAAGACAGAGGAGTTAATTTCCATTGATCCTAATCAAATTTAACAAATCATAAACTTTGTATTCTTGCTAAATACAAGAATTTTGATTTATAAACATCGGATTTGAACTTTAGCTGATGGTAATCAAAATCATTGAGAATCTGACTTAGCACAAGAACAGGTCACCAATAAAGCTGTTGTTAGCTTAAGAACAGCCTTGTGAAACACCACCCAGTAATACACACAATAGTTTGCATGGCACAGAGGGAGTTTATACCACCTTTGTAGACAGAATGCAAGCTAGATCAAATAGGAGTGGACCAAATGGCTATGAAGCAACCATTGCAGTATGGTGATTATAAACATTGAGCTTCTCTGCCTTATCAATGTTCAACTTTACACATTCCAGCTATATATTTATATATATTTGTGCATATATCTGGGGTATTTAATTGATAAAAACTTGAGAAAATATGAACAAAACAGAAACTCTCACTAATTTAACTGTCATATGAATATCAGTGTGAATGTACTGTTAGGAACTGCTGTACTTATACAAATGAAAACATCTCACTAGATGTTGACAAAAATATTTCCCGCATGTTAAAAATTGTATGGAGAAATGCAACTGATGGAAAGCTGAACACTCGTGAATTTGTTCAGCAGATTTGGCCAAGTATTAGTGAAGACATGAATATTTGAAAGTCATGATTATGGTCTCTGAGAATCCATTTCATAAAATCCACATGATTACCAGCCTTTGGAATACTCCTAGGTTTCCTGCCAGTGGCTGTTCATAACAACACTCTAGTACATGGATGTGACAGGGAATGAAACCACAGTATGAACTTTATTTGCATGAAAGCAGAAAAAAACATCACAGGTTGTGAGAGCTTGAGGGTGGTTCTGCACTATTTTCAGCTTACCATTTCTATATAACAGTTTCACTGATATGGCTCTGTGATAATTAAATATATCCTGCAAGCGGTCTGAATAATATCAGAAATAAAAGTACTCCCACTCTGTAGGCTAATTGAGAATATTTTGAGTGCTGACATATTGAACTTGAATATCAATCGGTGCTTATTAAAGTTTGTAGGTAGGAGGGGTTTGTGAGGAAGCAATTTTTTCGTAACAGCCTTATGATCGGAAGGGGAAACATACCGTACAGAATCATCTTGCGTATTCTCACTGTGTGTGAGCATGTGCTACATTTTCATTATTGTTATCAGTAGTCACCAGTACTTATGTCATTACTGCTATCATGACATTTTCTTCTGTCACTTCTCTCTGTACTATCTTTTGATTTTGTTGAT
This sequence comes from Arbacia lixula, assembly GCA_963669155.1. Lineage (NCBI taxonomy): Eukaryota > Metazoa > Echinodermata > Echinoidea > Arbacioida > Arbaciidae > Arbacia > Arbacia lixula. Next base: position 28,662,215 of record OZ022578.1, read on the forward strand.
TTTTCAAATAATTTCAATAATCTTGAAGTTTTTACCAATACATATGATTTGTCATCTTGTTAAAACTTTAAACAATTATATTGATCTGAATCATATTTAGAGGCGTCGATTATCAGATTTACGCTGTAGAGGCTTAACCACTTCCATAATTGACGTCACAAGGATAAGCTTCGCAGCCTTTGTTCTGCTTCAGTTTGTCGTTTCATATTGAAAACTGTGCATGATGATATAATCAGCTAACTGAGGATGACAGCATCAGGAAGCTGCTCTCATAACCCAGTACACTACACAGGCCTGGTGGGATTTCCCCTTCCCTACCTACCATGCACATGTGTTCATAGCCTGGCTTGCAGGCTTTTAGACATATCTAATTCCAACTTTATAGCAAGAGTCTAGTCTTCACTATACTAGTCACTCTTTCATTCTCCTCAGTTCTCACTCTGTCCAGTGAAGAATTGAGAGTGATACGGCTAATGCAATGAGTCCCGTTTAATGAATATCGTTGTTGGATTGAAAATGTCCAACAGCCTGAATAACAGGCTAGTCTATCCAAGGAGAAAGGTGCCATTTTAAGCCCTGAGCGAATCTAAACCCCCCCCCCCCCCTCCTTTCACTGATATCACTAACTCGTAGTGGCAGGTTTCGTAATTTGTATTTTGCTCAGGCACACACGCAAATGGAATGTCCTGGTAATTCTCACTAGATGTACAAGAACCATTTCCAAATTGAAAACCATGTTCTTCCCTCATGAAAGCATTACATAGAGTCATGACTCAATTTATGGCATCGTTTTATTAAATAGCACTGATGCTAACCAAAGGATACCGGGCAATTGGCTTTAGGTAGGTAGCACGTAGGTGACATTGAACACAATTTTGAACAGCAAAATTTGTTTTTCTACCCACTATTAAAGCAAAATAAGCATTTTCTGAAGTGAAAAGGCATTGTTCAACAGATGAAGATCAGTGATGGTATATTTCTGTCTTGTTTTAGTTGTCACCCTCATACTCTTAGGCTCTTGTGTGGCAGAAATCCTAAGAATGACACATTTTAGCTCTACCTTAATTATTGCATACAATTTTTTCTTCATGTTCATTTCCATTTAAACACGGATTCCAACAGTCATATTTCTGTTAAATCTGTCCCCTGACTTTGACTTGAGACCTAGAAGTAATTAGAAACATTAACATAATATTGTGCCCAAGCTTGATGAACATGTTGTTCACAGCAAACCCCCTCCCTTCCCCCACTCTCCCTCTCGATTTAGTAACATTCTTTTCATTGTGACCCCTTCTCACATGGAGTGCTGTGTTACAATGTGCATGTCGCATCAGGACATGTCCATTTCCAAGAAAGTTTATGTGGTGTAAACTTTATATGCATGAAATGAATAATAGAAATTGTGATGAACATGCCGTTCATGCCCCCCCCCCCCAAACTCTCTATCAAGCAGGTAACCTTCCTTTCATTGTGACCCCTTCTCACATGGAGTGCTGTGTTACAATGTGCACATTGCCTCAGGACATGTCCATTTCCAGGAAAGCTTGAGTGGTTTAAACATATACATGTGTATTTTGAACACCAAGTTGTTAAGGTATTTATGTTCTTTAACTTTCCTTCTTCAGTCTATATGGATGTCTCGAGGTCCACATGATATTGTCCAAGCAATAGCTCATGATATGTTGGAAAACAAATTTTATTTTGGACCAGATGTGATTAAAGTTGAATGTCAATGGTCATTTACAAATTGTGCAATTAGGTTTAACAGATTTTTTTCATGAATTACAAAAGATTCCCAATATTTATGATTATGGCAATGCTGTCAACTTACGCGATGTGTGTGTGTGTGTGTTGGGGGAGGGGGGGGGGGGGAACAAAGGAAGGAGGAGATTCAAGGACTTGAGTGATGAGAGATTGCTGTCAAGGTCATTGGTTGAATCACGTAGTGTATGAACAGGAAGAGCATTAACCACAATCAGTCTACAAGAAGCTTCAGGTAGTGACAAACTAACCAAGTTGTAGTGAGAAATGTTGTGGTAAATTTTGCTAATTAATTCTTGGGAAGTTTGCGGTGAGACAACATGTATATGAGCTTAGGGTTCAGCAAAATACCTGGAAGTTTCATGTAAGTGGGACAGCCATGTAGAAGAGTTGTCTCGGAATACTTTCTGGGAAAGCTTTTATAGCCTGAGCCAGAAGTGTCTCATTGATTCTGTTAAGTGTATCTAGCCTTTCAAAATGCACTGTGGAGGCAAGAAGAGCTGAGGTATATCATGTCTGATTGATATCATTCACAGATGAAGGAAGTAGTCCAGGGTGTCCTTGCAATGTCCTTGAGCTCTTGTATTGGTGTTGTTGGCTCTAGCAGATTTTTCAAACAATCATGTGGTCGAACTATCCAGTCAAAACCGTGATAAAATATATGATTTGGGGCACATACTATCCCCAAATTCTGGGTTGCACTTGGTTAAGGAAGGAGTATGGTGACAGCAGGTCAAAGATTTTGAGATCAACTGATTAATCCAGGATAGCTGTCTGACTTGCATTGAAAGCAAAATCAGCTTCTTACAACTTAATGTAAATCTGTCATAAGCTATGTCATTCACCTCTCAATTACATATCTCACAACAACTGAAAATGCAACATTTTGTTGTGTCTGCAGTAACTGTATATCATAAAAACAGGTGCGTGTAAGATTTCATGTCAATATTATCATGAGAGTCATTAATCACAGTGATATCATACCACATTCATGTGAAATAGATCTGGATATGGTCTGATAGAGGGACTGTGCCCTATCTGATAACATGTTGTATATCAGTGGGTTAGTATGCTGACACTCACTGGGAATCAAACAATGGTGAATGTAGGTCAGCCAAAGCCATAACACAGATCGATATTATCTACCTGTCTCTAAGACGGTAGGATCTCTTCCTGCTAAATGTTCTTGTCGTAGATTCTGAACCATTTGTGTTTTTCTTTTTCTACTGTACCATGCATCCTGTAGGCCTACCGTCTTCCCATTTCACAAAGCTATGTCAACATTTTCAATCTCATCTTCTACTTCTCACACTCTTTATGGGAATACATAAATAAGAGTATCATAACAAAACTGGCACATTAAGTTTCAGAAAGGAGAAAGGAGAGAGAGTGGGCTTTTTATGTTATGAGGAGAAATGCAAGCAGGTGGTAGACAGATGTAGCCAGTGATGCTGGGATTTGCCTTGGTTTAAAACATTTGTGAAATCGGTCGGCACCTTGGCATTTGGTCCTCTCCTAGTTTAGTCAAATCTTGACTACAAACACAAGATGATATTTTGGAGAAAGGGTTAGGGTTAAGGGTTGGGATCAGGGTTAGATTTAAGGGATGGGATTAGGGTGTAAGACATTGGTAACACTTAAGGCATACGTTTCTGTTTAAGTTTGCTTAATCTTAAAGGGCACTTTTGGGGTCTAGTTTATAGATGAAATGGGAGTTGACCAAATAGTAACAAACCGGCAAACTTGCTCACCATAGGAAAAAGTATAAAATTCAAGTATCCGTGTTTGTTACTTTGCACCCATAGGTAGTGAGCTGTTTTTTTGAAGAGGGGAAAAACCCTGTTGCATCTGATAGTTAGATATTCATTTCATGCAAATAGTGGGGGACACCTGAGACTGTCTTCATAGTCAGTCTTGGCAGTTTTCTGGGATTTTCAGGGTAAAGCTTCAAAATTGATAGCCATGCATGATTCATGGAGCCTGGGATGTAACAGCTTGGGGATTGTGCTTCCTTAGTCTCCCACCACTGACACCTCGCTTAAAATTCATCGAAAGACCTCAATTTTGCTCTACAGTTTCTTTACAAATTGCCTTATGTACTGATCGAGGATTTTGCTGTATTTTAATGCTCTGTGCAAACCAGAGTTCATTTCTGTCGTCGGAGTTTAAAGTACAACTTTATTTTGAGGTTGGGTTAATTTTATCTTTTTTCTCTTGTGGAGGAATCCCATATATCAGTGTAGCCTGCAATACTGAGCTCTTGTACCTGGGATAAGACATAGAAAAGAGAACCCTTTTTTAGACAGACATACCCAATGTACGTGGAATAATACTTTGTACTTTTATTGTGTAGTGTTAAGTCCTGTAGATATATAACATACAAACTCTTTTCAGTTGAAGAGGAGATTGAATTTGTATGTTACTATCAGTGGCAACAAACCTTTCTAATTGGCCTATGTAAGGCACTCTTCAGATGAACTGCTGGTTTGACCAGCTATTCACAGTTACCTGAAGTGGTTATTTCCTATAAATTCATCATTTGCAAACAAAAATAGATCGTTCATCAACCTACTTTGTCATATTTTGTGTACATCATGTGTTGTCATCGAATCATTGTTTTGAGAGTTCAAATACAAACTGCCACTGCCTGAAAAGCTCCAGACAGTTCGTTGTTTTCTGTCTTTTTTCATTTCTTAAAAAGACCTCCTGTCAACTTCATCTCATCGCCATGGTAACTGAGGCCAGTGAGGCTAGCCTTGGGTCATTGCAGAAGACAGCTGTGGTATTGTGGAGCTGATGTATGTCAGTGGATAGTCTAGGTTCTAGACGTCTTTTATCAGCCCGGATTCGTATACACAGCGCGCGACGAAACTCAGCGCAACGATATCGAGTGATCGCGCGATCGCCGAGAATTGCCAGCCCGGAGAAAAAACGTCTAGGCAATTTGCTCGGATCTCCCTTGAAATTTGGAAGGAGAGCCATTAGGCGAGACCGCGCCCACGTACGAAATACCCGCTCTGATTGGACGCAGTGACCGTCCATCAGTTCGGTTTGAATCGGGCAGGGGCATGCGGTCCCGCGTAGGCTAGTCTATCTTATCAGACACAAATATGCTCTTTGCGTAATGAGACACGCACGATGATGAATGATTTACTACGTAACAACCTGAATATTTAAATCAGTCGTCATACTATATTTTTTTATGCAGAAACAGTCCAGCAAAAACCAATGAAACTAATACTTAAAACATTTGATTTCCTTCCGCATGACATATGGTATGTAATGACAGACTAGGTGCAAAGTGCTTGAATTTCCAGGAAAACAACGTTCGGCTCGATGAGTTTGTAAACGGGTGTGAATGCGCATGGTGTGTTTTTAAAAGTGGGGTGGGGATGGTTGTGTGTGTGTGTGTGTGTGCGTGCGTGTGTGTGTGTGTGTGTGTGTGTGTGTGTGTGTGTGTGTGTGTGTGTATGTGTGTGTGTGTGTGTGTACACATATCCAGTGTTGCTGTGAAGACCGGGCGGTACATTGCAATCACGAAAGAGAATCACCGGCCTAACAAATCGGAGTTTTGCTAGTCTATCTTATCAGACACAAATGCGCTCTTTCCGTCATGAAAATTGCACGACGATGGGTGATTTATTACGTTAAGACCTGAATATTTGAACCAGTTGTCATGAAAACTGTTTTCATTCAGAAACATTTTTTTTTTATAAAAACACGAAACTAATATTTGAAAGATCCAATTACCTTACACACAACACATGGTATGTCACGACAGACTAACGGCCGGTTAACAAGGCATTGCAAGTACATTGTAAATAAACTTTCGGACGGGTCTCGTGTGTTAGTGATGATGAAAGAGAATCATCAGCCTCATCTGTAATGTTACAGACTATGTCCAAAGTGCTTGAATTTCCAGGAAAACAACGTTCGGCTCGCGCATGTATGTAAACATTCCGTTCTCGCTCGCTCGGTCTATAGAGTTGTTCTTCTTGAAGGAAGTATCGAAGGAAGTATTCAATTTCATCTTCGCATAAGTTTAGTTTCTGGAACTTATTCGTTTGATATGGCTACTTGTGCCCCACCTTCTCATCCTGATCAAAGAGTAAACGAGTCTCTTATATTCGCATGCAAGAAACTTGGACTGACACATTTGAAATCTCAACAAGAGAAAGCATTATACTCATTTCTAAAAGGACACGATCTCTTCGTTAGTCTACCGACGGGTTTCGGGAAGAGTATCATTTTTCAAGCAGCACCTTTCTGTTGTGATTTTCTTCAAAATCATGACACTCCTCATTTCGCAATAATTGTCATGCCATTGAAAGCGCTCATCCAAGACCAACTTGACACTGTGAGAAATCTTGGAATTGACGCAGAGGATATCAGCGGCGGATTAACCGATGAAGTCCGGGAGAAAATTTCAACTGGGCACTTCTCCTTGTTGTTTACATCACCAGAATTCCTAACAGGAGAAAGTGGCAAAGAATTTCTAAAGTCGGACTATGTGCAGCAGCGGATTTGTGGAGTATTTGTGGATGAAAGTCACTGCGTTACCAAATGGTGAGTTTTCATAAAAATGCACCCATTCAATATGTACGTTAATGTTATTAAAAGCTCTTGTATGTGATCGCCATATTCATGTATATTCATCTATTTATGTAAAATGATAGATTTTCGTGTGGGCTTGGTGGTGTAATAGCACGGTGAATGATATGAACCTCATATCTTGCTCTTCGTGACTACGCGGTGTATGTAGAGTTTCATGCCATCACAAGACGCTTATTTCTTAAAACATTGGTGTCATTGCTCTGAGAAGGTGTTTTGTGCGTATTGTGGGCGAGCTCTTATTTATCGTGTAAAACACCTCTTTACAAACTGAAGTTTGCCTTCTTTTTGTCTGAACAAGGATGGTGTTTCTGGTTCCAATAGAACGCTTATATCATGACCTAAACGACTTTATTACAGCTGGAGCAGGTGTAAGTTCTACTCTACGAAATGAAGAATGATAAGATCATGTCATATGTTGAACGTTTCCTGTACAGGCGATATAACGTTAATATTAGCCATTTCAAAATATGAATCAAATTACACGATCAGAATGATGATTTATTTATCTTTAACTTTTGTGCCTATCATTTTCAGAGATAACAAATTAACAATCACGTAGAAAGTTATAGCCATCGATATGCAACACAAAGTGTACAGAACAGATAAGACCTGCACCCTCCAAACTAATGCGCCGCAAGGGGTGTGTGCGGCATACTGTACAAAGAGTTAAAATACTGTCATTTTAACAAACATCCATTTGTTGTCCGTCTTTTCAGGGGGCAGTCATCAGGAAAGACCAAGGCCTTCCGTGCAAGCTATGGCGACCTAGGATACATCAGATCTGCAATTCCACGAGTTCCCCTAGTTTCTCTTACGGCAACGGCAACAAAAGACATTAGAGGAAGAATCGCAGAAAGCTTGGGGATGCACAACTATGTGCTCATCTTGGCATCCCCTGACAATCCCAACTTAAAACACGTGGTTTTAAAGACAAGGAGCCAAGACATTGATCTAATATTCAAGTTTTTGATCGATGAACTGAAGGAAAAACGTAAAAATTGTGACCGTGTTATTGTGTACTGTCATTCTAGAAAAGTTGTTTCCGAGTTATATGCACTATTTAGCAGTGAGATGCCTAGTTCTATGCATTTATTTGACATGTACCATACAAACACGGAGAGTGATGTACAGGAATCCATTATCGAAGACTTTGCAAAGGATGATGGAAAGATTAGAGTGTTGTTTGCTACCATTGCCTTTGGAATGGGGGTGAATGTAAAGGGAGCACATACTTGTATTATTTTTGGTAGGCCTAGTGATCTCGATGATTATCTCCAGATGGCAGGGAGGGTTGGGAGGGATGGGAACATGTGTCTTTCAATACTTATTCAAAAACCGGGTGACGTCGCAGGACGTGTTGTGTCAAAGTCTATGGACAACTTTGTCCGTAGCAATGACTGCAGGAGACACACTATTAGGCAAAACTTTGGTCATTCAATTAATGTTATGCCAATGCACAGTTGCTGTGATGTATGTGCATCTAAATGTTCGTGTGATGGGGTCACGTGTGAAGCCACTACTCCACATTTTGAAAATATTGCGCGTCAATGCATGAGCGCACCAAGTGAAGTAGTTAGTGTAGAGCTTCCTATAGATATACCGTCAGTAGACAAAGTAGACAAATTGCAACTGAGTCTTCAATGTTTGAAAGATGATCTGGTAAGGGAAAATCCAGACTTTTTGTACAGTGGGAAAGATATAGCAAGCGGACTTCCGGATAGTACAATCAACAAGATTCTAAAAGATGTTAATGTAAAGCTCTCGAGAAGAGAATTCATGAAGAGGTATTGTTTTTTCAGTTCTAACGTAGCCAGGAGAGCTTGGGATATCTACCGTTCAGCACTTGGTAGATCAGATTTTGATACGGAGGCAACCTGGTTTTCTGATAGTGCAGCCCTGGATAGTACATTAGATTATGATTCAGATGAGTGGTCAGATGATGAATTTGCAGAAGCAGTAGTTGGAACTGACGGCGAGAGTGATTAAAGGAATTTTTATGTGTTGGTTGTTTGTGTGATTATCCTCACTAAGTCATGTTTACCTTTTCCCCTCTATGTTTATTTCCAGGATCATTATAGGAAAGAACTTTTGTTATGATATGCTTGTCGATTCAGTGATGCATATATTATGTTGCAGTTCTTATGTATAAACGTACTCGTTTGTGTGAAAACACACACTACACTATTACGAAAGTGAACTCGAACTCAGTTACAAAGGGACATATTACAGTATTTCATGTTTACCCAGCATCCCGTTTATTGCACAACCAGTACTCCGGTTGGGAATGTATGCTTTAGGACATCACACTCGTGATATTGACACGCATTTTGGGTGAGATATTTGATGTATTATCATGTCTTATTCTATGCTTGACTGTCTATGTAATCGTTCATTATTATTGCACATGTTAATGTAAAGAATATTTTGCAAAGGGTAACGTAAGCTACACAATTTGCTAGCTTGTTCTCTTTTTAATTGCTTGCTTATAGGTCCATCGCTTTCATTTGACTTTGTTTTGTCGTTCAAACCCCTCGCTCGCTCCCCTTCCCTCTTGTTTACTCTAACTTTCAACCTTACACCGTTATTCAACCCTTTCAGCTGGCGTCTTATCTTGATTTTCTCCAGTCCCAGTATAACCTCTTTCTTAATATGACTGAGCTCCTTGTTCCTATTTTGAATAACATCCTTCTCCGTTTCCCAAAACACTCCGATGTGTGTTGTATATCCTTCTTTCTTTCTTTCTTTCTTGACTTTTCCCTCTTGTGAATCTTGTTTGGGGTAAAAAGAGACAGACCACATAAAATTATTTATCTGGAATGAGTAGAAGGGTAGTATAGTTATAGAGTGGTACAGTTGCAGAGTCGTGACCGTCGAACCGAACTTTCAAGACATTCTCTCGTATATATCCACTTGTGTAAATGTGCTGAATTTTGCATTCTGTACCATGACAATTGTTCATTCTCGGCCATCCTGGACAGCACCCTTCCACATTTATAACATCACTGTACAGAATTCGGTCTATATTCTGCCCATTATAGACAAATAGTAGTTGCCGTTAAAATATGATGTATACGGGTTTATTCAGTAGAAAATTATTTCTCAAAGAAGATGAACAGAGATAAATCCGATACAGTTCATCAAACGTTCAAAATAATGTTTGACATTCCGTCTTGTAATCCATTTATTTATTACAGTTCATAAATACCGATGGTATGTACTCTTATAACTCATATGTATACATGTATTACACGTCTTATGTCTTATATTTGCACTGGTATCACCCTACTTATGTATAGCTCTTTTTAATATTTGCTCTCCTTCACAAGTGCATCTTTATTAATTTCGGGGGTATCTATGTTGTATTACGCGACTTGATTATAAAGTAATTATGTTTGTGCATCTGGTTTAATTGGTTTGGCATTTCGATTTTAAATTCAAAAACTTTGGTCATGAGTTGTTTCCCCTGTACGGCAGAAACCGTAGACATGGTAAAATTAATACGCGTGTTTAAAAAATTGCCAATCTGCATGGACACATTGTAATGTTGTAAGGGATAGCGGTGGTAACACTGTTTCACAGGATTGATTTATATAATGTTCTTGATACGATGGAGGCCCGATCGATAGAAATAACTGCAATGCGATTAAAACGCTGTATCTCTCCCTACCATAAACATGAAGATTGTTCCATTCGTATTTAGATGCAATGCTAACATCCTCACGGCGTGGCTATGTACGTGACAGGGGGAGAGAAGGAGGGGGACAAGATTATATCTAGTGTGGAGAGGTAACATGTACACGATGAGAGAGTGAAGAGGAGAGGGGTGGGGTTGAATAGAAGGGGTGAAGTGACAATAGGCGTGGTTTAGAGCAAGACAAACGGTGCGAGGAAAATCTCTTTAAATGGAGCAATAGCAAAGAAGGTGACATTTAGGTAAGGAAGTCATTTATTTTAACAGAGTGAACGATGAGTATAAGTAAATTCACACACACACACACACACACACACACACACATCAGCAACAACAACCATCTTACTGAACTTGCTTTCTATGCTATACACATACACACACCAACGTACGCTTATTTACTCACATACATGTAATTATTGTGCACACATACGCATTATGCACAACATCGAGAGAGTAGAAACGAGAGAGATGAAGTATGCATGGGAGGTGGAGGAGGACAAAGGGAAGAGAGGGGGAAGTTCAGAAGAGGATAAGAAACTGCCAGTTTAATAAGAGCAGACAAAATACTTCGCGCATACCATGCTCATACACACTCAACATGCATGCACTCACACTTATCCTCTTTATTCTACGTATCCTCTTTTCATTGTAGACATGATGTGATACTTACCTCTTCCCTTCAGTATTGTTCTGAACATTACATGGTTATCTCACATTTATCTCTACTATCTACTTTCTCTCCATACATATTACTAACGTTTCTTAAATAAATATACTTGATCCAGATATCATTCTGTATTACATGATTTTGTCCTTTACTGATTTCAATTGCGTGACTTATTTGCTTGAACAGATGAAGGGAAACTTAAAGGCATTTATTTTCACAATGATGGCACACCGATAAAGAAAATGCCCAAATACATCATGTGCGAGAACGTGATTGTCCTTGCATGGTAACCGAGTATACATGTATTGTCATTTGGTTTAGCATACATGTATGACAAATTTTATCGCCCGAGTGAATTAAAAAAAAAATTGGCAAAAATTCAGATACATGTATATTGTTTGATGACCTAACAAAGTAACGTTTATTATTTCCAGGAGCTTTGACTACATAACCACACTCTCTTGACAATGGTTTCTATAAGCTTTCCCCTTTTGTTAATTAATTTCTCATTAGCAACCCTCCGTTCTGCTCTTCTCCTCACAGCACTGCAAAGCCACCTACTAAAAACAAATGTCCAATCTCAGCATGATTAAAATCATTATGATCATAGTATAAGTACATGTAAAATAAATAATTGAAGGTGCCCTGGAAGATCATTATTTGAAATCGAATGTCAATATAAACAAAGAAATAGGAAATGATATGAAAGAGTCGGATAGAAAGTGGACAACACTGCTTGTCATATTCAAGAGAGTTTACATAACAGCTTAGATGTGGACCTAGCTGCATGTACTTTGGGAACTCATTAGACATGTATGTGCATGCGTAAATACGATTGATGAATATACGATGCGTCATACATAATTGATTTCCAAGTTACGTATCGTCAACAATGCATGCAGAATATATGAAACCATTACGAAAACTGCTTTGTTATGATGCGTCATAACCGTGTTAGTGGTTTGTATTTCTATTAATTACATGTATTGAGAAAAACAAACCAATACGTCCATTATATTGCATTGTATGCAAGACGGCCATAGTATTACCTCAAGTCATGATGTTATGTTCCATGATCACCCTTAAACATTTAGTATATGAGTTTGTCATATAATTGGCATCAATTTGCTCATTTCAATAAATCAGCAATTTCCGCTTTTACATTGATTTTCAAATTGACCTACCAAAATGCAGATCACATAATTATGTATTCACGGATGTGTTTACAAACAAAATATACGCAAACATATATCTATTCTCTCACAGTCGTTCATTATAGCTGACAATTGAGAAAACAGAGAGAATTATTGGCATTACCAATAATATATGCACTGCAATGAGAGCACATAAGGATAACTAGATAACAACATACAGCTCTTTAAATTTGTGTATCATAATGCAGAGTTTGAAGCCCTATTTCGAATGATAGATTACTTGCCAATTTTACGTTTATGCCCTTGTTATTTAAGCGGTAATTAAATAGGTTGAAACACTCCTCGTGTTTGAATATAATCACATATTTATTTGTTTGTTCACCTGAAAAAACATATTTCGATACTTCAGACTTCAATACATATGGCAAGATCCCCCACTCCTTCCCCCCCCCCCCCCCCCCCCAAGGAAAAGAACGGAAAGTAAAAAAGGGTAGTGGTGTATTTTTTGGTCAAATTTAACATTTCTACTAGGTGAAAGTCCCATGCGTATATATTGCATACAGTTTAGGCCCATACATCAAGCAACAAAGTTAAGGATTCTGAAATTGATTCTGTCGATGAAGTTTCTTTATCGTAGCCTTGATCCATTCATTCATAGCTGGTGCGTCAAGGGCACTGAATACAGATGAAGGGAAGTGGGGAAATCTGAAATGTGCTCGACCTGGATGGAATCCAAAAATATCATCTTTATGCATTTCAATGGCAAGAGCTACAGGATCGCGCTTATCAACTTTGTGCTTGGTTACTGCATGTGGCTTGACTGCAGTCTCCCTGTCAACATGCTGCAACATCATATCAATTTGCTGAACAGACCTACTGATCCTGTCCACATTCTTCTGGGTGATCTTCCCTCTCAAGCCGTGACAACCATCTTTGAATATTCGGTTGTGATGCTCCATCACACGATCAACCTCCACATTTCCATCTTTTTTGCCAGTAGTGTTTACAAAGCGATTCCACACTAATTCATGGGACAATCTCGGTGATAAGAACAAGTTCACTTGTGCCAGTAACCTCAGAATGTGGTAGCTGTATTTCGGCTTTTTTGCTACTTTGCAGTGCAAGAGCAGAAATTTGTAGAGGCGAATGAGTCTCCCGCCATCGCCATACTGCCGAGCATCTTTGAAGTTCATGGCAAGCAGACCCATTCCGAGTGCAACCCGGGAGTAGTTCTGCACACAGTCGACTTCTGATGTGTTGGATGCAGCAGAGTCTTCTTGTGGCTGGGCACCATGCTTGTCCTTCCGATGCTTTAGCAGATTCTTCCTCGATGCATACGTTTTGTTACAGAGACTGCATCTGAACTCACAAGACTGAAGGTTGATCTCTTCATTCGATGGGAGAGCATATTCTTCTACAAATTTGTGCATGATTGCCGTACCATAACTCTGGTAATCCCCATGAGTGGCGAGATCAAACTTATTCATTGTGGGCTCAGAATCACAGTTCTCCATGCCAAAGAAGAGCAAAGCAGCGGCAAGAATCAAGGCGGTGGTGTATTGTACAACCAGGTGCTCTGCTGCATTGACGTTCTTGATCGGATCAAGTGTCACGTTCCGTGTCTGCAAGTAGTTCCTTGCCGCGTAAAGTGTCCCCTTGTCAGCGCTTGATGCTGGATCATACAGATGCTTCCACATGACCTGTGTGTCAAAATGTGGCATGGAATTGTTTCATGAATGCAAGAAAACCATAACACATGTAGCACGTTAACACACCAGCAATATAAACATTCACATAATGTAAGGCCTATGCGGCAATTTGGAAACACGACAGTCAAGTATAGCCGCGAGAGTCGCCTCCTTCCGACATGCGTACATCCCGTAATAATGTTGAGATTCACTAATATTAAGGGTCATGATGATAAAGTAAATATTTGATTATTACATAAATCATATCAATGTGATTAGTCTACTCAAAAGGAAAACCATATTTACGTCTCGAAAAGAGATCAATATAAACATATTTATCTTGATAAATTAATCATAATCAATTATATTTTTCTTTATGCCAATGTGATTTTTCAGAAATATTTTTAAAAGCTTTGTGATTGTTGATTTGTGCATTCAGCACGGGAAACGTAAAACATAATACATGTAGTTATGTCTCTCTACAGTTATTACCTGATAATAGTTTGCGAGAGCATGAAAATCTGCGATGACGGGCATCAGTCCTTCCAAACGTTTGCTTGGAGTGGAAGAATTCCTTTGCTCCTCTATGCAGTTGCTTTCCCGCTCGCAAGTCAGCAAATCCCCGGCACTGATGATAGTGGAAGGATGCTCAGTGTCATGCCCAGGAACGTACTGGTGCATGTGGTGCATAATGGCGTAAATACCCTCAGAGGTATTTTCATCTTCCATGATGACACCTAGGTTAACCTGTGATTGAAAAGAAATACAGAATCGTAAATAGTGTTCCCGTGTCAACTACATGGTGACAATCTTGCCAATCCACATGTGAAATGAAAGAAGGCTGATGATAACATGCAGTTGCGATTTTTCAGGGAGTAAATGAAAAAGTAATACACTTGTAATCTTTTCATTCTAAAGACGCCTGGAGTATTTTATGTATGCAGTCGCACAAATGATTGAATGAAATCAAGTTGTTTTATAGTCAAACTTTGGAACGCGTCTTGGCAAGTACATGTATATCAAGTAATTGGTTTACTACAATGCACTATATAAAAAAAGACCAACCCTGTAGCTAGGGCGTGGGGTCGGGGGGGGGGGGGGGGGTGGTCGACTGAATTTAGGCGTACTAAACTTACCACAGAAGATCTTTCCTTGGCCTCGGTCATGTGGTCATGTTGAATATATCTTGGTAGCTTATCCAGATCAGTTTTCAGACTTGGCAAGTGATCCGAAATTATTCTCCCACACAATACAGCCCATTCATGCTTGAGATTCATATTGTCACTTGCAGTTGGCAAGAACACAGCATTGTCGACGGAATTGAGCTCAGGTACCGAATGCTGCCTGCTGAGGTGGCTTCCACTAACCCTATTCTTGACTGCTAAAATATGGGCCATGTGGAAGTCTCGTCCGTAGTTACTCTTTGTTGGGTGACGAGCGCGAATGTTGAGGTCGACGTTGTCCATTACGAGCTGGTATCCAACATCATTACCTTCGTGTAATTCAGCAGCCCATTGCTTTACAGTTTTGTCAAAGTCTTCACCACATTGAATTTGTTTTTCGATAGTTGTGGGGTAAGACGCGGCCACACCTTTAGCGCTTAATCTTGTTATAGCTTTCCTCTTTGCTCCCGAATGCTTTAGTGTCAAGCTATTAATGCATTGGTAACAGTTCATATGTTGACTTTTGCAATTCAAAAGAATACTTGCAGCAGTCATGACTTTCGGAAGAATGGTTTCTTTCGTTTTGAGTAAGTTCTTGTCAACGTTGTCGCCCAGTGACGAGGATTGCAGCACAGACATGAATAATGGGGCATTCTGTTCTAACTCTTCTTTCTGCTTCTGGACACTAAACTGCTTCAAAGACTCCACAGACGAATCTCTGAAAATAGACTTAGCGCCAGGTTTACATAACTCATCCGTCTCCCTTTTAATATCCGTTAACATGAGATCTTGCATATGCTTTTTGGCGGAATCCATTCGAAGAACATGATTGATAGCCGCTGTTTCATCTCCTCGATAGATAGCCCGGGTTGTGGAAGACCATTTCTCGGGAACACATTTGGTCGCGACTCTGCTCCCGTCGTGAATTGATATCTAAATTGAGACAATGGAAATAATTATATTGGTGCTGAATTAAAAAATATCAGCAGTAACGACATCTCAACGTTATCCTTCTTTAGCTACATAGCCTATACAGGGTGATAGCTGTATCACTTCTGCAAACCTAAATACATGTACTGTATATAATTGATTTATGGTGTTTTATAATGCATACATATCGTTTAAGAACTTCTCTCTGAATCAACTTGAATGATGAGAGGAGTGATATTTCAACATTTCAAGTGCATGTCGTTGGGAATACATGAATCATTTTTTTTTCGAGAATGTTTAACTTGAACTTTGACTTGTATTTCTAGGACGCCCAGGCATCTTGCCTCTCACACTGTCTCAAGACAGGTCAATTCATTTGATACATTTGTATTTTCCCCCTGTATAATAGCAAACCGCGTGTTTACACACATGTATGTAATCATGTACATGTACTCTAATTCATCACGGGAGGTACTTTCAATAATTCATTGCGCGCATTTTGTTCTGGTTGCATATGGATGAACTTGTAAAAGGAAGAGTAAGTGTGTTGGCTACTTTTTGAGGAGTGTTAAAATACAGACGATTTTTGCTAGAAAACGGAGACTACGGCATTAATTTGGCTCTGCAAAAAGCAGGGCCAACCCCGTAACGTAATTGCGGTGTGTAGTGTACTGAACTACATGATTGTTATGATATGCATGTATATCGCACATATGTATTGCATGTGTCTTTGTATTATTCCCCTTTAAGATTCAACCATGCCTTGCATGAAACACTTACTTTCACTTTGTACTTCGCTCTGTCTCAAACTCTCAGTTCTTATCTTATTCTCACATTCCAATCGATATATTCACTTGACCATGTTGACCACATAATCCTGCCACTGGTCGCTCCGGCCCCAGATGACTCACTTCTCTAACTCAAAATATTATTGTACCAACCAGTACCATGTGATGATTAATGATGGAAATAAAAATACCCATGTGTAAGCAAAAGTATTCAAAAATTAAAACACTTGTAGTTTATACATCAAGCGGACAATTCACTCTTGCTCTCTGTTCGCGTCTTGTGTATTATCTTTATGTACCTAACCCAACACATAAAACGATGCCAAGCTATAAAAGCCGGGACTGAGACCAGTGTAAACAGAAACGAAAAATGGTACGGGGCTAAGGAAAGAATAATGTTGAATCGATACGGTTCATGATTGCAGTGACAGTGGTTCTTACCTTTATTGCTGGTGATATCAGACCAGAACTGTTGGGTGATGTTTCAAATGAAAGACTGGTTCTCGCTGCCAAACGTTGACTTTGTGCTGCTGGTGAGTGACATGCCCTCTATGCATGGGGATAATTGCAGATGGGTAAAAAGATTAATATTAAATCATTGGTAAAAACTAAAATAATCAAGCGCGAACACATCTTTTACTTTACCAGATGATTCCAGTCACGGTAAAGTCAAATATCACAAATGAAACGTCAAGTACAACAACTAACTATAAAGTTAAAAAAAAAAAATCTGGATATCAATAATGAGCAATATATACGTTGGCGTTCCATTTCAAATGCATAGATAAACGAAAGGAGGGACGAGGAAGAGAAGAGGTCACTGGAGCATAAGTATAGTTTCATGTTATAGTTACTTACCACTTGTTTTTGTGAGCCGACTGTAGGTACAGATCCAACAATTCTTGCTGACGGATTTATATTTTCTCTATCCTTAGTAGTATGGCTGATTCGTTTCAGTCGAGGCTGGATATTGATGCAAGAAACACAAACATGTATATCAAATCCATATGAAAAGGTTGTAAGCCATTACACATATTGTGTATTCAAATCTATTCCACCCATTGTAAGTTCAACATGTGTGAAAATAGGAATGAACAGGCACGACTACATTCGTCATCAGTCTGTAACTGAAAGTGTACATTTTTAATCTTACAATTACGACGAGATTGATTTTACTAGATAATACTAATACTACAAACTTAACATAATAATCATCGAATCTTAATTTACTCGTGGAAACCAACTATGCAACTGTTTTACTTAACATTACTCAAAGGAACGAACCTCGACTAGCTGTATTATTGCTCGATCCTATTACCAAAGTATAACACATTTATATCGTGATCGATTTGAGGGTTTATTGTAAATTTGATTGTTGTTCGTAATATATTAATCGATTCGTTCATATAACTCGCAAACGAAAGTTATTGTTCCAGTAATGTTTCACACCATAATTTTTTTTTCAGTCAATGAAATGATTTCTACAAAATAAAACAAACTCTCCAAGGATCCCCACCCGGCCCTCCCGGCTTTATTCGGGGGGATCGATGGACTAGTCATCTGGAATGATTTTTCCCCTTCCCACAAAAATATCGTAAGGGACTCGGTCATTGTACGCATTTCATAGTTTAATGAATATGTACGTCATTTGTTTGTTTGAAATTGTAAAATATAAACAGTTTTAATCGTACAGTCTAGGTCTTCGTATAGTGACAGCGAGAAATGCACACACTTCAGTCAATATTAATAAATTGAACACTAACTTAAAAATCGTTACCTTCGACAACGGCGTTCCAGGAGAGAATGGTGCTTGGCGCTTCTGTTTTTTCTTCTCGGGGGTTTTTGTCTGAATTTCACCAGTTCCAATATGCTTCTGTTTCGTCAGATGGTATGCAACTTTAAGTTCATTCTTGAGCGTTGAAAGCGTGTTCACGTGCCTAGTCTTGCTCTCGCACTTCTTGCAGAGAAAGTCCGACGGGTTATCAGAAATATTATCATCCACTATTTCAGCTATTGTTTCTATCAATCCAACTCTCAATGCTCTGGTTGAATTAACTTTGATGTAATTTTTGCATGTTATCAACTCAGCATCACATAACATGCACCATCTTCCTTGCTTGGTAGCCATAATGTACGCACTGCATCTTATTACTAATCAAGACAAAAGAAGTTCGATCTCTAGTGATTTGCCTCGAATTCCCCACTCAGCAAAAGTCAGATGTGTTAGGCTGATGATTCTCTTTCATCATCACTAACACACGAGACCCGTCCGAAAGTTTATTTACAATGTACTTGCAATGCCTTGTTAACCGGCCGTTAGTCTGTCGTGACATACCATGTGTTGTGTGTAAGGTAATTGGATCTTTCAAATATTAGTTTCGTGTTTTTATAAAAAAAAAATGTTTCTGAATGAAAACAGTTTTCATGACAACTGGTTCAAATATTCAGGTCTTAACGTAATAAATCACCCATCGTCGTGCAATTTTCATGACGGAAAGAGCGCATTTGTGTCTGATAAGATAGACTAGCAAAACTCCGATTTGTTAGGCCGGTGATTCTCTTTCGTGATTGCAATGTACCGCCCGGTCTTCACAGCAACACTGGATATGTGTACACACACACACACACACATACACACACACACACACACACACACACACACACACACGCACGCACACACACACACACACAACCATCCCCACCCCACTTTTAAAAACACACCATGCGCATTCACACCCGTTTACAAACTCATCGAGCCGAACGTTGTTTTCCTGGAAATTCAAGCACTTTGCACCTAGTCTGTCATTACATACCATATGTCATGCGGAAGGAAATCAAATGTTTTAAGTATTAGTTTCATTGGTTTTTGCTGGACTGTTTCTGCATAAAAAAATATAGTATGACGACTGATTTAAATATTCAGGTTGTTACGTAGTAAATCATTCATCATCGTGCGTGTCTCATTACGCAAAGAGCATATTTGTGTCTGATAAGATAGACTAGCCTACGCGGGACCGCATGCCCCTGCCCGATTCAAACCGAACTGATGGACGGTCACTGCGTCCAATCAGAGCGGGTATTTCGTACGTGGGCGCGGTCTCGCCTAATGGCTCTCCTTCCAAATTTCAAGGGAGATCCGAGCAAATTGCCTAGACGTTTTTTCTCCGGGCTGGCAATTCTCGGCGATCGCGCGATCACTCGATATCGTTGCGCTGAGTTTCGTCGCGCGCTGTGTATACGAATCCGGGCTGATAAAAGACGTCTAGAACCTAGACTAGTCAGTGGATGTGTGGTGGGAGAACATACAGCTCTGAAATGGCACATATGATAGTCTTTGCATCATGCTGTAAACTGTTTTCTTTCTGCACAACACTTGCATATAAGTGTGAAAATAAAGACTAAGCTCACACACTCACTCTGTGTTGCACAGAAGGGAGAGTGCCCTGTGTGTCTGAAAGATAAGACTACCACATGGCTAGCCAGTTGTGTCTGGGAGGCATGTATATACATATGATAGCTAGTCTGTACAGTTAATTGATTCAGACCCAGAAACTAGTGACATGTGTTTGTGCCTGAGGGGTATTTTCACGGTAACTGACGTTACACGGCACAATTTTACACACCTTTCAATGTGTGTATCTCTCTTGCTACAAATAACTGGAGTTTGTTATTGATACAGTCAATCAAGTTAACCTTGGTGTATGAACTGATATCAAGATTTTCAATGCAACTGCATTTGTTACACTTCAATGAGCAAAAATGTGTCAGTAACTGACGTTACACAAAAAGGACATGCAATTTTAGGGTGTTCAGTAAAATTGGAATACCGCATGTCCCTGATTGGATAGAGTGATGAGTTAAATGTGTAAATATACCTTTGTTACTAGGTTAAGATATGTCAAAATATTAAATGATTTGTTATTGTATTTTGAGGGCTATTTTCATTTTTTTTTCATATTTCATATTTCATATTTTTCATGATCATGTTGGTAACTGACGTAATTGACGTTACACATACTTTTGCCATTCGATTTACATAGACAGCCATGGTTAATTATCAGTTTGTAAGATATCAAATCCCAGACTTATTAAAATTAATAATCCAACTGAAAAAACTGCAAAGGAATTGGTAATAAGTTTTTCCCATATCATTGAATTTTGGTTACATGTTGTCCCACATATACCATTTTATGTGCTGTTCATATACTCATTAACAGAAACGTCACAGAAAGAAATAAGGTGGTAAATGGTAGCCATATAGTTCCTGAATAATTCCTGATGCAGTTGACTTTGAAAACAAAATAGATTTTGAAGGAGATCTGTTTGAAAAATGAGTGGGGTGTCCATCTGTCCTGAACTTGCCCTGAGGGGGATGACGAGGCGAGACTGCTTAGTCTGTGTATCCAGACTTACATTGATTCTTCTGAAGAAGCAGTCTATAGCCGTCAACCTAGGCCAGCTAGAGCATTATAACTGCATTAGAACTGACCCTATGAACCCCTATTGAGCTGTAGTTTGACATCCAGGCTGTTGAACAGTTCTAATCCCAACTCACATATAGCGTCTATACTCATAAGACTTGATCATTCACCCCTTTTTTCTGTCCGTGTGCCTGGAGAAGAAACTAATCATGATAAGTCTACTGCATCCAGACCCTGTCATTAAGTAGTTAAGATTAGAATTGGACAATGCTAGTAGCCTGGGAGTTAGGTTAATTGATGGGTATGTTTTGATAGGGAAGGGGGATTCCCCTCTCTGCTAGTACCAAATCACAGAAGTTGTTGCATTAACTATAACTAGGATAGGAGCATATTTATCGGTTAAAAAACTAAAAAAAAATCACAAAACATTAACTGCTTGTTTCCACACCTTGTAATGCCTAATGTTTTCAGTGTGTTACATGTACTTGATTTTTCCTGAGAGCAATGCTCTCATGAATATGGCCATCATCTCATTGCCCCCCCCCCCCTCAGTGAAATAAAGAGTGAATTTATAACTGGAACAAGCCAGACATGAAGCAGATGCCTCTTTGAAAGTAAATATAGCAACGGGTAGACAGGCACTGACCATGACATCATCCAGAAATTGAGTCCAGGCATGATTTAAGACATCCAGATGGCTTGAGGCAAGACAGGAGAGAGAGAGAGAGAGAGAGAGAGAGAAAGAGAGAGAGAGAGAGGGGGGGGGGAGGGAGAGAGATAGAGAGGATGAGAGAGAGAGAGAGAGAGAGAGAGAGAGAGAGAGAGGGAGAGAGAGAGAGAGAAGGAGGAGTAGAATAGTGACTAATAGAAAAGAGATAGAGAGAAACATACACATTACTCTTGGAGAAAGAGAAATCAATCATTTACGTAGGTTCGTATAAAGTTCCTCACAAATTTTCAATTATGATCACAATGAATATGTAGTAAAGTTCATGTAACTGTAAGCCTCAAAAGATTAATGGGCTCATGTTAAAAGTCTAGACAGCCTTTGAATAGATCTAAGCACAGAGTGAAAATAAAAGATATCTTAAAGGCATGGTATTACAAAATGTATTGAAATCATGTTAGAATGACATTTACAAAGCATAAATGTGTGCAATGATTGGCTAAATAGTGATGATTGAAATTTAAAGTAGCTTTTTTTTTATTAAATAGAAAAATAGAATTCTATATTGATAATTTTGAGTCTTTTATGACAACAGTGCAATAATGAGAGGCCCAGATCAAAACATGTTTTTTTGGAGGTAAAGAGTGAGAGTGAGTGGAGGGTTGTGACTAACTTCTGAATATATAGCAGGGGTGGATTCACACTAAATATTTCACGAAGAAAAACATCAAGATTGCTCTCAGGAGTTAAAAGCCAGGCGTCAAGCAGTCATACTATCATGAACAGACACTGAATAATAGACGCTATAGGTCCCCCCCCCCCCCCCCTCCGACAAGGGTGGGCACATCTAGTTGCATGTTAAATGAAAAAAGGGGGCCAAACTGCTCTGTGGCCCCCTTTAGGTAATGGATAATTTTAGTTTGAGTTGAATTGGAGGTGTCACATGTAGTAGATATTTTGGCTCCTGGTTATGGTCAAGGCTTGGTTGCACTGGCCTAACCACACTCTAGTTTGTGATTATTTGGGACATAGACTTTCTTTGAGAATTAGCCTCTTTTTTTACTATCACTGAATACATACTTGTCAAACAGCCTACAAGGCAGGCTTTTTGCCTTCCTAAGCAGTGTATGTATTGCCACTAATATGTTTATAATTCCCCGATTTTGTGCACATTTGCATTTAGATGTCATATGGTTCATGTAGGTGGACATAAAAACTTAAATTGCATAAAGTCGAAAGCACTCACACCAACACAGTAAAACTTAAAACTATTACTTGTTTTAGACGAAAAGTTTTGTGGAAGTTTATGTTGAGTGTGAGTGTGGTTATTTGGTGTTCTTGGCTGGTTGTAACCTCACAGTTAGCACACCCAGTGGGGCGCCTGATTGGTTGTTATGAGGTCGTTGCAAGGTCGACGCAAGCTCTCCAGCTTCCAGCCAATCAGAGGTCAGCGGGAATGATGATGGCTGTGTTCCGCCTGTCCCTGTCAGGAATCTTGAGACACAAATTTTGAGACAGAGTCCTAGATCCTGTCTTCATCCATGATTGCTCACTAAGAAAACAGGTATTTGTATACTTTTGTGGAAGGATATATGTAGTTGCTGTTATTAGTGCCATCTTTTACAATATAACAATGACAGTAGAACTCTACATTTATATAGAGCCTCATAAACAAGAACTATCTCAAAGCACTTAACATCAAAAGAAACAGAACTGTTACAGACATTACATGAATTAATAGATTATGGAAATCTTCATACATTTATTTAGCAGGAAAATGTTAATATTAACAATATAGTCCTATAGAGATCTTATGATATAAGTAAAAATATGGGCTAGCTTTATTTTGAATGAATTTGAAAAGCTTAATAGAAATCTTCAAAGTACAAGTTGTTATGAGTACATGGCTCCCCCTGGAAAGCAAGTATAAATCTTACAGGAAAACCCTGCAAAATGAATAAACAAATAGATTAACAGTTAATGAGATGTGTTTTGCTATTGCAACTCTGTGTTTTCCAGTTCAATTTTGTAGTTGGCATTATGCAGTACCCCTAAAATCACTTCCATTGTCAACGGTTTATGAGAAAATCCTCTATAAAAATACACATTGCATCAAAAGACTTTGTGTTCACTGTTTACACTTTATACATTTCAACCCATGATCTTTAATACAAATATTTCCATTGTATTCTATGAAAAGATCAAAGAGCATAATGAGAACTTGGGTACACAACATCTACTATTCTGAAGACCCACCCCCCCCCCCCCCCCCAACAAGTACAAACTCATGTGAACCTACTGGTATATTATCAAAGCAAAGAAGATAATCCTTTATCTCAAGCTGTGTGCATTTTCAATGATTTTTGTTTAGAGTGAATGAAACCACCTTTGTTTGTTGAAGACAAATCTGAGTGTTCAATCAGGTCTTATGCTGTTGTGTCACATTCATCACATAACGCAACAATACTGCATGGAAACATGGCTGCTGCATTGAAGTTCCGTAGCGACACAGAAACAAAGAGCAGAGAGATAATGACATTACAAGGAGTGTTGAAGGAGATTTGAAGTGCTCATTAAGTTCATATTAACCAGCGCAGGCTAATAAGCTTTCTGTTCCTGGGAGGAACGTTAAAGTATCAATTCAATTATAATCCGCCCCCATATTAGAAGATGCTGGATTAGCCATGGGACATGTGTGAAGAGCCCTTAGATGAGAGAGAGAGAGAGAGAGAGAGAGAGAGAGAGAGAGAGAGAGAGAGATGTATAGAGAGAAAGATGGCAGAGGAATAGAGAGAGTGAGAAAGAGGACAGAGAGAGAGAGAGAGGGGGGGTAGAAAGAGAGAGAGAGAGAGAGAGTGAAAGAGAGAGAGAGAGAGAGAGAGAGAGAGAGAGAGAGAGAGGAAGAGGGAGAAAGGGAGAGAGAAAATGAGAGAAATATGGGGGAAGAGATAGTGAGAGAACGAGGGGGAAGAGGGAGATTGAGAAGGGAGAGAAGAGAGAGGCAGATGGACAGAGACAGATAGATAGATGGAGTTGGAGATCAAAAAGGAGAGAAGTTTCTCATTAATTGTTTAGCTCAGGTAGATTACCCATCAATTAGCTATCACGACCTCCTCTGACAAGGTTTAATGTCATTGATCCTAACTGAGAGATTAACAAGGTCAGTTGCAAATGTCGCTTAGCTAAGTAATCCAGAATTGGCCTTCAGGTGATGCGGTTTTCTCTTTAAAACTCATTTACATCCATTTAAGATGAACATATATATATCTGAAAGACAAATAAAAAAAGTTTTATTTTCAAGAAGTGTAGCAGGTAAATGTGATAAAGGGTATCAAATGAGGGTAATCAGTCTGATATTGTCTTTATCCCTTTCTGTCTCTCTCCCTGCACTGTCTGTCTGTCTGTCTGTCTGTCTGTCTCTGTCATGGTCTATATCTCTCCCCTTTTCTTTCACTCTGTCACTCTTTCGCTCCCTTTCCCTCTGTTGTCTTTGTCTACATTGTTATCTATCCTTTTTTCTCCTTTTATGTCTGCCTTTCTCTGTTTATGTCTTTCAATCTCCTCTGTACTTTTCTACCCCTCACTCTCACATATGTCAATGTCCATGATGGACAACATTACCCCCCCCCCCTCCATGCCAATCACTTATCCCACCCTGCAGATATTGATCTCTTCATATCTCTATCAATGTTCAAACCAAATTGCTTTTTTTTGCAGCTCAAAGTTATCAAAAGCAAAGCATAAAATAAAGAGAACATCCCAAGAAGACCCTCCTACCATTTGGGCGCAAAACATGACAAAGGGAGAATGAAGGGAGAGATCAGAGGAGAAAATTGATTTCCATTTTGTAGATTGGATTGGCTGGATATGCAGAGGATTCTGATGGATAATAGAGCTCATTGTCAACACATTAGGGGAAGCTCATTAGAAATTCTGTCCTCTGAATAGCAATTGAAAGCCTTTCAGCTTGAAGGAGATCAATGATCTAATCTGCCACTAGGCCATTGATAGTCCCATGTCAGGCCACAAAGGATCTGGCAGATAAACCTCTCCAGTCAGAAGCAGTGTCTTTGTACAGCATCAAGCTCAGGCAGACAAAGAAAGAAAAAAGAAAATGCTTGTGATTTGAAGAGAGGCAACAGACAAGGGGGGCTAGCCATTCAACGCCATTGTTACAGAAACAAGGAAAACGTCCTTCATTGTAAGGCTACAAATTGTACTTCCTGTGAATTTTTGTGTAATTATTGATCAAAAATATTGATTAAATCCAGGGAGGGGATAAGGGCATCTAGTTGTATACCTTCAAGCAATCTACATATCTTTGAATCATGAGGGTGGAATGGGATTTCTCACTTTGAATTCTAGTTACCTTTGAGGGTGAAATTGCATTTCTCACCTTTTTTGTGCATGTGTGTATGCAATCTTTTGAGAATATATCTTTTGAAAATATATCGGCTGGAACTTGAAAAGGATGGGTGCATCTGAAAAGGAAGCCAATAAGCCACTGACCTGTTCACAATTGTTTTGAAAGCAAATTCAAATTGCTTTAGCTGAAATGTTATTCTTAAGTAAGATTAAAGATTCTAAAAGATTCTAAAGATTCTAAAAACAAAAATTAAAGATTCATTTTATTTTTCTCTCTTTTCCTCCTAGGCATCTTTTTCTTTTATCCTCTTGTTCTGCAATGTCTTCTTCTTCGTCTTCTTTTGCTACTTTGTCTTCTTCTGCTTCTAGTACTCATTCTTCTTTTATCTGTTTCTCCTTCTTCCTATCGTTCTTTTTGTTATCCAATTCCTTCTCCTTTTCCTTCTTTACTGTCTGCATCTGTCCCCTCATGTGTAAAAAGTACAACTTTGAAGAAGATCCTTTGAATCCCCAGCAAAGTTCATTTCATGACATTTAATTTAATTTATTGGGCTCTTCTGTAAAAGGTAACATTGCAAACCTGTTTCTGAAGTATTAGGATAACTGTGTGGAGAATGTGCAGGTATATTGCAACCACTTTTCATGAAAGCTTACTGTATCCTTTCATACGTCAGTCATGCAGGAAACATAGGAAACACATAAGTAATGACCACTGGTCTATTCACATGGCAGGCTTTCTTTGAATGTAGCACATGTTTAAGCTCTTCAACATTAGTCCTTTTCATTTTCATCTTCATGCTTTGAATGCAGATGGATGCAAAACAAATCAAATTATTAATAAGGTGCTAGTTTGTAAACACAAGCCTCTTGTCAGTCAGTGAGTCTAAATCAATGAGTCTGAAACTGTGGATACTTGCTATCATATGTTTGTACATGCCTCCTATTTGCAAATTCAGATGCTAGTCTTATCTCTCAGACACGTTTAAAAATTGTGGTTCAGTTGAGGCTGAATTTTCAGACTAATTTTCTTCTTTATTTCGTGGTCAGTATTCAACAACTGCTGTACTGTGGGAATGCTCAGGTGAGGTCTCTATAATTTTATAAACCTTTCAAGGTTGTGATAGACACCTAAAGACTAAACTAAAGACCTCCTTGACAGAGCTGGTCATAATGTCCTCCATGGAAACACACCTGGAGGTAGAGAGAGAGACTAAATTTCATGCTTTGCTGTTCAACATTTCCTTTGCAAATCAAGCAGTTCCCTGCTGAATGCTGCTGTATCCACACAAGAAGACAGGACAGACATAGCTGCTTGTTCTGTTTGTGTTTCATTAGGATGTTCCCAGGGATTGAAGTTTGATGTGATGCAGTGATCCCCATTTCACACTAAACATGATTCTGTCTCAGAACTGCCCACTTTACACCAAACCTGAGTCTATATCACAACTGCCCACTTCATACCAAAACCTGACTCTGTCTCAGAACTGCCCATTTCACACCAAACCTGATTCTGTCGCTGAGCTGCCCATTTCACACCAAACCTGATTCTGTCGCTGAGCTGCCCATTTCACACCAAACCTGATTCTGTCGCTGAGCTGCCCATTTCACACCAAACCTGAATCCGTCTCTGAGCTGCCCATTTCACACCAAACCTGATTCTGTCGCCGAGCTGCCCATTTCACACCAAACCTCATTCTGTCTCTGAGCTGCCCATTTCACACCAAACCTGATTCTGTCTCTAAAATGCCTATTTCACACCATGTAGTCATGAGTGCACTAACCCAATAACTTGTTTATATTTTCTTTATAACTATGAGTGATTGATACATATGTAAGGAAAGTAAACAGAGGGAAGACCAGTGCCCTGTTGCATAAAACTTATGAATAAATGCGGCTCTGTCATCAACTACCATGGTTACACCGCTCTTGACAGCCAATCAAATTCAAGGTTTCCATTGAAGTTGCCATTGATAGCAAAGTTAACATCAATAGGAACTTTTATGCCACAGGGCCCATGTGGGGGTTTTGAACATATTATTTACTGGGCAGAAAAAGTAGCAAAATAACACAACTGGACTGATGATACCCCTTGTCTGTCTGTCACTTGTCTGTCACTTAGACAAGTAGGGAGGGATGTTAAGTTATTATTAGTTACCATGGATACAAGTCACTCTTACCCTAATTGAAACTCAGTGCAGAGACAAGACTATGCATCTAGACGACCCTTTGATAAATCAATTTGAAATGTAACAGCTAATATGAACTCACTGCAAGTAATTTTTAAGTTCCTGCACTTTATGAGAAGTTCTTAAATTGTATTGGCTTCCTTTAATATATGTATGTACTCTATATGTTATGCCTGCAAATGGGACACATTAACTTTGAGGGTTTTGGGTGTAGGATTGGGGTTTTCATGGATGGAGTAAGTATTGGACTAAAAATGCAATAAAAGTTTCTATGTAATATGGGTCGGAGTAAGTAAGTCAGTCCGTCCATGTTTGAGGAGTGAGTTATCTGGCTGATCACATCTCTCTCTCACTCCTGATATCAGATCACAATCTGATCGACCTCAGGTGACCTGCTGTACCTGTGCATCCATGTAGGTCACCTTCCCAGTCTTCCAGAGGAGCGTCTAGAGGGGTGTCGAGAGGGGTGTCTCCACCACCCCTACTGGTGCAAAACTTGCTTCATACTTCTTCCTTTTGATCCTAGGACTAGAGTCCGCTCCTGCAGCCTCCTTTCAAACTACCCTTCATCCTAAGCTCCAACTGTAACCCCAAACCTATCCTTTATCCCACACCCCTACCCCTAACCTAAACCCTTGTAACTTAACCCAAACCCTAACCCTTAATCCCAAATCCCGACCTTAAACCCCACATCTTATATTGTGCTAGTAGACGTAATTGGAAAAATAGGTGAAAGTGAGGTTAGACCAAATGTAATGCACCCTTCCCAACTTAAAATTGACAATGCAACACACAGATGTGCTGTGGATGCAGACCTTATGGGTTATGTTCAGAGATCTGATTCAGTATCCTGATTTGAGGTAGCTCTGCTGATCAGGCTAATAGAATGGTTTACTAACATATTCAAATTGTATGCATACCATTTTAACAAAGGTTGCCCCTAACAACTGGAAAGCCTGCCGGTTTGCCCAACATAGCAACAGCTAATGTATGCAAAGTGGTTTCCAAATACTGAAATGCCATTGTTGGGTACATGTTAATGGAATAATTCATTACTAAGCCCCGAGGGAAGAAACATCCATAAATTGACTAAATTAGTAAACCCGGTCTATTCCCTCCTTTTGAAGCAGTTAAGACCCACCCAGAATGGTGCCGTGTGGGTGTTGCTACAGGTAAATGATCGGGCTAATTTCCCACTCTTAGTGCGGTTAAGACCCACCCAGAATGGTGCCCTGTGGGGGTTGCTACAGGTAAATGATCGGGCTAATTTCCCACTCTTAGTGCGGTTAAGACCCACCCAGAATGGTGCCCTGTGGGGGTTGCTACAGGTAAATGATCGGGCTAATTTCCCACTCTTAGTGCGGTTAAGACCCACCCAGAATGGTGCCCTGTGGGGGTTGCTACAGGTGAGCTATGTCAGGCTCACCTAATTGGCCTTGGCTGCCTTGACAAAAGGTGAGAGCTACCCTACTTTAGTGATTGGACTTAATAGTTTATGTTTGTGCCTACAGCAGCAAAATGTTCCGTGGATCAGTGGAGCTAAGCCTACTAAACATCTAATGGGTGCTGACATTTACCTGCTAGGAAATAGCCTGGCCTACAAGCTCATGGACAGTTTTAATCCAAACTCCTCAATAAATTGGTGAGGCGTAAAGGGCATATACTGTACTGGGAAGGCAAAAAAGCCTTCAAAATGTAATTGTTAGCAATCTTCTTGCCAATGGTCTTAAATTCATGTATTGTCTATTTTAGAAGTTTGCTGAAAGTTATTTGCCCTCAAATGATCCACATTATGGAGTAATTAATGATTAATGATTAAATCCTCAAAATGTTCGGCCCGAACATTTTGAGGATTTGTGATTTAATCACTCGTTACTCCAAATGTAAATCATTTGAGGGCAAATAACTTTCAGCAAGCTTCTAAAATAGACAACACATGAATTTAAGACCATTGGCAAGAAGATTGCTCACAATTACATTTTGAAGGCTTTTTTGCCTTCCCAGTACAGTATATGCCCTTTAAGCTTTGTTAAGACTTATCGCTCTTGAGGTCTTTTTTTTTCTTGTCCAACATACTGGGAGAGAAGGAGAATCAGTCTCATTTCTGCCTGACCCTGAGGTAAACTTGCAGTACCTTGAGTGAGGAAATGTCCAACAGCCTTGAAAACAGGCTAGCTAGAAAGAACCATGTCTACAGCACCACAGCTGGGGTAACTCATCATGTGCCAATCATGCATTTTTTGCACAGGTAAAGGGAAAAAATGCCATAGAACAGCATTTTACCTGGCCCACTAATGTCTAATGTCAACATTGTGACTTACATTACCCATGTCAATCACAAGGCAGGATTAATACAAGTTTGATGAAATACATGAAGAATGCGAGTCAGCTAAACTATATTATGTACAAAATTTGATTGTGTGTATAAATACCCTTAGCATGTTTATAGGACAGGTAAGCATCCATTTTTTTTAATTTTTTTTTTTAATGGTATAGAGGGTCTTTCCCATCGCAGTCCGAAGACTGAATTAAGAGGGATGTTACAATGTGAGCCCTGGTCGCTGGATACAAGAACATATCATGCACACGTATGTGCACCATCTCCACTCCCTGGGGAGTATTCCTTGCCCGCTGCACGATATCGGCGCTGGGTTAAGATCATTCACATAATCGTCCACCTCCTACCAGGTACCCATTTATACTCCTGGGTGGAGAGCAGCAATGTGGATAAAGTATCTTGCTGAAGGACACAAGTGCCATGGGTGGGATTGAACCTGGGACCTTGAGATCTTCAGTCACAGTCACAGTACACAACCACTACACCACAACACCTCCACATTTTGTTTTATTCAATGCTTTTTCAGAATGTTGGGATTTTTATGATTACCTAAGATCGAATGAAAAACTGGTCTGGACGCAATAGCATACTTTCTTCTTTACTTTGAGAGGAAAAATAACCAAACTAGAAAGTTGATAAAATGCAAACATTTCTTCTAGAATTATTGCACGGAACAGTAATTCTAATCCTGAGGGGAACAAATGTCTTAGAGGCGGTATTGACTGTAAAGAACTTGGTGTATATATAATGTTCATCTCCTGAGTCCTGACACAACTGGCAAGTCAGACACTAGTCTTATATTTCAGACATGTTTTTAGACAGTGTCACAATTCATTCCATGCCTGCAGACTATGTAACTATTGCTTTGATTTAGCTCCTCAAGTTTTGGCTTGCACAACATTCTTTAGTGAATAATTTTTTACAGTGATGAAATAAACTATGTAGTCTCAGTATGCTTACACTGAAGACGTGAATATCTGACGTTCTTTTCAAACTAGTTGTAACGTTGGCGTTGGAACATTGGTGCCAAGTGTAATATGGTGTATAGTTTCATATCAAATGAACAAACAAAGCATTCTTATCAACCTGAAAAACAAGTGAATGTATTTGAACAAATTAAACAATTGGTTGGTAGATGAAGAACTTTTATTCACTCTCCCAGAGAGCAAGTGTTAAACAGAAATTAGAGCGCAGAAAAAGAGGTAAAAAAAATCACCAAAAATGTGTAATATTTACATAGCCCCCCAATGTCTATCAGACATTCACATTTAGAGCTATGTCTGTTAAGGGAATATAGGTGGAGGTAACATGGATCAATTAGTTGACAAACAAAGACACTAGTACTGAAAGTTTGTTCATGATATTGAATGTTTGTCGCCAAAACAAAAATCTCTAACATTGTTTCTCTTTTAATATCGAAGTAATACAAAGAAGAGTCAAACAGAG
This sequence comes from Arbacia lixula, assembly GCA_963669155.1. NCBI lineage: Eukaryota > Metazoa > Echinodermata > Echinoidea > Arbacioida > Arbaciidae > Arbacia > Arbacia lixula. Next base: position 28,694,094 of record OZ022578.1, read on the forward strand.
TGTAAAGTATCAGTTTATTTTGACTGATTGTTGGTATTAGGTGTTCAAAACACCTTTTGACTCTTTAAAAAAATTAGAAATACATTACAACTTTACACATCATAAAGTCAAAGGATGTCAATATTTTTGAAGCAAGTTTTGTGACAGTTTATCAATTATTATTATTGTAACAAGTCTTGGAATATTCAATGAGATTTTCACTTTTAAACAAATTTTACCTCAAAATTTGTGTGTATCAGATGATTAATCTAGAACACAACAATCCCCATTGTGTGCCACACATGTCGATCCACAAAGTCTTTTCTGCCAGAGCTTCATGAATTATCAATGATACTGTAATGGCAGTTACTAGTGTTGCTATCACTCTAGTGTTGAAGGACAGGAAGAGGGAGAAATAAAAATGCAAGTTATCTAGCAGTCACGGTAAGGATACCACAAGTTGATTTATAATTTCTACTAGTCTCTTACTTTTTTTTATTCCTTGTGATAATTTATTGTTGAAATATATGTTCACAAAATGTTCTAAAATGAAGTAATGTTTTTCCTCAGTGGCATGATAGGAATGGTACATCTCTGCTGTCTCTGTTCAACTCATCCCTCGTTAATGGTTCTTCTCCCCTGCCCATTTTGTCTCTGCTCGCCGCTGAAATGATAACCCTATCGCTGAGATAATATGTGTGTGACGTCAAAAGCGCAGTATCATTATGGAAACAGATGAAACATATGGTGAAGATATTCCCCTGACTATAGACCCTGTTTGTGCAGGCCTGGGCATAAAAGCTGCAAGACTCACCGGGAGGGGATCATAATTTCATAATTTATGAGGAAAGTTTGCAGCCTGGAATGGGCTGGCTGCTCTGAGAATCACCAGTATTGATGCGGTTGCTAGGTTCTTCAGGAGGAGGATGGATGGCAGTTTTGACAAGACTTAGATAAACTCCTGACATGAAGGAGAGTCTCCTATCTTCACCCATTTTAGCCTTGCGTCCAGGCTTGTAGGACATTTCCTACGAAGACTCTATATTAACTCTTAACCTGCCGCTGTCACATTTTTGTGAGTAAGGGGTAATGTGCTGCCGTCGCAAATTGTAATAGAGAAAACCTCCGGCACAGAGGGTTTTTATCCCCGGCAAGTTAAGAGTTAAATGTGTCTAACTGTAGTAGACCAATCACTCGCTGGTATTTCTCCAGTCATTGTTGGATTCAGAGAAGAGTAGTAGTCTTGTCAGTTTCAGACCTGAATGGATATTTCTAGAATTTTGGATTAGACAAATATCCACCAGCCTGGAAGTCAGGCTATAGGACATCTAAAATTCAAACTGAGCAAGAAGCATGTCTGGATGAGTAGACTAATCACTCTCTAGTACGCTCTACTCATTCTTGTCATGGTTGGATTGGGAGAAGATTAGTATTAGTTTCAGTATGAGACCTCAATGTATGCTTGCCACTGTTTGGAAATGTCATCTCCTCAAAAGGAAGAAGAAAATGTGCTTAGGCTATGTATCCAGACCTATTTGTGAATGCAGTGCAATTGCGAGAACCAGTCTGCCCAAAGACTTGGACAAAGGCTAAAAGTGAAGTAGATTGTATTACTGAATAAAAGCTTAGAATCAATATATCTTGTTTTGCCCTGGCCTGGAATAACTGCTTTGAAGGCTGGGTAAGTTTACAAAATATGTTCTGTGTGATTACTGAAACAATGCTGATTAAATCATGATGCCTCTTAAAGAAGCTTGAAGTGACTGCTTTGAAGGTTGAACAAGTTTATGACACAACTCTATAATAATTACTCTGAATAAATGTTGATGAAATGATAAGATTATTGGATGAAAGGAAAATATCCTCTGTACTGGTGGGAACCATCCCTGATTTCATCAGCAGGCAAACTGAAACTTTCATGATGCAACCAGGCAGAACCCCGCATCTTCTTCAAGTTTGCTGTTTTTACTTCTTCTAGAACTATTTTGAATCAGTAGTCACAAATTTTACTCTGATATTAGTCATGTTGAGAGCAGATGTATGAATACAAGTGCATGAAGCACATACCCCAAAATGAGAGAACAGAAATGAAAATTAAGACCCCCCCCCCCTTTGTCGTTGGCCCTTAATAGAGTACTAGAAGTAAGCAATTTCTTAAAGAGGGCTATTTCAATAAGAGCGGTAAAGTGGTACCTGGAAATGTTTTAATTGGAAGTGTCTAATGGACTAATAAAGGGCTTAGCTCAGTGTGAAGGATTAAATGGGGTGGGTGGGGTGGGGGGGGGGGGGGTTGTGCATGGGGCAGAGAGGCAGAGGGGTAGGGGGGCACACTTACCCCTTACAGAAAAAGAGTTAAAGAGCACATACTCTCACAGTATGTGTATGAAGGAGCTAGAGATTACACTCTTTCTGTATCAGTCTGAATGTGACCAAATATTGGATATGCTTGTATTACAGATGGGGGGAGGGGGGCTTGGGGTATGAAGAAAGAGTTAGAGGGGGCGGTCTGTGACAGACGGTCTGTGTATGATAGGATTGGCTCCCGGTCATGCAGGGTCAGGCAGCGCCCCCCACCGCACGCCCCACAGATCTGACATCGTCTGCCATGAAATATATGGGGCATCATAAACCCTGCCCCCTGGAATAGGTTCATGACCATTTTTGGGATGGAAGGATATATCTGGGGTATTGCTATTTGGTCAGGTGACATGGTGTTTGTGATTATTTGGGGAGATTTATGCGACACAGTTGTGAATGGCATTGGGCTCTATCCCCATGAATAGAATAACAAACACAGACTGGTCTATTATCTTAACATGCCACTACCTTAGAGCTCTGTCTGATCATTTATTTATTTAAATGTTTATTCCCACCCCATTTCAATCTTTACATCCGTAGATACGGATTGGCTTGCAGCACATACTGTTGAGGAATATGAACATCGGGACATCGTAAATTCTTTTTAATGATATCATGCATTAACAAAAAAATTCCTGCTGACAAAGCCACCTTAAGATGTCACTTGTAACATTCTGCTTTGTATATATTCATATAAATTAGTCCTTTATTTATGTTTGATGACAGAACCTGTACGTGAGGTTGTTCATTCATTGGTGGTATGATACACTTCTTTCAACATAAAGAGTAATAGTGGTAAGATTGTTCTGTCATCAATCTCTGTGGGACAGACTTTGTTAAATTGTTAATGATTGTATCATTTTGAGAGAATTCCCTTTAGGGCCCCGTTGCATATAACTAACCATTAATGGTAACTCTGCAGTTAATGGTAACTACCATGGTAACGCCACTTGACAGCCAATCAAATTCAAGGTTTCCATAGAAGTTGTCATTGGAAGCAAAGTTACCATTTAATGGTAAGTTTTATGCAACGGGGCCCTGGTATTCTGAAATCAAACTTTAATGGGATCCATAGTCATGGCAGAAAGGCACACTATTGAGTACAGGTCCAGGGTCCAGTTGCATAAATCTTACCATTGACGATAAACTTTGCTGCTCATGGCAACTTCTTCGGAAACCTTGGATTTGATTGGCTATCAAGCGATGTTACCATGGTAGTTACCATTAATGGCAGAGTTACCATCAATGGTAAGACTTATGCAATGGGGCCCAGAAACTGAACAGAACAAATATAGTAGGGTTACTAGTCTAGTCCTACTAGTACTGCTGTGTCCATTGGTTCAGGATGTGATAATAACCTGCATGTATCCCTTCAATAAGAAGAGTGTAGTGGAGCAAGATAAAAATGGTAGGTCTGGAATGAGAGACTAAACATCATTTTCTGTTTATAAGATTGAATTAATGATTTTTTTGGGTCAGTCCATGATCAGAAGAGCAATGTGTTATCTCTTTAATTTACTTTTTTTTTCTTACCAGTACCCCTTCCCCTTGAGGTGAAACCATTAATAATTGCATGATATAATTTTCTGTAAAATGTAATATAAAATGCTGTATGATTCTGGATTCCCAAACTATTGCGGTAAAAGAACAAAAAAAAAAATCACTACTCTAATAGTAGATGTCTTATTGGAAAACACATTCCATTGCAGCGTGTCTACTTTCGGCAAAGCTCCTTCTCAGAAATAACAGGTGCCAAGGCTAATACAAACTGCTATTTTTCTAATGGCACATAAAATTGTGAATACAACAAAAAAATAACCAGCACTGTTATCAGTTGAAGTACTCCCATAACAAACTATTCTCTTTTTAATGTGATTGATTTGCAGTAAACATCATTAGAGGTTTTTCATTACATTGACAAAAGGAGAACAAATTAGATAACCCAGGGGCTATCATTGTAATCTGCAGAGTTTGGTAGGAGGTGAGTGAGATGGGATGGGGACACACATAAAGCCCTGAGCCAAGTTCATTACCTGCCTCACGCATAAATCAGCTGAAAATAATCTCTTTTCTTCTGCTGACCTCCTGACATAGGGCACCCAAGCCATCCACATATCTCGCTAGTTTCCTGTCAAAATGGGGTTTGATTCCCATTATTCTGTTTTCATTTGATTTGATGGTGGCTCGGTTTATTTATCTGTTTTGGCGTTCGCTGGCTTTTGGAAAACATACAAAAGTGGTGAGTTATTGGTGAGGCTTCTGGCTAGCGTCTCCAAGGATGGCATTCAAACAAGGGTAGGATAATCCTTTGTAAGAGGCACAAATAATATCAAAAAGCTCATCTCCATTACCACAAAGTTGGAAAATGACCTCCCGTCCTGTTTTCTTATCCAAGAAATTACCCCCATTAGCAGTAAGCCAGCGTTTTCGTGATGAAGAAGGGAGCACGCGTTTCCCCACAGAAGGCAGACGTTTTGCCCAAGAAATTTGACCACAATATTTTGCTTATTATTTCATGAAATAGCGCCCAGTCTAAGAATGGAGTAAACTAACTAGGGAAGGATTCCTCTCAATAGGTGCGTCTTCATTAGCCCGATCAGACGATATAGCGAGCTATTTTGCTGATCCGGGGAACTAGCCTGAAGTTGCATTCGCGTCTTCATTAGCTCAAAACTCAGGATACGTAAGCTCGGAACTCTAAATGCATGAATTATCCCGATGTTCGCGCGTGCGCATTGTGCAACGGAAATAGGCCAGGACCGCATAGCTTTGGTTGTGAGTTCCCATTCACACACGTATAAAAACCTAATGTAAACAACACCTCAGTGAGCGCATGATGGGATCAAGAAAATTTCAGGCTCCGCAAAATATCGAGCTACTTCGTGAACTAGCTCCCTATTTGTCCATCTACCTCAAGATTTCTTGGGAAATTTTCTCGACCAAATAGCTAGCTATTTTGCCTGATCTGGCTAATAAAGATGCAAATATCTAGCTATTTCGTGATCTGGCTTGCTATCCTGATCACGAACTAGCCCCCTATTTAGCCCAAATCGGGCTAATGAAGACACCCCTATACAATCAATGAAATTGAACAAACTCCATACCCAGTGACAGCAAAATGGTTCTGCCAGATTAGAATCCATAAACATTACTACTTTAATGTACTGCATCCAATGTAGCATAATATTGTGATGTTTATCTACTAAAGTGCCCATTATTTTGAGGTTGTTTTTAAGAGGCATAGCCCTTGTCTTTATATGTTTATTGTACTGTGGACCCCTTACGAATGCGATGCTGTTTTCGGTAGGAAAGACATACTCGGGAAGACATCTATACACTCGTCATGCTCTGCTGCCCCCAATGTCCTTCAGACAAAAACGTATGTTACATCCATTTGGGGGTGGGGGGGGGGGGGGTGGGGATGAGACTGGATCGTCTTCAAGGGACCATCTTCATGAATCCTTCCTACCCCAGTTAGTTACTAAATATGCATGTAGCAGAATAAACTTCACCAACTTACTGGGTAGAGTAAGGTTTCAGGAACAAGGCCCTTCAAACCAAGCTATGGTGATACCATTATTATGAGAGTGGATGGTTTTATATGTATCATAATAATCTTACATGTGATATGTAATATAGAAATTAGTGGATCTGGCATATCAAGTAGCATTTCACTACAACAAATTTCATTGTTATCTTTTTCTCTCATTTGCATTGGCTTTTCTCGTCTTTCTATCTTTAAAACTATGTTCTTCTTCTTTTAAAAAAAAAAAAAATTGTTCTACCCTCCCTGGGAAAAGTACCACGAATTAGTGCCTTTTTCTGAAGGTTAGTTACGCAAGAAGAAAAAAACTTCTAATGCATATCCTTGTATCTACAGTACCTGTGTCAAAACAGATTATGGATTTAATGTAATTATTCATTGGCTATGTCACTTTTATTGTTGCTGCTTTTATCTCTTCTTTGTTCATCTCTTTCCTTGATATGTTTCTTGTCATCCCCTCAACCTTCTGCTCTTCATGTTCTCTTCTCCCTCTAATTCTTGATCCTTCTTTGGTCCTTTTAGAGGATACTCTCTGTCAAGAAAAGCTTGTCTCCAGGAATCGGTTCAAGTTTGATGATGGCCCATAACACTTCCATCATTGAGTTTGAAGTATTGCTGGAGTATCACTATTTGATCAGGTTTTTTCCTCAAAGCAGATATTTTATGTGTAGCAATAAGATAATGATGAAATGTAGATTTAAGTATGAAGTATACTTGAAACAACAGTATTGGGATTAGTAAAATCTCTTTATGTAAACTCAAGCTTGTCCTTGGTACATATGTTTGTGTGTGTGTGTGTGTGTGTGTGTGTGTGTGTGTGTGTGTGTGTGGGGGGGGGGGGTGCAATGACATGAAAATCGGGGCTCAGGATGATGTATCTCACTAAACACAAACAAAACTTCATTGATATTAATCATAAAAAACTCCTTAAATAATAAAAAATCCATGTTGATATTTTTCTTTTTCTTATAAGGTATAAGGCACAGCATGGTTTGGTATTTTAATTTCATGACATCAGACTTGAAGAATTTCCCCCATACTCGTTAATTTATATCCTCCCAGTCTTGGAGGATGAGTCCAGACTCCGGAAGATAGGAGATGCATCCTCCCCAATCTCTTCCTGCCCTCATTGTCTTTCCCTGTCTGGGGATTATCCAGGGTGGAATTGTGAGGGTCAAGACTTAAAAACTGCCCACTGTCCAGCTTCGGCCAGCCCCAGACTTCCTGTTTTTGTCCTGTCGATGGGCTGGCCTAGCCTAGCCTGGGCTGGGGGTTTGGGGGTTGTAGTCATCATCGGTCAGTGATTGACCGCTCTGAAGAGGATCAAAGATGGACAAGCCTCTTACCCACTCCTCAGAGACAGTAAGATGGTGGTTTCTGTCAGCTTGTAATTGTCTTCCCTCCTCAACCACATGTTTTACAGATTTTGCACAAAATCTCATGTTTCCCTAACCAAAAAGAAGATTATCTTGTTTTTTTAGAGTGCTGTTTTCAGATACTGTGGCTTCATGAAACGAAAAGCTTAGAAAAGGAAATAAGGAGAAAAGAAATCTCTCTGCTCCTAAACTTGTTTATCTCAATTTCAGGCAAATTCTTCCCCTCTTTTCTCTATTCTTGTTTCGACCAACCTCGGGTAGATTATCTCGCTTTTTAAATGATCAAAGGAAGATGGATCCAAACTTCTTGCTAGAGAGATAAAGTAATGAAAGGAAACAGGAAAAAAGAGGGGTTTTAATACTCCTTGTCAACCTCATGTGTAGCATTTATTCAAATGGAATGTCCTCCTATGCATTACTCAGAGCCGATTATCTTGTGTGTTTTTCCTTGGATTAGCAGGCGCTTAAGAGGTTGCGATGACAACATCTGTAACAAAGATGACATGAAAGTAATCGGAGATGAATCCTGTGTGTATGGTGTTAAGAGCTCGTCATGTGGAGATAGGAACTTAGCACACTGCTTCAAGAACAATGTATGGTAGCCCAGAGCAGATTACGGTCTTTTTTAGAGTACCGTAGGGAGATTGGGAACCAGCTTTTTGTCAAAGGAAGCGGGAATGAAGAGTGTTGGGAAACATAATTTCAGAATGATTAACAAATTGAGCTCTTTCTTTCCATCTCTGAAGAGATGTTTTTGATGGGTTTTACATTCTTAACTTAATGCATGATCGTCTGTCCTTTGGTTCTTCTGTGAATGAAACAGTGACTAGACAGAGGCTAGGGTGAATGTACCCTGGTTGCAGTCACATGGTCTAATGGTTAGGCAATGAAAGTTGTGAGTTCAAATCCCACAAGGAAGGTTCGTCTATTTGCAGAACTGCCAACTAGTACGATATAAATCTCGTCATTAAGATATAAATGTGTGATCTTAGTTGCTTTTGATAAGATTATACATTGCATATTGCTGAACAATTACTGCATAATTAAATATCTTTTATAAAAACATTTTTTCTTTTTTTTAATTGAGAAAAAAATTGGGTTTCAATCTAAAAATAATTGCCATTGATATCAATTGTTCTTTTGTGTATTTAACAAAATGCAATTTCCCCTTGTTGAATAAGGTTTGTTTACGAGTTGGAGTCCCCTGTCTCATAAAGATTTGTGATTAATCATAATTTGACATCTGATTGATATCATATGTATCTCTGTACATTAGAGATAGGTGATCAGACTTGTGATGGATTCAGATTGATCCAAACTGTATAAAATTGGGCCCAAGTATTATTGGGCAAATGTTGGCATCTCTACTCTTGGTTTTGATGAAACAAAAAAAATAGCCCTTGGGTTGTGATTTATTGTAAGGTCTGAAGGTGCTGGGTCAAGGAAATGCAGCAGTTAGTTTTCTTGAAATATGACTTCATGGTATATGAAGGAAGTCTAAGAACGTCCATATATATGAATAACCAGGAGCTATTTTTCCAGATAGAGTAGTACTAGTTCTCACTTGACTTAATCCATTTTTTGCTGTAATACGGGTCAAAGGTCAGTAATCATAATCTACTTGTCGAAAATAATGACAGGACAAAAGAAACAAATATTGTAGATAAAAATTGCACATCATGCCTTATATTTTTTATGTGGATAATTTATTGCAGAACATGGAGCCACAAGTGACTGTTTATGTGTATACCTAAATTCAATTATTTGCTCAAGTCGCTAGTTTTATGACCAAGGATACAATATTGACAGAGTTGGTATAGATCTTATCCTAACAAAAACTACAGCGTTTTCAGTTTTGCATTTTCTCCTGGCAGCCCCAATGTCTTTCATCAACCTAAATCTTCAGCTGAATTGATTACATTTTTATAAAGACAATTTACAAAGCATCAATCTTTCTTTAATTATTTATTTAAGCAGCCTGAGAAAGAAAAATTTGGCATGTTTCATGTTTTAGCTGATGTCTTAATCTGCTTGACAGCACATTAAGATGCAAATCCCAATAAGCCTTTAATTCTCTTTTCTAATTCAGACCTTGCTTGATATGTAATCTTTGTTAAGTGCTTGCCCCCCCCCCCCCACACACACACACAAAAAAGAAAGAAAAAAGGTCCCACTTTGTTACTTCAAATTGAAAGTTTGATGTAGAAAGCCATTCATTCAGCCATTTCTATCTCAACAAATGGAATCGCATTCTGACGTAAAAGAGATTAGGAGAAACCGCAATCGTCTTTATGAGGAGGGATTGAGGTTTGAAAGCCCCAGTTTCCTGAGCTTGTCTTTATTCGCTTAGGCAGCTCTGAAGTGAACATTTACAAACAAGTGTATAGATTAGCGGCTATTCATCCGTAAACCCGATGCGATGAATCACGCAAATGATCGGTTTGCGATTAAAGAGTTAGTCCTTTTATCATGAGATGTATTTCATTAGACTGTCAGGCATACTTCACTCACTGCACAAAACCTGGGGATAATCTCTTTGAGAGTGTCACTTTTGCACCTGTGTTACGTTTATCCAGAACCTGTCACTGTTTTTCTCAGATTTGGGGCTCTTTTTCTTCACTCTCTCAATTAGTCACAGCACAGGTATTTCTGACTCAAAATGCACAGCCACAAAGCCTCTGTTTTCCACCTCCCCCGTGCAACCTCTTTAATCACACCTTTCTTTGTAAGATCATGGTTAAAAGTCCCACTGTGCTAACTTTCTGTGATCATGTAAAAGATTTTGCTAACTTCTATGGTGTTAGTGACCTCAACAGTCTTCTCTTCTGTAAATGCATTTCAGTTTTGTGAATTTATGCAGTGTTAGTAGTATTCTAGTTTTGCCAGGTGCTCAAATTGGACTATAGCTTATTTTTGGGGTGAGGTGGGGGAATAGGGGTAGCTGCCAAATGAGATGACATCATTTAAACAGAGAGGGCAGGAGTATAAATTCTGATTTTCAATCAAACATGAAATAAATCAGTAAATAGAAAATTAACCTTCTTTCCTTATAAATGCTGATTGCATCATTCATTGCGTCAGTATTTCATTTACAACTACACAGTTGTATGAATAAAGAGTCTTTAAGTCTATAATTGGTTGGTGAAGGACTTGCTGTGTAATGAATCCTTGGCTATCTTGTATGTATGAGGAAGTGTTAAAGTGAGTCTGCCTTTCCTTCTGTACATACCAAAACATTGTTCTTGAGGAATGACTGATTCCTATGAATAGTAACTGCTTTGAAACATCATGCTGCCCTGGATGTGAAACAAAGCGTAACATCACAATGAGGAAAAGGCGTTCCTACCATGTCAGATCCTATTGATGTGCTGAATCTACTGGATTCCTGAGATGTTTCAGATAGCCTGCTACTGTGTATATTTCCATGTGTCACATTGCATAATGGCTGGACAACATATCGGTGTCTTTTTGAAGCACAACAAAATCGGTAATAAAGTCTTCATGTTATGAGAGGGAAAAAAGGACTTATTGAATATTGCTACCAACCCACCTTTTTACCATCACTTTATGAGCTGGTTATTCAATGTGCACCATATTGCTTTTAAGAACTTTAAGTCTTACATCTCAGAGAGAAAAAAAAGATATGTACATGACCTGGTTATTCAATGTGCAAATCGCTCTCAAGAACATTCATAGGTACATCTCAGAGAGAAAAGAATATTTGCATTCACACCTTCATGTGAAAGGCTGCTCTAGTTGAGTGGTTTATCACCTAAACTTTTGAAAAAAATCCCATTCCTTTTTTGTCTCGCCTGAACAAAGTTCGGCAGAAACCTAATAATCACTTTTCCTGTTAGTCTGTTGGTCTGTTACAAAAATTAAAGTTTTTGTTTAACTTGCTCTCATTTCTTTATTTCTGCATCAGTTGTGATCAAACTTGGTACATATGATCCTTGGGTAATACCACATGTATCGTTATGAGGATGATGGGGTCAAAGGTCATCTAGGGGTCAAAAGGTCAAATGATATGAGGCTATGTGCGTCATTTCTCTCAAAGTTTTCGTTTGACTTGCTCTCATTTCTTTATTTCTGCATCAGTTGTGATCAAACTTGGTACATATGATCCTTGGGTAATACCACATGTATCGTTATGAGGATGATGGGGTCAAAGGTCATCTAGGGGTCAAAAGGTCAAATGATATGAGGCTATGTGCGTCATTTCTCTCAAAGTTTTCGTTTGACTTGCTCTCATTTCTTTATTTCTGCATCAATTGTGATCACACTTGGTACAAATGATCCTTGGGTACTACCACGTGTGTTGATGAGGATGATGAGGTCAAAGGTAATCTTGGCACCATATTAAATATTTGAAAAAAACAACAACTTAGCACTGTTAAATGATTGCGAAATCAGGCGAGACTCGTGGTTTACAAACCACCTGAATACAGAATCTAACTTGCAATGACTGAAGTGTGCTATATTATGAAGATATTTTCTAATGTGGATCAGTGTTTTGTAAGTCAGTAGATGATCATATAACCTTAGCACCAGAGACCTACAAATCTCATGCCCAACCACTTTGGAAAGCATTAAGTTCATATTTCCATTCCTTACCCAGGAGAGATTTAGGGGCCTGACATGATCAAATTGTATTGGCTATTAGTATCACAATGAAAGCCTTGAAGATCTTAAATTAATATACTCTGGAGGCGGAGCCTGTCAGCTTACTTCCTAATTCTTTGTTGTTTCACTTAAGTTTAATGAATTAGGAACGTCCAATTTTAGTTTTGACATAAGGATGGTCTTATGGGGAACTGCAGCCGGAAATGGTTTGATTTATACAAGGACTGAGCAGAATCATGCCAACTTGTAATTAATGGCAGGACTAATGCTATTAAAAGCCCTTTTGATTACGAATATTGCAAAATTATGGTTTAGGGATTCTTTCCAAAGCTCTAGCTCCTTAGAGTATAGGATGTGAGTCAGAAACATTTCATGGTCGCAACCCACTCTTGAAAAGTCCTGGCGCAAATTTCACTGGGACGACCTAGAAATTGAGCTTAATTTAGAACTTGATGTAACACCTTCTTTGAAATTGAGTGATCAGTCCGCTGAAACGGAAACTGCTTTTGAGGCCTTATGGGAAATAGCTCAGAATTGATGTTGCAACCACATTTTACTGTTGAGACTATGCGGAGTTGTCCTCATATTATTAATAACATTCAGTTTCTAGTGCCTCTAAATAAACTGTATCCTCAGATATTCACCACTTAAAAACGATGACAGGCATAGCGTCTACACTTCATGGACCATGATGAAATGTGTAAAAGTATTTAGACTTGCTTTCCCTTCTTATAAGTAGTTGAATGGGTCATGGTTTATATTTGACATTTCAGGATTGCTGATGCGTGGATGGCAAGCTGTTTTAGATTTGAGTAAGAGGATACTGACATTGATTGAAACTATGTGCAGTTATTCTTGTATTGTTCAGAACTCTCAGTTCTAGAGCCTCTACATAAAGTGTTACGTCAGAGATTCACCACTTTATCTTTAAACTATGGCAGGTATACATACACTTCATGGACCGTGAAGAATTGTGTAAAAGCATTGAGAACATTCTACTACTTAAAACTGGTTAAATAGTTCATGGTATCTCTGACATTTCTGGCTTGCTGATGCATGGGTGCAGGTTCTTTTAAATCTGAGATAGAGGATATTGACAGCTTAAAAGGAACATCTTTTAGTAGATAGAGATCAAAAGAGGTAAGCTACATAGATGTATGAAAGTACAGTTCCATAGTATATCAGGACTGTTAGCTGCTCTTTAAAGTATTAAAACATAATGAAAATGGGACTTTGGATTTGACATCTTGACATTTTTGTGAAGTGAACTTAGACATTTCAAGGTTCAACTAGTTTTCTTGAAACTGTGATATGAACTCTTACTAACTACTTATGTTCCTGATGTCTGAAAGATACATCTCTATAGTTTCTATGACTTGTGAGAATTCTTCAAATTGGTAAAGTAATGTCTCCTTGCTGCAGTAAGATGATGGGTTAACTGTGGAAACTCCTCTCTAAACCATAGTCTAAATATTAAATTGTACTTTATTGGATTAAAGCAATCATTGTAGCAGATCCTTAACAAATTTGCTAAATATGACCTTATTGCATTTTGCAACTCTTCAAAATATATTCATACTAGACTGTAGCTGCAGAAAATAGAGTTCTACTTTTAAGTTCATGGAAGGTTCATGTTTCAAAGCAATGATTATAAAATTCAACACTAAAAGTTTTTGCAATCATATTCATTCCCTGTTTCACTTGTTATGGAACAAAGTGACTTTGTATTTTCTGGGTTATATTTGTATTTGTCATTCTATGGAGCGATCAACCTAGCCCCATGGTCCCTCTTAACAGATTTGGCCCACATTCAGGGCCAAAATTTCCCTTTAAGAGCTGCAGCCAATGCAGATAAAAAGACACCCAAATAGACAAAGTCACTTGGCTTGTGACGCAAAACGCGAGTCAATACTGCAGAAATAATAGCCCAAGATGTGTGTGCGCTTCATTTGAACTAGCCTAGTATCCAGGCTGTAAGGCATTTCTAAACCAAAGTATTCAATAGAGGGGTCTGGCTGCAGTAGACTAATCATTCTTGATTTCTGCTCTGGTTCCCACAGATTCATAAAATTGGAGAATGATACAGTGTCTAGTTGTAGAAGATTAGACTGTATTGTTCCCGTTGGCTCAGAATTGTCCAACAGCCGAGAAGCTAGGCTACGTTTGTCCCTGTTTGTGACGTGTATTGACCATGTATGCTCCTATTGGCCACTGCCTCCTGTCTGAGACCAATGTTTGGGATTGCTCATTGAGGCCGAGTCTGATGCCCCTTTCACACCAAAGCCAGCCAACACCTTGGCCGTCTGTCGGTCAGTCGCTGTCCCTGCATGGACACTATGGGTGATAGATGCACACTTGGGTGTGTTGGTCAGAAGTGATGCGCGAACAGTGCTGACCGGTTGGCGAGTGTTTATGTGAGCAAAGATTATAATCCTGATTTCTTTTACTCTTTTTTGGATTGTCTTGCTTCTTCATTTGTCTGAAAGGGACTTAGTATTAGGACCTGTGCAGTGCCACATGGGAGTTTTCCCCCTCAACTTCAGTCTGAACAGGGCCTTGTTATCAGGCCTGACCAAACCTTTCCCATCTGCTTGAATCTGAAAAGGGCTGAATATTTGGAACTGTTTCTGGAGTCTTCCCCCCCCCCCCTTTTTTCAGTCTTTACAAGGACTTGTCTTTGGGCAAGAATCTGGAGTTTCCCCATTCACCAGTGGTGCTGTGTATAGAGTCCACCCCCTCCTCTAATTGAGTCTTGGATCTAGCCTAGTATCTGGCCTGGCTATATATTGTCCCCCTCAACTTAAGTCTGAAATAAGCATTGTAATTGGGCCTGACTCCAGTGTTTCTCATTGCTCTGGAGTCTGAACGAGGCCTAGTCTTTGGACCTGTGTAACAGTGCTGAGCTGACGTCGTCACGATCCTAGTTGTATAGGAAAGCAAACACACCCTAGTGTGAGCGACAGCTTTCTACCACTCGCCTGGCACGATCCAAGGACCACAAGCCATTCAGCATGCACACTCTCATTCAGAGATAAGAAAAGCCTTCCGTGAATGAAAACTTTATCAAAACTATACCTGTTGTTTACAGAACAAGTAAAGTTTGGAGAAGATATTGTTATAACCTTGCATCTCTTCGTCATGCTGCGCTGCGATCAATAGAAGGGACTGGCAGAGAGGGTTGTGGCCGACCAAAGTTCCTGGTTTGAGCAAACTCGTTTTAAGTCTTCCAACACAAATTGAAAGGTCAAGATGTGAATAACAAACATGCTGCGTTCCACTGAAGTGTACTCCAGCAGAAAATTAATATATATGTGCATGAAAGCAGAGTTCCACTGTACATTCAAAGTGTTGCAGTTTATGAGTTCAGTGGTTTATTCCCTCCATTCCCTCCTTTGATGTTAGTCAGCATCAGTGTTGTAGTTCTCGAGACTGGTCTTGGTCTCGAGACCAGTCTCGAGATCAGGATTTTTTTTCTTGGTCTTGATCTCGGTCTCGAACCCTCTGGTCTTGGTCTTGTTCTTGGTCTTGAGCCTTTCTGGTCTCGGATTTTTCGTCGAGACCAGCACGAGACCAGCTACTAAAATTACGATATTACACATAAATCATATTGATAATGCATGTCGGAGAAAGGAGATACGATACATCACTCTCCTTGGTCGGAGCGCATACAATTTGGAGTTACAATCATCCCTACTATACTGTGCAAGCCTTCCGCTGTACATAAATATACGCTTTTTATGCAAGCATTGAATTTCTTCATTCTAGTGCTAATTCCGAACAGTATTTTTTTTTTTTTTTTTGGGGGGGGGGGGGGGCTGCTAAAACTGATAAACTGAGGCCCAACCCTGCCAAATAAAATAATATCATGGAATCAAAAAACAAATTAAAGAAAAAAAAATAACACAGGAATTAATGTGAATGTATACATTTCATTATTCTTAAAACATTTTCATGTTATCATATATTCACATTTCCTTTCATTAAAGTTAAATTAAGAGGAAAAGTATTAAAACAAGCTTGGGAAACAATAATTCTAGAAATGTCATGTTTTGTTTGTATTTGTTAGCGAATAGTGTGTATTTAGTTATTTCCTTGCTGTTTCGTTGCATTAATTTGTAAAAGGGATGGTTGAGTATTAGTAATTCCCGAAATGCCCCTTGTCACTAAGTTGATTGGTTTTTAATTCCTATTGAAAGTTAATTAAATGAAACGTGTGGCAGAATAATTCTCTCTCAAATGCTCTTATAGTTGAAAAATATTTTTAATAAGTCGCCTGGCCAAGCGACATTTTAGATAATGCAAGAAATGCATAATAGATTACTTTTAAAAATCAAAGTAATTTTTTTAATAGTTCTTGATAATATCCCTATTCAGTAATTATTTTAACAAAATAGGAATTGCACAATTTTGTATGAAAAATTTAAGCCTGAGTCATATCGATTTTTTCAGAAACCGGTGTTCGATGGCTTTGCGCCGATCGAACATCGATGCATCGATACATGACGTCACCCAGCCACTGCCAAGAGCCAATTTATGAATGAAAATATAGTAAGCATACGCAGTGCAATCCTTCCATTTCCCCACATAAACAAGCATGCAATTCTCTATCACCTCGTACCAAAATTGACCTAGAATTTCACTTTCCTATATTTTATATGAATTATGATAGGTAACCTCGGAGAATCTATTTTCTCACCGATACTGCACATGTAAGCGAATTTCGATTACTTCTTGTTTTTCCGTCAAAATCTTACAAATTAGCGTCAATATGGCATCGTATACATGTATGTAGGTTGGAATCTGGAGAGTCTATTGCAACGGGCAGAAAGTCAATCAGCTTCCGGGTTGCGATTTTTTTTTTTCGTAACCCTAATGCGTCGAAAAATCGCTTCCGGGTTTCGGACAACGTGACTGGATATTGTATCACTGTTTTGGCGACCACATGGTTATGACGTGATCTACGCGATGCACCAATCAGTGGTCTCCGAATCGCTGTACGGAGACGCTCTATTAGTCTGTACGTCGGCAGCGTGTATGCAAATGAGCCTTACGCACGATTGCCACTGTATTTCCGGGTTTTCACAACACACGATGCTATCCGTTGTACAAAGTCTATGGACAATTGTTTGTTGTGGCGTTGCGCTGTATATAGTAGTGAACGAATCAAATCCAAGTAGTATGTAGTAGCTGCTTGATCATCGAGCGACCTGTTCATTCTCTTGATGCGTTACCTGCAAAACTCACAAAAGAGAGTAGGAACCAAGTAAGCAAATTAAAATTGTGAAAATATGAAGATAAATTGTGTATAACAGGACTATCAAACAAAAGATTTTGTGTTTTCTAGTCAATTTGGTAATTTCGTCGATGCATCGAATTCATCAAAACGAAATCGGAGTTCGACTTCTTCGATCGAACACCGGCTTAATAATCGATTCGACTCAGGCTTAGAAAAATTGCTAAAACCAATAAGTCTATAGAGAATGCCCTCGAGTTGTCACAGGTCTTTTTGAATGATGACAGGGTTTTTACATTGTATTAGTGTATACATCTCGAAAATGGTGGAGTTATGATTATTCATTTATATCATAATGGTGCAGGTTTTGGTTACTAAGATAAAGTTTGACCAATACTCAATTTGCCTGACCTATATATAAGTAACGTGTATGTGTTTGTAGAGAAAAACGAATGTTTTCCGAATCTGTTTCAGAAAACAATCATCATTCTTGAAATGAAGTTGTGTTTATTTTGTATGCCTTGTGTCTTTGGCATTATTAAAAAAACTTCACAGTATTTGATACGTTTTTCAGGAGCTCAGGCAAATATGTTCATGCAGAAATAAAGAAGTATATAAGAAGAATATATACGTAACTCAAGTCATGTGTATGTGTTTATAGAGAAAAACGAATGACGAATATATTTCGGAAAACAATCATCATTCTTGAAATGAAGTTGTGTTTATTTCGTATGCCTTGTGTCTTTGGCATTATTATAAAAAAACTTCACAGTATTTGACGTTTTTCAGGAGCTCAGGCAAATATGTTCATGCAGAAATAAAGAAGTATATAAGAAGAATATATAAGTATTAAGTAACTCAAGTCATGTGTATGTGTTTATAGAGAAAAACGAATGACTTGAATATATTTCGGAAAACAATCATCATTCTTGAAAGAAGTTGTGTTCATTTTGTATGACTTGTGCCTTTGTCATTATTAAAAAAAAATCACAGTATTTGATATGTTTTTCAGTAACTCAGGCAAATATGTTCATGCAGAAATAAAGAAGTATTTTTCCCCATCATACATATTATCACGATCCTGGATCCTTTGTGCAGTTTGTTGCTAAACTACTAGCTACTGACTTGTATTGTGCATTTAACTTTGAGCGTGCCTGTGAAGTGATTGAAAAAGCACATTGAAAGTATAACTTTTTTAAAACAATTTTTTCATTTAATTCAGCCATATAGAAGAATATTACAGACTGCTCATGTTGTGCAAGTTGTGCAAGTATTAGACAGTTTATACTCATAACCATAGTCCACAAATAACGCGTGTTTCCTCAAAACTAGTAGAAATTTAAATACTGGTGAGTGGTCTTGGTCTTGGTCTTGATCTCGTAATTTGGTGTTCTTGGTCTCGGACCTCTGTTCTTGATCTTGAACCAATTTTTTGGTTCTTGATCTTGGTCTCGGGGTGTTTGGTCTTGGTCTTGATCTTGGTCTCGGATGGTCTGGTCTTGACTACAACACTGGTCAGCATGGCTGATTGTAGGGTTTGTCCTGCCAGAATGAGTGAACTTGTTTACGGTTTGGGCAATAATTTGGCATCTTCCTGCCGCTTAAAATTTTTGGCTCTTTCACAATGCTGTATTTCCTCATTTTAGCTCCATGCCAAAACTTATCAAAAGTACATCATTCATGAAGTCCATATCAATATCTAAAGAGAATGTAACATTAAACTGCATATCTTTTGCTACTTGATATCAAAATTGTGAATACAGAACATGTATTCTGTGTCACATACAAACAAACATTCTCCATCGATCTAACCCAGGACTCTCCATGTGAACCCGCTTATTTGATACTGCGGATCGACCCCGTCCCCCATTACTCCCTCCCTATTACCTCCTCCCCCATCACCCCCTCCTACTTGTTACCCCCCCCCCCACCTGTTACCCCCTCCTACCTGTTACCCCCTCCTACCTGTTACCCCTTCCTACCTGTTACCCCCTCCTACCTGTTACCCCCTCCTACCTGTTACCCCTTCCCACCTGTTACCCACACCCCTCTTCACACCCCTCCATCAGCAGCTCTCCCCACACCTGGCTGGAATGTTCCCCTCCTCTCTCCACTAGCAGGGTGTGAGACTGCAGAAACGTGACAGTCTAGATTGAAATCAAATTTCCCCCTTGACAGGAGATGTGGGCTTGGAACATTGATTATGTAGTTTCCCCCATACCATGTCACCATGCCAAGCCTTATACGTGTCCACCTGCCTACCCATCAGACCACCGCGCCACCCCTAACCCCAGATGGCCATGTATGAAGACGTACAGCATGATCAAGCTCTTTCTTGAGGAGTTGGCAGTTGGCAGGCCAGCGCCAAATCTCACATGCATCTCATGATTTCACACCGCTCCAACCTGTTGCCCGTAGAGATGTTTTAAATAAACACCTGTTGGCAGGCGCCCCCACCTACCCTCTACTCACACACAGGTGGCTATACAGGCATGACAGAAGACCTACAACATGCAAAAGCCTGATTTAACCCTTTCATTACCAGCCCATTGGCATACTACATATCCTCATGCCAATGGTAATGAGAGAGTTAATGGAAATTAAAGTTAATAATGTGCATCAATGTCTCATCTCCCTCTGCTGCCAAATATACCTGTCCCCTCAAGCCACCCTCTACCATCCCATCCCACCCCACCTCCTACCCTGTCCCCTGTCCCCTTTCCCCTCTCTCCTCTCCCCTCTCCCCTCTTCCCTCTCCCCTCTTCCCTCTCCCCCCTCTTCCCTCTTCCCCTCTCCCCTCCCCTTTCCACCACCCCTTCCCCCTTGCCTACCCCCTCCCTCTCCCCCACCTGATCCTAACAGGGGGATAATCTGCACCTTTCTCACCTCCTCCCTTCCACTTGTTGCACTAACATTATATATCAAAGTTGGCAAAAAGTGTTGTTTCCTTCCTGACATTTGTTTGCATTCATAACTAGAAACCTGATCTAGAACATAAACTTGAACGTGAGAGTTCGTCAAACATTTGCTCTTTATGTTGGAAAATGCTCATAAAAAAATGACAATAGGCTTTGTGACGGATCGCTCTCTACAATAAAATATCATTGTATTACTGGTTATTATTGATGAAGTAGGTGTGGATGCTGGGGAAAATGTAAAGAATTAAGCATCTCTTTGTCGAGTCTCATTCTCTTTCTCTTCTGTTTGTGTGTCTGTCTGTCTGTCTCATCTCCCATACATTTCTCTCTCTTTCTTTCTTTCTTTCTCTCTCTCTCTCTCTCTCTCTCTCTCTCTCCCTCCCTCTCTCTCTCTCTCTCTCTCTCTCTCTCTCTCTCTCTCTCCCTCCGTCCCTGCCTCCCCCCCTCCCTCTCTCTCTATCTCCCACGTCAGTAAGTTCACTTTGTTGAGTCATGGTGATGATTCATGTGTCTAGTAAATTCTTTGCATCATCACAAAGAACTAACTTCATTCTTGCAGCAGACATCTTCACTTTTAAAGATCATAACAATCAACACCAACCATTAACCATTCTAAGCCAGATGAAATAGGATTCATGTGTCTATCTAGTCTAAAAATCCATGTATGGCATTGTAAGGGTTAAATTCAGATTTTCTCCTCCGTCTTCACATACCACTAATGTTCTCCGCTGATACAATGCGCTCATCCCCTGTCATGAGTTGTCTGTAATGGATATTATGCAACGAGCCTCGTCTTTCAAGGTGGAGCATCTTCACCGTAAGCTCTTAAGTTGTCCCGAACATCCATGACGAGTGATGGGTTTTGCTTGCTGATTTAATTCACTTAGAGTTAAGTTTTTGTGACTCCTTGTTTCCCCATTATGATTATCACGTGCTTGGCTGAATGCAACAGCTAGGTGAAGCATGTGAATGTGCATTATGATACATTTGTTGCAGATTAAATGTGAACGTCATGA
This sequence comes from Arbacia lixula, assembly GCA_963669155.1. Classification (NCBI taxonomy): domain Eukaryota; kingdom Metazoa; phylum Echinodermata; class Echinoidea; order Arbacioida; family Arbaciidae; genus Arbacia; species Arbacia lixula. The sequence continues at coordinate 28,715,141 of OZ022578.1, forward strand.
AACAAAGCTTTTCAAATACTCTGAGAGTACCATGTTCTGATGAGTGGTATTATCGCTAATCCATTCTTTCTGTCTAGCATCCAAACATGAGAGAAACATGGCAGATAAGGAGGAAAACTTTGTCTTCAGCAACTCACTAAAGTCACTAAAATGTGAACAAGATAGCAGCATTGTGTGTTTTTCGATGCTTTAGCATGATAAATACATATGATGCTTGTATTTTGTGAAATGGCAACTGTAATTTGCAATTTTGTCTTTTATACCAGCACTTGTGAATTGAAGATTTTGAAATTAGTAACTGATAAACCTATACAGACATGAATTTCTTTTATTGTATAGGTAAGCCTGAACAGTCTTTAACACAATCTTAACATCTTTGGATAAGGTGAAGGTTATTGCAAACGGAGAACAATAGTTGAGTGAACAAGAAAGTGACGTAAAATCTGTTCCATGGAAGTTGAATCTGTTTGCTCAGACCACCATGTGGAACAATGCAAACTTTTGTTATCAACGGTAAATCAAAAAGTAATTCAGAATGATAATTCAAGCAAAACTTTGACATCTGTCATAAATAACGAAAACGGCAGTGAAAATCCAACTTGTAACAATAAGTAGGCCCACTTCTTGTGGGGGGTCAGTTATGGGTGGTGTGGAGTGAAATTTCACCCACTTGCAATATACCCTCTAGACTATTGCATCAAATGAGATCTTATTTCAGCTCACTTCTCAAGTCTGTTCCTCCCCCCCCCCCCCTTCATCACTCTCTCTTCCTGTCTCTTTTTCTATGTTTTCTCTTTCATACTTCACATTTCTCTCTTCCTTTTTTTTTTTGCCTCTATTTCTTTCTGTTTACCTTTCACTGTTTTCTATTTCTCACTTTATTGTTCCCTCTTTCTACTTTTTTCTTTTTCTGTTTTCTTCTCTTTCTCTATCGGTCCCTCTTGCAACTCTTTCTATTTCTCTCTCTCTCTCTCTCTCTCTAGCACACACACAAACAAGCACACACACACCCTCTTTGTCTTGCTTTCACATACTTATGCCCTCCTTTCATCTTTTTCTTTTCTCTCTCTTTCTCTTTCATTCCCAACAATGAGGTAAGTTTCACTGCATGTGTCATACTTCAGAAATACTTCAGAAAAAAAGTTAATGCTTCATACTGTTGCTGTAGTACAGCGCATCATCAGCTGACATCACTAACCCAACTCAGCGTTTCTTTGTGTTATGGTACGTATGATTCAGAAGTTAGCCTGTCATCGGGTAGGCCTGCTCAGAGTCTTATACCTGCCATATTTACAGTTGCTCACTTATCCAAAACAAGGTGCATTTCTTTTTTAGCTCATCACACACACTCAAAAAGACTAAGTATGAATAAATGGTATGATAAACATTTTAGGGATGTTAACCCTTTGACTTTTCTGAGCTAAAATCAGCATTTCTAGTATAACCAGTGATTTTTGTTGGACATAAATAAAAAACATACTTTGCTCAATATTCATTTTAACTGGCCCCCCCCCCCCCCCCCACAAAAAAATAAAATATCAATAAATGCATTTCTGTATATTATTAGTCAAATCAGTGATTCCGAAAGGTTATGATGGCTTAATTATGACCTTGTAATGTATCAAAACAAAACGAGACATACTTGTGGACAAGTATAAGGTGGTCTGCATTGGCAAATTCATGCACAGGCATGGGCTGGTAAATGCACGGTGACACCATGGAACTTCCATGGTGACACCATCTATTCATTAGAAATGGGAGCCAAAACTGACAAGGGATTGCCTTCTACACCAGACCCAAACTTTGTTGGAAGGTTGCGTCACACTAAAGTCTGCGTGTTCAGACTAAACATGGGCTCCGCCCCTCGTCCAGTGAATAAGTGTGAGTAGCAGGCTGCCTTCCACAAGCCCCCATTGTTCCAGGCTCTCACCCATTGTCCCCTGTCACACTACCAAGCACACTCTATATCAGACTTTGCTCGTGACCATCTAGTCTCTCTATTGACTCTACTGCAGCATTAAAACTAGCCTACATTCAATGCTGAGGAGTGAGCAAAGTTTGCTGATCATGGGGTGGTATTCTGAAAAAAAAAACTGTTCAAAACTGTGTGAGCTAAGTTTGTTGGTATTTTGAAAACTGATTTAAGTTAAAAAGCTGTGCCAATAGACCAATTACAGTCATGGGTTTTAGGGGACTTCAGTCCAAAGTTAAGTTCAAACCACCCCACTGAAATCACTATTGGGGTTATATTCTGAAAACTAATGAAAGGTTTGATTTAAGTTTTGTCTTAGGTCCCCTACAATTATTAAGTGTGATTGGCTTATTGGCACAGGTGTGGACTTCAGTCTCTTTCAGAATACACTACCTCAGAGTCTGAAAAATTCTAGGCTAATTAAGCGTCATTCATGTGTCATTATGACATTGTGGTTCTGCTAGTGCACAACTGAATATGGATGCATAGACTATGTAAGCTTTCTTCCCTCTTGCCAGAAGTAGAGCCATAGGTAATGATCGCTAGTCTTATATTGCTAGACCTTTCATGTTACAGTGTAGAATACAGAGGGAGCTTGCAGCCTTGAGTGTAGGCTAGCCCAAAGCAAGAACTATTGTTTGAACACTCATGATTGATCTTTACCAGCTTCTGTTCCTCAGAGGTACCAGTTAGTCCCATGGAAGGGTTCATTCTAAGAGAAAAGGCAGACATAAAATTGCCCTGAGAACTCCTTTTTAAATATAAGGGTCACTTAGAAAAGAGTACCTATATTACTATAGAAAAGCCAATGAAAAGAAGGTCAAAAGTGTAACTTTTGTTTGCTGATTTTCTACTTATCAGTAAGATCATCTTGCCATTAATGATTAAAATTTTAATCAGCAGTGAACGATTGTGTTTGAAAACATCCTTAGTGGTTGCAAGACAGTTCAACGCAGCAAAGTGGGCTTTATAGATTCAATGCTTCTATGTTTCATTACAGTAGTGGGTAGACTAACTAGCAGACTAAGGTTGTACAGTAATTGTTATATCTTTCTAATATGCCAGCACCAAATCCTAGTCAATCAGTCACAGAGTTTGAATATGCAATATTGGTATAGATATGGCCCATTATGGCAACAGGACAGAACCGTTGTGCCCTGAGTTTGGGTCCCATTTTCATTTCATATAAAGAAACAACTCAAAGTGATAAAGTTATCTAAAATCCTAGATCAATTGAGAATTAAACCTATAATCATGGAAGAATGATTCTTTTAACAACTTTACCCTGGCTTCCATGATATTGTGCATTTCTAATCCACACTATACAATAATGGATAATAAAAAATGAGTAGTCTTGTGAGTACTATACTCTATTTTTCAGTTTGGATTACAAATATTTAACAGCCTTGAAAATATGCTTAATCTACCATTGTACACCACCCCTGAGCTTGCCCATGTAGTGAAACAAAGTTGAGACATTAGACTAGTCTGATATTACCAGACACACATGATGTGGGATGGTAGCACTATAGAGTCTGCATGCATAGACTAAAGAGTTCTTTGCTTCCTTGATTTACTTTGTCAGTCTCTTTGGTCCTGCTTTGCTCAGTGGTTGGTTCAATATATAAAGAGTGGGTTGAGGTCGATGCGTGTCAACAAACACGCTCAATAACAACTTCTTTTTGCACAGATTCTGCTGATATTTTCATTGAATGAGTAATGGAATAATTTCTATGAAAATGGTCAAAACTGTGATTCACTGGTTCAACAAACTACCACATCTATTACCAGACAAAAACATATTTTGGTGGTTATGTGATAATGTTCCCCAACAGGCATTAACTGAATAGAGGGCAGAGAGGCAAATGTTTATAGGATACATGTTATAGAATATTTGGTGCTGATACAAATAAAGTTATCAGAAATGATTTTGGAGCTTGTGATCTTGCACCAGGATAATATGAAAAGAATTGTAACGTTTAAATACCTGCACTCATATATATGGTACAATGTTTGCAAAACTCCCAAAACTGTGTCATAAGCAAGTGACAAAGTCTGATTTATACATGCTGCTGTTAAAAGATATTAAAGGAAACATCAAGATTCCTCAATGTATTTTGTTTGGAAAGTTAAAATCTCGAAAGAGATGCAATTGCTTTAGGATAGAAGCATCTATTGATTATTAAAAAGTAATTGAATCGACACTGGTTCATTCCTTAATATAGACCAATATAATGCAAACATTGTTCATAGGAGAAAGAAAGGAAATCACTCGTAAGGAGTTGGACATACTGTTAGTGACCCTTAGCTTTAGACAGTGATTGATTAGTTTCTTCTGACTGCTGAAAACAGTTTGAAGTTGGAAGTTTGGTTTGGTATTAAATGTAGTTTAAATGAATGGATTTCAAAACAGTGTAGTTATGGCTTGAAATAGGTGAAAATCATGTATTAAGTTGTCAAGTTGTCATGTTAAAATGTCAAAAGAAGGCATTGTACTACATGTTTACTATGTAATTTCCTACAACTATTCACAGAAAGCCAATTATGTACTTAAAATTTTTAGTTGCCTTGGGTACAACAACACAATTAAAACAGTTTTCAAGACATTTTGCATTTCTTGTGAAGTGAGTGAAGTAAGTGTTGTGTTCTTATGTCATTATAATACAAGTGAGCCTTGTGCTACATCGTGCTTACCATGTAAATTACAAAGAAGATTTTTGAAGCACAATGACGTACTTTAGTTGCCATGGATACAGCAACACAATAAGCATTGACCAGTTGAGCCTCCAGCCATTGTATCTGATAGCCCTGGCTTACCTTTCTGCATGGACATTGTGAGGCCAACATTGGAATTATCAATTGTTGGGAGAATAGATTCAAATGAAGCATACTGCGATTAAATACTGAGCTGTGCCTTGTAGCCTAGGTTCTAGGCTGATGTCCATTTTTTTTTTGATCCACTGCTTCAACCATATATGTTACCCTGCACATGTAAACTATTCTTTATTTCCTTTGTGGTATACTGTGTATCCAAATTTAGTTTTGGTTGTAATAGTGCATACTGAATCAGCAGACATCAGAATATATCATACTCCACAGACTACAGGCTGGTATAGGCTAGCATCTAGGCTATATTCCTTATGCCCTGAAGGATACGTGCTGACACAAACCTAAGAAGATGTAGAAGTCTGAGTAGCCAATTGGCTGACATTATTGATGTGTCATTTGGGGAGTGTTTGTAGGTCTTCAAGACATTCATTCTGATAATGTGATCGTCTTGCTGTTTTCTATTCAAATTTGCCTTGATTCACTGTGTTAACAGCAGCGATTGTGTAAAGGCGTAGGTGGGGGCCCACAATCCCAGTACAAAGTTCCCCCCCCCCCACTGTTTTTTCCTTGAAAACTCATTGTTGATACATATACATGGGAATTATCTTATCTTTGGTTTTGTCATTGTGAATTTGGAGCCATGTTTATTTGTTTTAAAACTGGTGGTAGTCATCACATGGCAGTCAAACATTGGATTCAATTACACAATGGTTAAGATATGTTGTCAAATGAGTACTGAGTCCTGTCTTGTCTCTACTTCTATAAAAAAAATAAACCCTTGTTAGATTTCAATTTACAAAATTAAACTCTCAATGTGCTATGGACACAATTTTGCACAATCATCGGGAAATGAAACCGTAACAATTAGATGAATTGAAAAAATGTAGAATAATCAGAGACAGATTGAACAAGTTTGAGGGGAACTGAGCAATTGTGTTAAAGCAAGTCTGTGAATTTTTGAAAATGGCATAGAATTCTGTTCATTAATCTTTACACACAACTCAATTGGTCAGCAAGGACTAACACTATGAAGTTTCAGTATTCTGTTCCCTGATTGAACAAGGCAATACCCACAGTATTAATGTACAGAGTTTTACTGTTTATTACACACAATTAACTTCCCTGTAATAGTTTCTGCCTTTGCCCAAGCTCCACCAATCTGAATGTTCTGATGTTTCTGGTTTTGTTCAAGTTTACTTGATTTGAGGATTTAATTTTCTTTTGAAGGTGAGGAGGAGATGAAACATCGTACACTGGTAAACCAGGCACAGCCCAGACTCTGTGTACATTCTCTGGAGGGGGTGACGGTTTCTGGGGGATGGGGGCTTCCCTTTTTTTTTTTTTTAAAAACCTCCCCTCTACGTGTTAAAACATACATGTACAAACCTTGGGTGTGTAAATAGACGCAGTAGCCCGTTGATCTGAACATGATCACTGACGTAAGACTCATCCAAGGACATTCTATGTTTACTTTCTTACTCATGCAATTGTTGCTATGCTTAGCAAATAGGGATATCACGATATTCACTGAACCAGTTTTGACATTTTGTTCTGCTTATTTGACAGTTTCATTACCTAGTCTGTATCTAGCAAATACAGGAAGGTTTCTGAATCTGTTAGTTTCAATTGTCTAATTTTTTCGACACAAATGATAGTTTTTGAAATTTGAATTTATGAATAATCCTCATTTCTAGTATGAATACAGTAAATAGTACACTGACTCATGGAACTACGAACTAGTTTATATATCCAATAGTACATTGTAGTTACACATGGAATAGGGCAGCAAACTCTATCAGTATCAAATAATTACCAAATGCACCAGCAGAATAAATGCGTTGATGTAGGAGTACTTAAAGACCATCTTAAAATAGTTTATGACTAGGTGATTAATGAAGACATTAACTTTTTATTTCAGTTTCTGGTTTGGACGATGTATTGTACTGATGAGTATTCATAGTCTTTATAGCATGGTCTGGGCAGTTAGTGATATAAATGATGTTCCTACCAGTATCATATGTTGTCACACTCCCCCTCCTTTCATAAGTTTGAGGGATTGAGTTAGAAAGCATTGCACAGAAAATGATTTTGCCTTCAATGCGTGAACAATATTAAACAATATTAATGTATAAATTAGCATAATTATAGATCCAAATTCTCCCCTTCCCCTTCCCCTTGATCTACAAGGTTTCCATGATTCATGGTTCCCACACTCTCCTCACCCCGATCCCAGAATAGGGAGCCCTGTGATCCTATTGCAGTTCCCCTCCTCCAATGATCCCATGGTAGCCCCCTCACCCCTCCCCCCTTCCCTCCATCCACACACACTCTAGCAGGGTCCATGCTCACACACTTCCCTGGACCTGGTCAATGCATCGGCCGTCTTGAAGGATCCAGTGAATATGGGGCAAAGAGTCTCAAACTCAAGAGACTAATTATCATGTATTTCTACTAATACAAAGAAGATCATTTTTTTTTGCATTCAAATCTTATATATGTTGTTCAAATATGTTACTTATAGTAATCCCAAAACTTGTTTAAGGTTTGTCTAACTAGCACCAGCTAATACATTCAGCGTTTATGCCACCCATTGATACTGAATCAAGAAATACAGGTGAATGTAATAACACCTAACTATGCACTTAGGTGTTAATTTGTGAATGAAATTGGCTTATTGGCAAGTCATGTGTTAGTCTTAGCGTGCAGACACAGGTTTAGAGAAGGTGTTCCGATGGGGTCTGTGCATGTAGACTAGCGTCCAGGCCTGGTTCCCACACTCTCCTCACCCCAGTGAATAGGCAGCTCAGTGGTCCCATAATAGCCCCAACCTTACCCCTCCCACCCCCCTGCCTGCAGCACAGTCAGGAATCATGCTAAGTAAATGTTGAGATCACAACACTTCTTCAATGCTTGCCTCCTTTACACCAGTCTGAGGTGTGTTGTCACCACCCAACAACTTAGAACTTGATCTGCTATGGTAGAGTTGTTCATTAACGTCTTGACTTACTTGATTTGACTTAATATTTTGAGGGCACTCAACACCAGTCAATAGTCTTTCCATGCTTCTCTTTCTTCCATGATTATCTTCAGCTTTTGACTCCTCAAACCAGTATCACAGGTCTATGAGTATGACTAGTTTCCCAACCAGTCTTCCCCAGAGAAAACATTTAAAAGGGGGCTCAGAACTTTATAGCCCTCACAATGCTCAAAAATGCCCCTGTGAAGATCAAAAGAGCCCCTGCAATTGTCTTTCCCCCTTAATAACCTCAGACACATTACATGGGGTCAGGGTGTCCAGTCATGACACCAGGCTTGAAAAGAAGCCCCCTGAAAAACATTTTCCCCCTGGTACTTCTTATATATTTTAACTATCCAGTAACAGTGTGCATGTGATGCGTGTTGCTTTGTCAGGCAAAATGACTTGTTAATGTACTTGTTGACATAAGTTTATGGTGTGTTAACATTATTCATATTCCAAAGCTTAAGAAATGCTCTTTCATATTCTTGCTGTGGTGTTGTCTGAAACATGTACATAAAAGTTTTGCAGTGGTCCTTTCTTACACCTTAGACTGACAAACATAGTCCTTTTTACAGTCAATAGCAACTTCGTCTCAAAACAATATGTAGCGTCAAGATTCCAGATTCAGTATCAAGATTCAACGTCTTTATAAGAAGAACATATTATACTTGTGTTTTTAGGAGAAAACACTTGCCAGTATCGCCATGCTCTCCTTTTCACCAGATTTGATATATTTGATCAGAGTTTACGTTATGGGATCCATGTAGAAGTGGTGAAGAATCTGGGACCCTAATCATGTCAGAACAGGTGTGGGTTCACCTTAGGGCCAGGACCTACTTGATTTCGATAACTTTATCATTTTGGGACAGTTCCTTCCTGTGGGCCTAAAATTATACAAGAATGGGACCTGTTGCCTTGGAAGAAGAGTTCTGCCATGTTAACAGGTCATGTGATCATGATCATTTCTACCTCTTTGATACTTTTAAAGGTTCCCAGTTTTCAGAACCTACCCAGACTATCAGGGATATGCACCGGATGATAAAGGAGATATCTCAGATTAGGGCCCTGTCGTAAAAAAGTTACAAATGATCACTACTTGATATGTGATTGATATCTTTTTCAACTTTGTACATTAGAGACAGGGGATTGGACTTGCGCTCGATCTAGATCAATTGCAACTTGTTTAAACCCTTACATTACTGGGCCATGACAAACCCTATTGGCTTACTTCACATGCTGATGTAGTGAGAGAAGTATGATGGGTTCCAGGATTGAGACGTTAATGTGGCAACTTCCACGTCGTGACAACCCGGCTCCAGAAAATCTCAGAAGTGGATGAATTCCGTGACTTGAACATAATAGGGGAAGCAGCATGGGGCTAGCGAGAGGCTTGAATAGCACTGCGGGCTGCTCTCCTGTTTTTATTAGATCTGAGCTTGTTTGTCTTGCCTTGCGCTCACTCACTCACAAACCTCCACTATTCTCAAGCTACGCTAATGATACAATTAACAGTACGACAGAATAACAACCTTTTCAGATATAGAACTGAAACTAAAATACGACAAATTAACAGAAACCAGACAAAGGATTGCTACTTGAAAGACTCACCTGGATGTAAATTACTTTGATGAAGTTACAAGTGCTTTCTTCAGAGAAACATGAAACATCATTATGAATGTTTCACTCAAATATTGATTGGATTAAAGTTATTTTCCTTCAAGCCCAGCTCACAAATGTACATGTATGTGACATTTTTTGATAGGCTATTGTAAAATACAGGCATCTATCGCATAGCACATGTGTAGTCAACAATCTTCACTTTAGTGCCAATATGAGAGGCAAGGGGATTCTTGGTAAATTTGTTCGGAGGATAAATTTACCCCCAAATGTCACAAGATCCCTTAAAGGAAGCCGATTTTACCTGTATCTTGCAAGCAGGGGAACAAATATAGATTATGTGTAAGGGATACTCTCCAAGCCTGATGTTATAAAACAAACAACCTTAAATATGTTTTGCATTAGTTCTATATAAGGAAAAATAATTTGGTCTCTTTTTGTCATTGCGGAGGCTAAAACCCCCTTAGCCCGTGTATAATTTGTTCACTACATGCAATGCATTCTGTCATTTCACTTTGTGACCTGAATGTTGTGACATGACTGTATCCCAGTACTAATGACATGTACATAATGCATACATGTATCCCCTGTAGTGATAATTATGCTGTCGGTATGATGAACAATTATTGGGCTTGATTTGATTCTAGCTGGGCGGGGGTGTAAATTGCCTCGGAAAATGAATGTTTCAGGTTTCCATGCCTTGCCTTTAGGAGCATATTATGAGCATTTAGGTCTGTCCTAATTGGTCCTCATTGCGAGGAATTTGTGACGTTGAAGAGCCTGGAGTTGTAAGATGTGGTTAGTATAGAGCTCAGGTTTAAATTGTGTCATGTACAAGTCTGTGTAGTCTGGCTTCCAGGCTTTCAGACATTTCTTATTTAAACTAGAAAAATAGAGTCTAGTACTCACAAGACTAGTCAGTCTTCCATTCTCTTCTATTCTCCATCTGTTGTTTGGAAGAGACAGACTCGGATTTGAGAATGATTAGGCTACTGCATCCAGACCAGTTTATTGATTTTTTAGATTTGATTGAAAATGCCCAACAGCCTGGAGGTTAGCCTAGCGTTTGACGTACTGTAATACTTAAGGGTATTTTTTTAAGCCTGGTGTCATGAAATGAAAACCATGAACTATGTTTTTCATTAACCTCTAATAAGGAAATAAGTTTTTTTTTGTACATTTGGGGGCACTTTTGTGCAATGTGTGTGTGTGTGTGTGTGTGTGTGTGTGTGTGTGTGTGTGTGTGTGTGTGTGTGTGTGTGTGTGTGTGGGGGGGGGGGGTAATTAGCCCTGAGCTCCCCCCCCCCCCCCCCGCCCTGTAATTTGTTTCACTTCTGCATTCAAACTTTCCCTAATACCCTTGACAAGCTTGGGGTTGTTTCTTCTTTGTGAGTTTGTTCTTTAGGCATGTATGAATGTTGTGGTATGTGATTCCAGGATATATCCTATCGTACACTATTCAAAGAAAACAATTAGAGATTACTATTAACACTGATTAAATAGAATCAGACTGGCATTGAGATGCCCTTGTTTTGTTGCTGAAGGATTGAAGATTCTACCGCAGAAGGACGTCATTAGTGAGGGTAAAGAAAACATGAGAACCAGTATAGTAATGCAAATATTGTGCCTCCATTTCTCAGTATCATACATTCCCCCAAACAATGCATAATTGTGATAAGCGAAATATGTTCAGACTTGTTTATTTATGATAAAACTTTGATTGTGTTCCCCTGAACCAAAGTTTGTCAAGTAAATAAACAAACATCTTGGATGTATGATTGATGTGTGGTCTGTAAAGTTAAACCCAATAAATTCTGGAAGTCATGGTGCAAGTCACGTAGCTCATTTTTTTTTTCAGCTACAATGTGCATTTTGGGTAAACAAGAATGATAAAGGCCACTTTTTAAAATTAAATGTAGTATTTCCCTTTTACAGACAAAATTAAATCCTGCAAATTATTGCATGAACCACAAGTACAATATAAAGCTGAGTTTATGAAATATACACTACGCCTCAAAGGAATTGGCATAGGGAAAGGGAAAGGGAAGAAAGGAAAGGAGCCGCAGTTTTAAACCGTGGTATATTTTGTCTAGTTCAGCATGAAACATGATGCTTTTTAGGCTAAAGCATCATGTTTCATGCAGAACTGGACAAAATATACCACGGTTTAGAACTGCGGCTCCTTCCCTTTCCAATTCCTTTGAGCTGTTGTGAATATGACACATAAATATGACACATACTTCAGAGATTGTGATGTTCAAAATGATTTTGATAATGCAAGGGTCTGCAGGCACTATGCTATGTATTCAAATGGTACAAAAATCCATTTGAAATGTAATGATCAATATATCCCCATTGAGATTTTTGTTGATTTTATCAGTTGCATCTATTGTTATACAGATGCTGCATTGCTATCAGCGATAAACTCATCTATTTCACAATATGTTTGAAATATTTTTAAGTTAATTATTATATTTATAGGATATTTTACCTACAACTGTCACATAAACAGTATTGGATATAAGCTGTAACATATTGCAATTGGCAATATAAGGACTGTTGTATCACTCTTCAGAATGGGCAGCATGAACATGGAGAAGTGGCACAAAGCACTTGAATGTTTTACAACCATCCTGAAGGTTTGTCTCAAAGACACACTATTGTATCTTCTCATAACATGCTCATGAAAACTTTGAGTAATCAAGAACATAAAAATAACAACAACACCAGCATCAGCACTCTGTCAATCCCAGCCTGTTTTCTTTGGCAGGGCATGAATATTGATGAGGAGTCTGTGATATACTCCAGTGCTACTGGCTCAATATATCTGTTACTACTGTCTGGGTCATATACACTATGCTAGAGGGGTGTGGGCAAACTGGTGAGAGGGACAAGATTATGCACTATAATGTGCTTAAATTCAAAACAATTCAGCAGTATTATTCTTTATAACTAAAAAAATGTCTGAAAGATAGGTTGAATATGTGATGAAAAACTAGAAGATGACTTATGAAGGTTAAGAATATCATGTGACAACACACGAATGGCAAATGCAATGAAGAAGTGATTCAGCACCCCTTTCATATAATGGACTGGCCCACTAGGAACTTGAGTGAGGTAGCGCTTGGGCAGGCTTAGTATCAGGAGGTAGATCACTATAGGTATCCCTATACTTGGGCATCTCACTGGATGTTCTCTGTAGAAATACACGGATGTAGTGTCACTTTTGCCTGATTTCTGGATATTTTTACGCTTTCCAGGACTCTTCCAATGGAGGAATAGCTCATTTCTGGGAGGAATAAATCAGAGAAGGTAAGCAAATTTTAGCATAAGTTTGGTGAAGAGTGTGAGTGTTGAGGTGTGTTGTTGGTGTAGGGCAGCCAGAGATTCGGGCAGGGTGAGCCGCTAAGGTCTGCTAGCGAGCAGTGGTGTGTACAGGGGCTAGGGCTTTTTTCTGCTAGGGGCAGGTTTTTGAATGTCAACATTGGCTGGCACCACAGAGCTGTGCAGCAGTATGGGTGTGATGTATTGGAATGGGCTGGGCTTTGAGCTAGGGCGGCTGGCTGGCTTGTGGGGGGGTACCTTGGCGTGGGCTGGCTGCGGCCGGTGTGTGTGGTAGGAGCGTGCCAGGGGTGATGCCATCACACCCCTGCGGGGGTGACTTCATCATAATGGGTGACGAAGTCTTACCTGAAGTTCCATTCAGTCATTACTCACGATAATCCATTCTTCAGTGATGAGTATGAATATGACTTGGGAGGCTCCAGCCAGGAGACACTATTGTCACTTTCATTTTCCATATCATTTCACTACACAATGAAAGATTGATTTTTCTTTCCTCCGAGCTAGGGTAATATACAATCTGGTAAACCCTCCTACTAGCTAGATATACATTTTGTGATGCACATTGCAGGGGACATCCATTATCAAATCATAATACACTTCAAAGTTATTGTCAATTTGACAATTATATGAATTGAAACATGTTCCTGACAACCTTTGCCAATAGGGAGAATGGCTTTTAATAACCTGTGTGTAATCGTGTATTTTAAAAGGGGAAAAAGTTATGAATGTATTTTGAGACCTTTGAGTCAGAATTTCTAATTTGATACCGAGCATAATTAGGACTCACAGTGTATTTGGGTTCCTAATTTACCTTCTTTTGATCAGTTCTGATTCTATCAAATATGCTAACATTGAGCATGTATATCATGCACTATTTTATCTTGGAAGTTTGTTGTAATTGGACAGCTGCTGTCAAGTTAAAGACATGATGAAATTTATAATTCAATTCTAACCATACAAATTTTGTATTCATCTGAAGACATTCAGCCGAGTAAAATTAATTCTTGTAGTCTATTATCCGGAACAAAAGTAACTATTGAAAGCGACATCTTTTAATCATGGCCCTTGTGCACCCCCCACGCGTGCCGTGTGTACCCCACGTGCGCCAAGCTGGTCTTGACAGGAGCGTGCCGGGGGTGTGACTCCCCTATAGAGTCTGACAGACCCCCCAAGGATTAAATGAAGATTCACATAATGGGTGTAAAGCCCCGAGCTAGACACCCTATTATCAATCACAAATCATCAATCACAAATCATCGCTTTAATGATCCCCTGGATCTAGCTGTCTTGGGGGGAAAGGGCGTAGCTTTACACGTGGTGATCGATACGGACAATACGTTATTAGCCTATAATTTATATTAATATTTCTCATTGATTTACCAACACAATACATTCACCATTTATGTAATGAATGAGAATAAAGCCTACCAACGATACCCCCTGGTTGAGTATATAACGAAACATTTTGCGTCGTGCATGACAACTTCAGCGGTAACACTGACTTGAGAAGGTTGCTTCCATTTGCTTGAATGATCCCGTGCAATCTGCATACATACATTGTACTTCAAGTGCCTCTCAGATGAAGAGGAAAGCTGTAGAAGGCATTATTCCTGTGCTGTCTTGTATGTGATTGGATTCCTTGAAGACTTGGTGAGTGAGAGTTTTCATAACAGGTGCTGGAGAGATGATTTAGTGTGTTACATACTGATATTTTTACGTGGGTTGCATATTAGAATACAACATATGCTACTCTGCCTTGTGGAAGTGTATATTGTAGAAAGAAAAGGATGTGTGTATATATAAATACAAAAAATGAAGCATTGTATTAAGATGGTACACATGTGTTTTTAGAAAATTCTGTACCATGTCCTCCTGCTGCAATTTGAGTTTTAAATTTTAAGTAATACATTTCTAAGAGTATGGCCTGCCTTCCATTAGCATGGTGGTGGTAGCTTCCTACAAGTCCTACTACTACTACATTCAGCTGAGGCTGCTCTGTATATATTGACTTACTAGTAGTGTTATGTAATAGCCACGCTTCCAGTAATTAGCATAATGGGTGGGTGTGACTGTGAATGCAGCTTTACTAGTGTAGGCAGGACTCTGTAACATGGGGAGGAGGGAGGAATATATCAGAAAGTCAGGTAGAGAAAATGAAGACATTTCTGAGGAAAGTGAAAGAAAGGTGTATCTGAATTGCTCTTACCATATCATCTTTGTACTAAGTAATGTTTTTCTTTTCTCATTTCACTTTGTACGTATGTCTCTATAGTTTGATGGTGGTTACATTCTGGCACTGTTTTTTCCATCCTAAATTTCTTATTGTGCTGTAGTTATCTATGGATTAAGCGTCAGCTAGCTATGCAAAAACAAACAGTTCTGAAGCATATGGAGAACTTGTTGTGAAGAAGAAAAAATAGCAAGTCTTGCCATCTTGCAGTATAGTGTGCTTGCATTTGTCATTCATCTTTCTCAATTTGGAGGATGCTAATACGTACTGAACAGTTTCATGACAAGATGTGAAATGTGATTAAATAATTGTCATCAGAATAACATTGTGGCTATTGCCATCTGTTTGATAACATGTATGTAGTGATGAATTACAACAGGAAAGCATGTCATTTGTAAATCGATGAACACAGCATCCAAAACTGAAATGTTTATCACATTATAATAACATATGTTTGTACCACATTTCATTGGAATCCCAAATTGCCATTGATATGCCATAATGCTAAGCTGACTAAGAAAACTGGTAGAGAGCATTACCAGGATGGACATTTTTCCATGTTTTTCATCCCCTTTCTTCGAGTATAGTAGTTTGCCTGAGTGAGATTTATGAGTGGCTGTCATGGGGAGAGACACAAACAAACGTGGTTTGATAGAGGAGCGACAGGTGTGTGTATGTTGCGTGATTGTGTGTATGTCAGTCAGTCTGTCCGTCTCTCCGTCAGTCTGTCCGGTTATACAAGAATTTGGTCTCTCTTGAGACCAAGTATGTACTGTGTCTGGTCCTTATAAGCCCTGATTAACTTGATTAAGTCTTTCCAAACCACTGTTGCATAAGGGAACCAGTAATACTTATCCCATACAACAAGATTTCTTGTCTGACTCACAAAGGGATAGTGGGAAACTTATGGTTTAGGTTGGTGATTACAGATCCTCATCTTGATGTAATTTACATTGCTTTCTGTTCAGGTTGGTATTTGATATACACTGAAACCTGTCTTTAGTGGCCACCCAACCCAAGGGAAACAAAAATTGTGGCCTTTATAGACAGGTGGCCGCTAAGACAGGTTTGACTGTAGTTTGTAACCAGTCTGTAATCTAGGATATGTGTGGAAAGTAAAGGAAATGACAACAAATGTAATGTCTCGCTCCTTTATATAATATTCCTAATTTCAAAAGTTGAGTGGAGTTTAATTGAAAAATCTGATTTTCTAGATGTGCATTGCAATTTATGATGTATGTTTCATATTAGTGGAAAGGTACATAGCTTTGAATGGCAAATTTACTTAGTTTCAGATTATGTAATTCTATTTAGTTCATTGTAAGCGCATTGGACCTTATGGGAAAAGCGCAGTATAAGTAATAATAATATTAATAATACATCTCCACACGTTTATGAAAGTAGTACTGAAGAACACCATGTACAAGAGTGCCTTACACATTTCCAAGCTAATATAAAGTGCTGTATGGAGTTATGGTCTCCGTACGTAGGAGAACCATAAAACAAGGAGGTGGTTGGTTAGGGTAGTGGTTCATTAGCAACGGGCAAAAATCTGATGGAAGGTCTTCCAAGTCTTCTTTGCACCTCTGTGACTCATCCCACCTCCACTTCCTGGAAGCCTGTCACTCACTCAAACCCCTCCTTAATCTGCCCCCATCTTAATCTGCCCCCTCCTCTTAATCTGCCCCCCCCCTCTCTGAGCCCTAGTGGGGGGAATCAATAGTTTGGTTCGTTGGGTTCACACTTTTGTAGCTTCCTCTGTCGTCAGGTCATGGAGACAGCGTGGAGATGGCCTCGCTGCCTCGCTGCGTGTCTCCGGCTTAACACTCGACGATCGCTGCGATTAGTTCGGTGTTAAGAAGTAAAGAGAAAGAAAAACAACATATGACATCATGTTTGCTAGCTTGATATTGAAATCCTAGGGCAAGGACTAAACAATATGAGTATAAAAACACATTTCTGAATTCATATCCACCATTGCACATGCAATAACCATGTCATTGACTGTGATAGCAAATTTTGTTGCACTTTTGTATATTTGATGCATTTTAACGATGACTTCAGAGTAAAGCAAAAAAACCCCCCTGAGTTTTATTGAACGTAGCACATTTCATATCTTGTTTGTTCTAATTTGGGGCGAGCTAAAGCCCCAGCTGGCAGATGGAGAGATAAGTCTTAATTAAATGATTTCTTGCGTATCACACCTGCACTGTCTAGTCTGCTTCAGCAGCTAGATGTATGGGCTCGGCCTCAAAACCTCCTGACAAATAACACCCCATTCTCCAATTAAAAGAGCAATTGAAAAGAAGAGTAAGCAGAGAGAAACGCCAGAATTTGTCACAGCTGTGATGCATCATCATGCCATCCAGCGATTTAAGAGATTTCTGCTCTAAAAGTAGCTCTGAAGAAAAAAGGAGTGAGATTCGATATTTCCCCTTGTTGTTCTGAAGACATTAGGGTGTGAACTGTGCTGACAATTATCTCGAGGAAGACGCAACCACTTCCCTTCTGACTGTGAGTGGCGGTCTTAAACCCACCTCTCTCCCCAGTAATCACCACCGTATGGGGCGCGTCTCACTGCTGCTTCTAACCTCCATGGTTGTAACTACGGAGACGCTTTCCACTTCCCGCCCATAATGAGTCTAATTTAGCACAAAATCCACCTATCCACTTGGTCAGCACATCTGCAATTAATATTTTTGTGTAGTTTTATGAATAAGGAATACAGAGAAAAAGGGGTCTTTATTTGGAGCAGTAGAACTTGTTCTTAATCAAAAACCCCGCTTGTGGTATTTGTTACAGCCCCAGGCAGTATCACATGCAAACAGTACTAAATTGTCCTTATTTTTTTTTTTCTTACAATACGTCACAGAAACTCACAAATTAGTTCTTTATAGCATTCTTCTACAAGTAATAAATGCAAATACCTAAATACTACTTTGCCTGGCCTACGTAGATGAAAGTACTCTAAAAACAGGGACTGTAATAAGTGTAATAAAACTTGAAGAGCTACAGTTTATGAGTTGTAATCATATGCCTTGTTATGCATGGTACCCTTCGTCCTTCGGGGGATAAATATACCCACGTGTCGCCATTAGCAATGAAAGTTCAGGCAGTGCAGGTACAGTAGGGCCTTGCTATGATGAATGCTAAGCAGGGATGTGGATTCCTTCATCGTGAGTTTGGCTTAGGAAGGCACTTGCATTGTGGGTATTCTACCCATGATTTCACGTTGCGTGATCTTCCATTTCCTCATGGCTTCCCATTTTCCACCGTGAATGAAGCAGGAACAGGGGAGAGAAATGGCAGCCAAATTCATGAATAAAACATACCTTATTTGGCAGAGTATTTGAAACAAACTGTCACAACGCGCATGCTAGTGTGAAGACAAGCAAGCATGTGTTTTGAGTCTAAAAAAAGTGTGCGTTGTGTTTGGATTGGAGCCGTCAAGCAAACAAGTGCTTTCCTCATCAAGAGTTGGAAAAGAGAACTAAGAAAATGGGTTGGATTCAAGAGGGAAAGAGAGTGGGCTAAAAATAAGAATAACACACTGACGTAGTACCGGTACACATCTGTGCATACAGTAGAAGGTTTGAGGAGAGAGAGAGAGAAAGCGAGAGAAAGAGAGAGAGAAAAACAATCAAAAGCTACAGTCAAAAGCTGAGCAAACAGAGTCTCTGTTACTATTGTTGTTGCTTTATCATATGTAAGGACATCTTGACTTTCATTTCTTAGAAGATTATGACTCATACCTGACTTTTGGGTATAATAGTACTTATGTCATTCAACCCATTTCAATAAAATATTTGGTGAGCTTCATTGTAAATTCTGATAATTCCACCCCCACAATCCACTACAGTACTATGAGGGTAATTTTGACAGGTAGCTTTTTTGAGTTGGTTGCACAACAGACTGAACTGTAAGTGATTGACTTAACAGCCTACCAGTATATTATGTCTAGCGGTCAGCTAAAAGTGGTTTATTGCCTTAACGTTTTACTCCCATTCCATCTAATAACAGTTTTACTTAAACAACCTCCAAGAATGCATAAAAACGCTTACCCAGAACCTTAGCATGTAGTTGGAATCGTACGTCCTACCCGTAATTCTAAACCTAACCCCTACCCTATGTATGCACGTAGACAGAAAGATGAAACAGGAGTAGACCAAATGGTTATGTGTGCTTCAAGTAGCCTTGTTTTCAGACTGTTAGACATTTCTAATTCAAACTGAAGAATAGAGTCTAGAACTCATTAAACCAGTCACATGATTATTCTCTCCTTGTCTCAGCCTGTTCTCACCCAGAGAACAAATTGATAATCATTAGTGTATTTCAGAGTGACCCCTTTATTGAATCGTCAAGAAACGCCTAACGGCCTGGAACTGGATTGCATGCTACGCGTAAATCATATGATGCATGTGTATACTTAGCCATGCAATTGGTAAGCAATATGCGTGTAATGAAAATCTGAAGTGGATGTGGTGGTGGTGATGTGGGAAGGATCTACGACTCCACACAGCGGCTGATTACATTGCCAGGATTAGACGATTGGGTCTGGCAATGTAGAGCTGTCAGCATTCTGGTCACGCAGGGCATGGTAATGCTATTCTGCTCCCCCTCTCTCGGGGGCTGTTGAGCAGGGAAAATGCCTATATATAACGCATTTGTGATTTGACTCCAAAATGATCCTGTCAGTCATTCGGGCTGTGTAGTGGGTATTGATCGGGCCACTTCTTGTGCAATTTGGAGAGGGATACAGGCTTGCCTGCCATGGCGGAAGGATGAAGCAGAAACAGACAGAATGGAGTTTGGCACTTGTCTTTTGATGCAACTGGGACACATTCTGTGGGATAATCAATGAAAGGGCTTCATTGTGATACGTAACAACTTTGCCACCTGGATGTGAATGTCTCTGTGAAATAACATGTTTATTTTTGTATCAATTCTTGCTCAGAAATCAATGTTCCTGCAGTAGAGCACACAAATGAGCTTTAAAGTGGATCATGTTATGAATGATTCTTGTTTCACGCTTTAGCTGGCATTCAAATACATGAATGAATTAATCAGCAAGAGATAACTCTATTCTATCATACTTATGTCCCTCATCCCACTGTATTGTATAATTGAACAGTGTCAATCACAAATTTCGGTTTCATGTTTTGAGAGTTTATATAAGAACCCGATGGGATCCCTATCTCTTTGATGAGTTGAATTTCTGACAGTTCTAGTTCTGTGAGTTGTTTTAGATTCTGCTTCCAACATAACCTAGTGGCAAATAGCTAGCCTGGCTTAGCCTGGCTTTCAGGCTGTTAACACTTTTCCAAATAAAACTATCCAAGAAAGGGTCTGGCTGTAGAAGACTAATCATTCTCAATTTGCTTCGTGGACTGAGATAAGAGGAGAATGATAAATTGACTAGTCTTAGCATACCAGACTATATTTGTCAGTTTGGAAAGAAATGTCCGCCAGTCTTGAATCCAGACTAGCACTTGGCAGGAGGAGTGAATGGAGTGATAGTATAACATGTAGTTACTGGAGGCCTAGAGGGCTAGACCAGGGTCTAGGGTAGTGGAGTTACACCCTAATGCCACGGTCAATAAACATGAGAGATATGTTGACCAGGCTCTTCAAACAAACCATAAAGTTGTCCATCATGGCAGATGAGGAGTGACAGCAAATCAAAATCAAAACAAACTGATTGTCAAACTGCAGATTACATTGCAGTAATGACAGATTGATATTGCTGTGTAACTAGTATCAAGTTGCATTGAACTGATACAGAAACAATATAGATATGTGTGTATGGGTTGAGGGATAGGAGAGAGAGAGAGAGAGAGAGAGAGAGAGAGAGAGAGAGAGAGAGAGAGACATACACACACACACACACACACACACACACACACACACACACACACACACACACACACACACACACATAGACACACACACTGGGGGGGGGGGGTGCCTTCTCTTCAACGTGTAAACATGTATTTGACCTTTATGAAAGATGGAAAGAGATACATTACCATTTGAAATAAAATTTCTTGAAACATGTCCAAATCAAAAAGTCTTGATCGTGATGCTTTTAAACGATTGCGTGGGCTCCTTTCCAAAGTGATAACTCACAAAGAAAGATACTACATGTACTTACTATCTCTACGACATATGAAAGAATATTTTGGTTCAGAATGGTTAAATGAAGACCTCCATGGTGTCATGCCTGGATTTCGTCCAATATTACAACTTTCAACCATCTGCATTCTGACTTTAGCACTGTTGGCCCACGTGTCTCCATGGTTTATATCAGTTAATAAACTTTAAGTTCCTTACAGTTCCCAGAGAAGGACTTGCTGTAATTAGACGGAAATTTAATTTACATCAGTGTGTGGGCCAAGATTCAGGTTGATATAAGACTCTCTATGATCAGCCTTCTTCTTAACGACTTGTTGTTTCCTCATCAAAAGGCCCCAACACAGGTGGCTGATAAGACTTAAATCACAACAAACGGTCTCAGGCAAGGGGAGGAATAGA
The DNA here is from genome assembly GCA_963669155.1 of Arbacia lixula. Taxonomy (NCBI): domain Eukaryota; kingdom Metazoa; phylum Echinodermata; class Echinoidea; order Arbacioida; family Arbaciidae; genus Arbacia; species Arbacia lixula. The sequence goes on from OZ022578.1 coordinate 28,736,684, forward strand.
AATTTCCATTCATTCAGGTACTCTGCGTAAAGTTGATGTCTCATTTCAAGTGTCAAATTCACGAAAACCAGATTAAGTTCCTATTGGCTGATTTCGGACACTCTCGGGTTATTTCGGATCCCTTCGGATCACATAAATACCCGACGTGCTCGTTAGTTTCTTCGAGTTATTCTCCGGATGACGGACAGAGCACACTGCCCGAAACGTCGAGACTGATACTCCCTCTTTCAGATTTTGAAAGAAACCTATAGTTAGTTGCAGAACTGACTATAACTTTTCTCATTTTCTTTCTTTTCTTTTCTTTTTCTTTTCTTTTCTCTTTATCACTACTTTGTGACTAGTTCACAACTTTCATCAACACCCACCATCTTCTTCTACCTCCATTCCATCCCATTTATTTTCGGTTTTAAACACCGAAAACTAAAGCTAAAAATAGTCTTGTGTAAGTGTTATAAAATATAAAATTCACCTCTCCTTTTTTTTCACTTTTCACTTTTCTTTCCTTTCTTCACCCCATAAGTGGGCCAATTATCGAAAGAATACAACCACATGGTGTTACCGAAAGTTTTGCTATTTTCTAAATAGTATTTATTAGTACAGATTAAGTTTGTTGAAAATGTCTTTACCCCAATGAATATGAGTATTCGGAAAGCTTTTTTTTTATTATGAATAGTAAACAGTGAGGAGGGAGGAAGAGTTTGATTAACAATTCTGCTTTCTCCGATATTGAGCAGACTTTAAGTTCAGCCAAATTTGCTGTATTAGAAGCTCTCAATGCAGAGAACTCTATAGAACATCCTGACTCAATGTATGATTATTATATGTTGATGTTGTTTATGGTTTAAAAAGAAATTGAAACCTCATAAAGGTTTTTGCTTCTGAATTCATTCCGTATCACAAATAGAGTTACAGTAAGCTGTGTCACACGTCACAACCATACGTCACAACCAACTTACTAAAATGGATTAACACATTTTGCTATATTGGTATTCCGTGCATTCTTTCACAAGTTTCGCATTTCACAAGTTTCAGGATGCCTGCACGCACATGTTATTCGTAAACATCGTAAATAACCAGCATACCGCAGAGTGAGAAAAAGAAACAGTCCCCGTCCTCGTAGCAGGTGCAGTTACATGTAGGAAGGGTTTGCATTGATTAGTGGGTGACGTCTGCGCTACAGGAAGAGGCATGGGAATATGACTATTGATTCCGTCCTCCATGATTATTCCCTGATACCAGCATTGTCCTTGAGCAGACATGTTTCAGACTGTTAAATAGAAGAGATTCCCCCCTACAGCAAAACCTATGTTGGACATCCAGATACAATGAATTGGCATGGAACTGTTCTACATATACTTAAGGTCCGCCTTGAACAAGTCTTGTGGTGCGGTTATTTCTTAGAAAATAAGGAGTCCTCGCAAATTGTTTAAGCAGTTTGAGCGATTCTTTTCACCAGACCTAAACAATTCTTGCAGTGCGGTTATTTCTTAGAAAATACGGAGTCTTCGCAAATTGTTTAAGCAGTTTGAGTGATTCTTTTCGAATGGATTATCCTCTCTGTTAGAACTACATAAACCCAGAAATGTGTTCATTTGAAGGATGTTTGTAAGCTACAGTAACTCTATGTACTGCAGGTGTGTCTGGGCAGTACAAGTATTGCAGGGAAAATGTGCTTCAATTACAGCAGATTACTTTTCAAGTTTCATTTCATTTAATGAGCACGCTACATTTTACCATTTATAACAAAAAGAGAAAGAAAGAGAGGCAATAGTTTGCATTTGGGGGCTACATCTACCCTGAGTGCTACCCCCCCCCCCCCCCCCTCCAGGTCTCTTTCTCTCTGGTGTGTACATGAAAGGCAGGTTTGAGCTCCACATACTTCCTGAGCCCTTGTACAACTATGTAAACACTGCTTCATGTTTCAGGTGTTTTGGCCAGGTTTTGGATGGTAAGCTTGCGAAAGAAAAACCCCTCCTTTTGCAGTTGAACCCTCAAACTTTATTTTCACAGAGCAGCACTGCTGGCAATAATCCAAAAAAGTTTGGCCCAGCGAAACCCTTCAAAGTCTCTTTCATCTAGCTTTTCTCCAAGAGCTGACCCTGTGACTTCCAGTGTGGGTTTCCATGGCAATGAGTGACCTTTAAATCTGTATGGGTCTGTCCCTGCCAAAGAGAAGCATCTCACACTCTGCTTAACATTGAGATTTCATATCTCTCTGAGGTTGAAAAAGACTTGCGACCATATTCACAAAACCTTATTAAAAATACAAAGTTAGGTCTTGATGTGCATAGAGGCTCATGCATTTTTATGAACTTTGCTTACGATATTAAGAATAGGCCTGTAGGGTGTTTTTTGGCAAATGTAAACATCTAAATCCCACAGTTCCTTTGATTCTGAGAGAAGGTCTGTTTAGAAGGAGACATGTTCATGCACTGAGGTATCCATGGGAAACTTATTCAAGCAAATCTGCGTTACCGAACTTACCTCCATTTGCCAGGCTCCACGGACCAATGTTTTGCTGGGTTCCCCCTGAGGTGCCTCATTAGAGGGGTAGTTTGGGGTCTGGTTCTGACCCCTGCATGGGGCTTGTTTTCCAGGCCTGTGGTTGGGGCAGGGTTTGAGGGCAGCCTCCTGCTGCTTGAGATGAATAATCAAGAGACCAGGGAGTCTCAGCAGGCAGGCAGGCAAGGAGCTAGCTACCTTACCTGGGTGTAGCAGAAGGAATAGAGGTGGGTCTGTGTCTAGTGCTGAGGTAGTGCTGATCAAGCGATCCTGTGGGTAGGTGTATTGAATCCATGTGGGAAAGGTCAAACTCCGGTTCTCAGGAGAAAACTGCTTTTTCCTCTCCAGCCAGCCTATAGTAAACATAATCTCAGTTCATGTAACGTGATATTTACTGATGCAAGTCCATAAGCAAGTTTCTTGGGACCATTGAGAACATTGTTCATAAACACTAAAAAAACGCTGAAATGGTTTGTCTGTGGTATGTAGAGTACTCTGATTTTTTTTAGATCGGTCAGCGTTATGACAGTCCATTTTTTCTTTATTTATGACAAAATATTTAAAGCAAGTAAGAAATGCACTGTCAGGAACTTGATACTCATTGAATTTATCCTCCTTACAGCAAATGCATTCATCAACACGTCCTATAATTTGTTAGGGGATATCAGCAATATATAGGCCGGTTAGGCCCATGGTATAGGTCAAATGAGAATTCTAGGCCCATACAATAGGTCAAATGAGAATGGTCAATGCAGGAATGTGTGTCAGTGATTGAGTGGAATGCAAACGATGACTGTCCTTGCTGGTTGTTAGTTTCTTACCAGTCAGACGTGTCACGCTAATTAACAGACACAGGTAGCATTCTTGACCCTACTGAGGTAACGAGCTTCGCAGCGACAGCCGGCAGGACTGTTTCCCCAGTTGTATTCCATCTAGCAAGAGCCTAAATCTGTTGTTTGCCAGATACAATGTGGCTCTATGGGATATGCATGTATTACTGATCATCCAAAATTGCATGAGTTGCATGGAGGAGTTACAGATTTAGGTTATAGTGACAAGAACAGTTCTTTTAATTGTGTTTCTTATGAAACTTGCCAAAAACCCGTATTTTAGTAAGATGCTCCTCACATAGTAGAATACACAATCATTTTGAATATGAAGCATGGGTTATGTTAGGTAATGTTTTGACAGTATTGTAGCAATGCATGATGAAATGGAGTTGGAGCTTGCTCAACAGAGTTTGAAATTATGATCCATTAGGCCTATTCATTGTGGTTATGTTTGACAAGATCCATTGAATGCCAAGAAAGGAGTAGGATGGTCACCCATACCCCCTACATCATGCCCCCTACACCCCCCTGCACCTGCTACCTAACCCCTTGGAGGTCAGGCAGAGAGGTCAGGCCATGACCTCCTGTCAGGACTGGTCTGTCAGGAGGAAGGTTGTTTGATGGGTGCGTGGTTCAAAGCAGGGTTACAAACAACCATTGGACCTTCCTTCTCAGCTTTCTGCTGAGATTGTGGAAGTTTGTAGCTTCTGCCTACGCTTGGAGCCCCCTTCAGCCTTTTCCCCCCTCCTCCTCCTCCTCCTCCTCCTCCTCCTTTCCCTCCTTCACCCCTCTCCTTCTTGTCCTTCTCTTCCTTGTTCTTCTTCTCCTTCTACTCCTCCTGCTTGTTCTTCTATTCCTTCTCCCCCTCCCCCTTATCCTCATTCACCTTCCCCTCCATCTCTCCTCCTCCTTTCCCACCCCTCCCCCACCCCCTAATAAGTGAAGAAAACATGAAAACAAACTCCTTACTTACATTACAGCCTTCTATTCCTTGCCAACCCCAATCCTTTCTTCCTTCAGGACATCCCACCACAACAACAGATATCATGGAAGATAATGTTCTTCTCCACTGAAATCGCATCCCCTAAAAGCATTACTTGCAGATACTTGCATTATCTATATTAACTCTCTGGCCCCAAATATGTGTTTTGGTTGACACAAAATCCATTTTTTCAACAGAAAAGAGAAAATGTTATTGAGCAAATTTTTTGTGGGCACCAAGGGACTCATGCTAAGCAAGGGCTAAGGTTAATTTTGTTTTTCTCTCCGTCTCTAATGAGGCTTCTATCACAGCCTGCTCTCTGCGTGAAATTAAAGATTAATTGACATTGAAATAAAATGATAGAAATCCTGTTTAGGCCCACAGAGAGTTGATGTCAATATTAACACAATGGGTTACCTGAACAACAGGTTTGGGTGCATCATAGTTTTCATCAAATCAATATATTATCACTGAGACTTTCCCTTGGGGCCCATACAGGTATTTTTCTTCAATATTTGTCAATTTCGTGTATACCTGTTGGTTAGTAATGACTGATTATATCAGCAACAAACATTACCTCCCCCAAATATTATTGAAAGGAGGCAGGGATATTGAAAAAAAAAATCATTAAAGATGGTGAGAAGTAGCTACATATGTCTGATTTTGGGGGATGATCGATCATGATTAATGTTCATGAAACTAAAAAAAAGCTTTCATTTCAGTATATCAGCCATGATTATCGGCTAGATCACTAGTGTTAGTGGTGTGTATTATCGTGCAACTCTGCATGCACGTCACAGAACGTTGACAATGATCCCGAACTGCTTTTGTTCCATTGTGGTTTGCAGATTGTATTCAAAATATCCCTTAATCATGCCCATATCTTTTGTGTTCTTTCATATTCCTTTTGGGGTAAAATCTTATCTTTTTGTGACTTTGCCCTGATTTTGGGTCTTTGTGTATTCATGATGATTTCAAAGAGCTTTGAAGCCCCAGCAGTGTTTAGTCTGTGCAGATCAGACCCACTTTGCATGTTTTTTCTTTGTTAACAATAATGTAATATAAAGTGATATGTAAATTCTCCGCTTACCAACAGAGTATACTCAATAGAACTTATTTCAAAATATGTTAAAAATGACCATCACTTCAAGAAAATGTATATTACTTTAAAACTGATCATATCCACTAACAATCCAACTTGTCTAAACATACAACTGGTGTAACGACCATTGTTTGAAACTTGAGTCTAGTCCGTCACGGTCAGGACTAAATTAGAAGACTAGTGGGACAAACAATGTCACTGCTGGAGTTGAACTTGTTTTGTGCCAGTGCCTGAGGCCATAACAGTACAGCACCTACCTGGCTGTCAGAGCTTGAGGGTTCGATTGTGTTTTGCAAGTTTTTAGCAGCTTAGCCTGCGTCAAAAAGACTCAAAATAAAGATGAATCGCACGTACATAAAATCATGAATTTGCTGTTTTACCGCCTTTTTCTTAAACAGCAGATGTCAATTGTGCTTCTTATTATTGATGTGAATAATCAGGAGGTCAGGACTCTGAATGACTTTAGTTCAATTAGTTGAGGTATAATTCATTCCTTGTGGACCCTTTAGAATAGATCCTTCTTGAAAAAAGAGCGAAAATTTAATCATTATTTGAAATGGCATTTTGGCAATAATAGTATATGAACTCTGTGATTGGACGTGACACAGATAAGATATACCTTTACAGGGTAATTTATATGCCAGGTCAAACAGTTACCCGCTCCATTTCTTTTCCCTCTATCCCTCTATCCTTACTCGCAACCTCTCCCCAACCTCTATCACCCTCTCTCCCTCTATCTCTTCCTCTGTTTTCAGTCTTCTTTATATTCTTATTCATCTACCTAACCCCAACAAAAGTTAAGAGCTATTAAACATGATAAAGAATAACATCTCAATATATATATTGTCCAGACTGGCACAGAAGAACCTTGATTTTTGTATCAAAGAGGATATGACACCAGGACACGGGATGTTCTATGAATTCATGAAAGCTGAGTCGAAGAGAGCTGCAGAAGGACGTAACACTTATTTGCCTTGAGGAGAGCATTTTAATAAATCTGGTTAGGTAAGCTGCTGATTGGCCTTTCAGTCCAAGCTGATCCCTTGCTAATCCCCTGCTAATCCCCTGCCTGTATTGTGGTCAGAAGCTGATTAGCTCCCTAAGCATCCCAGCTTAATTCAGACAGCATTTAAAAGCAGGGGCTGGAGAGCAGATTCAGCTGAATGAACGTAGAACTCTCCTTCTCTTTTTCTTCCTTCACTTGCTCTCCTTGATAAAAGATAAATATGGAGTGGTAGTCCTGTGTATCTGATCAGGGTTCCTGTGACCATTTAGCCCATCTAATCTCGATGCAAGCAAGGCTAATGATGACGATGAAAGTGGTGAGATAATGAATAATAGGAATGTCTTGCTCCACAGATCACTAATCATTTTCTAGCAATCGGGAGAAAGCAATGTAAGAAGATTATGGCCGATTAGAGGCAATTTCTGCTGAATTACAAAGGCTACGGTATAGACCTTTTTTTTCTATTCTTGAGAATATGTAACTTCCCCCAACCCTTTCAGGTATGAAAGAAAATTTGCAGATACTACGTATTTGTACAAAAAGTCACATTTTGTGAGAGTAAAGATAAAAATATCTGAAGAGAGTCTTGCATTCCTACAAATAGAGAGACAGTTCGAGCTGTGAATCATGGGATTGATGACCGAAGGAACTACTGAAGCATCTTGAAGTTGGAAGTTGTTTGTATTTGAACTCAAGAATAACAAGACAGGATGCTATTGTACGCTTCTCATTATATAATCTTTGAGAATGCGTAAATCACATCCTGTATGTCATGACCCATCCTTATCCTGGTAATAACTCTATACAATAGCACCCCTCCCCCACCCTGATTACCTAAGCGCCCCCTCCCCCAGCCCCTCCACACAATAGAACCCCCAATCAGAACGGCTAAATCACATCTCCCCCAACCCCCACCCCAGATTTAATAAGACCTTACTCATAATACTCCCTTCCTTACATCACAATAGCAATCCCAACCATCTTGTATTTAAGAAGTAAACAGAAAGAAACAATAAGGGTTCTGGCCGGATAATCTTAGGGGTAAGACTTCCTTCCTTGGGGTGCCTCTTGAAGAAAACAACATTTCTTAGTGAATCGGTGTAGCGTGGAGGAGGATGTAGTAAAGTTTGTTGCTTGGGTTTGGTGAGCGGGGCTTGGGTTGTTTGTTTGTAAGAGTCTTCAGTCTGGTTTGTGATTTTATGACGTGCAGCACGCAGTGTGTATCTCTCGCTACTCTTCAAGGAGTTACAGCAAGAAACGTACCTACGCTGGATCGTAGTAACCAATGCAAGAGGATTAACACATGTTTATGTTACTGATTCTGGATCATATCTTGCTGGAACTGTTTACATGGACATCTCAATTGGAATATATAGTCTAAGGACTTGTTTGAATACACTGGATAAGTTGTGAATTTGCTTTAGGAGAAGCACAGTGTTGGAACGTTGTGTACGAAAAGGATACCTACATTTACCACCTACACTATGTGTGCTACACATTTATAAATGCCTAGGAATTTACCTTCTGTTGGTGAGTACATGAAATATGGAATGTTTTACTTCCTTTTACATTGCTCTGACCTTTTACCAAGGACTTAAAAATAAATATGTTTTTCATTTCTTTTTAAAGGACATTAATGCAATTCTGTATCTACCACCTTCCTGTGCAGTACAATCCGCCACAGGCATGTTATTAGCGTAGGTCGTGCCTGTCAACTGCTCGAATATACCTTACAATCCCTCGTGGGAGAAATCTGCAAGTGAAATCTTGTGAACATTTCTTCTCAAAACATGTTATTTCTGCTTCAATTACGTCTGCAAGTATTTTTGCTGCGCATCCCCGAACATGTCTGAGGATAACCCGAGGCATCGCCCAAGTGGGTACACACACGATGTGGGTGTGGAGGTTCAGTAGGAAAGGGTGAGATGATTAGTGTTTGGGGGTTTGTTGCTGTGACGCACATGGCAACGGCGAATGTACACCCAATACCTTGTTACAAGCCACATGTTTCCTTATCATTGACTATCAAGTGAGAGAAAGAAGTGTGTGTGGGTTGCAGAAAGCGGGAAAAGGGTCGATCTCAAAGAAAGGCTCATATGGTTAATTTTTTAAATCATAATCTGCAATTGTGTGTAGTGTATGATGTTGAAATATTTTCCTTGAAAGCAGACTAGTGCACTGGTACTTGGGTTTTTAATTTTTGATTAACAAAAGCTTGAATTACTGGCTCCACAAGCCTTAAGTCTTGTCTAAATGAGAGCAGGTCTTAATCCTTCCAATTAGTTCTGATTGCAAACTGATCCAGGCAATAATGGCTCAAGATCCCTTAAGGGATGTCATTGTTTGTAAGAGATACTATGATGATGCTAGGTTGAGATCCCTTGGTATTCATGTTTTGCTTAAATGTTAAGTCAAGTGTAAGTTCTGATATTGCTTCAAATGTTGTTTTCCACACCATATTTTGTTGATGATTGATATCATGGTTGTGACAGTAACTGCACATAAACTTTTTTCATGCAGTGTAACTTTCGAATCATGCTGGATTTTTTTCTGTTACCTTGTGTTTTTTTAAAATATTACTCAAAACTTTAACTGTCTACTTACCATACGGATGAATATGCATAGTAAGCCAATGAGGTTTTGTCCTTTTTTTGATTGCTTCACGCAAACTAACGGACGAATGAAAGGGTTTAACCGACATGTTCCTTAAACCCTCTTAGTCCTATAGGCTAGATACTGAGTTGTTATTGAGATGGGGCTGTCAGTGTTTGGTACTGAGCAGATTCCACCCAGATGCCATTCAACAGCTCTGCTTGGGGCTTTGTCTGGGTGAGGTAACCGATCTTCTTGTGTCTTTCCACTGATTTGGCTCATATAAGCCGCTTCCTCTTGTGGCGACAGTACCAATTTCACCAAAAATGGGAAGCGCAACATCGTGACATTGGACTATGATGTGAGAAGAGAGCAGAATGATTGGGTATCAATGACAGGAAAACGGAGATAATGAACGCATTATTGACTAAAATTATCATAAAGCCCTTGCATAGCACTGAGGTGCTACCCAATTTGGAAGTTTCTATGTCAAGAGTGCTTTGTAAGCCCATACACAACATAATGCACCAATTTCGATGTCATACTTGTACGTGTATGTGACTATATGTAGGGTCTAAGTCTGTTAAATTTATGGAGGCAATATATTGCAGCTATCCCACAGCTCCTCAATGTGTTGTCAGGGCTGCTTTGTAACCTCAAACAAGAACTTGAGTCATATGTGATGTCATAGCAAGAGCTACTCCAGTCAACTCAGTGACTGACTTTCCTTAAGTCTCCCTAAGTAATGAATGGTTTACCTCGTGAAGCAGTGAGTAGGGCCACTCTGAGGGGGGAGAGGAAGAAAGCTGGGGTGACAAACGGGACAGCGGCTCATCGTGACACCCATCAGATCCGCTCTCCCTGCTCATCACTTTCCATATCACAGACTAATCTCTTGTCAGGTGCCAGGGTTAACCCCCCAAGTTTAAAGTCGGCTCCGTGTATCACCCCCATCAGATGGATTTAGGCTGACTTGTCAATGTCACGGTGCAGGGCCAAGCTTGAGATCGCATGACCTACTCAGCTCAGTATAGTATGGCAATGCATGACTGCATGAAACAGTTTTCATGCTTGACAAATATACAGTTATTTTCAATTGGATGTAATGGTTGAAACTTGGTGAAGCTTTAGGATAATGTTTTCAGGCTTAAAATAAAAGGAAGCTGAATTAGTATGGACTGGAAAGAATATATCATACTGTTAATTGAGTAACTTCATTTTGGAGGATACATTTGGAAGTGAAATATTGTAGTTCCTATGGAAAGGCTTAGTCAAGACTCAAGACACTGTCAATATCTGGACAATGTTTTACAAGGATCTACTTTTCTCCTTTAACCTGTCCCCTTTGTCCCTTCCTTTCTCCTTTTCTTCTCCCTCTTCTTCTCTCCTCTCTTTCTTCTCTCCTCTCATTCCTCTCCCCTCTCTCGTCTCTCTTCTCTCTCTCTCTCTCTCTCTCTCTCTCTCTCTCTCTCTCTCTCTCTCTCTCTCTCTCTCTTCTCCCTCTTCTCCTCTCCTCTCTTTCTTCTCTCCTCTCTTTCTTCTCTCCTCTCTTTCTTCTCTCCTCTCTTTCTTCTCTCCTCTCATTCCTCTCCCCCCCCTCTCTCTCTCCTCCTTCTTCTCTCTCTCTCTCCCCTCTATTCTCTCTCTCTCTCTCCTCTCTCTCTCCTCTCTCTCTCCTCTCTCTCTCCTCTCTCTCCTCTCTCTCTCTCTCCTCTCCTCTCTACTGTCTCCTCTCTCCTCTCATATGCGGATCTCATCATCCGCTCTGCTGCTTGGAGCAAAGATCTACAAACATGAGGCAGCCTTGTCTCTCATGCTCCTCACACCTCATCCTCATCTCAGGCCACATTCACACTCAATACTTAACCTCTTTACTCCAAAATTATCCCATCCCAATAGACCTAACACATTCACCATTTGGCTCCCTTTAGCAAAGAGTTGATGTTGTGTTTGACTTCCTTACCCCATCATCCACAATCAGACTCACTATTCCATCAATTTGATCTAGTTCATAGTTCATTACTCTTCAACCTTATCTTGTGCATGTATGTCATAGCGTTACATTTTGAGATGTATTTATATTGACCAGAAATTAAGTGCTGAGTGTGAAGTGCTTCTTGTATTACCCATTTGAATGTTTGTTAGTAAATATGATGTTACTCATTGGTAGTACAATTCGAGTTGAAATCATAGTGAGCAAAACTCTTTTTCATTCACCTTGGTCTCAAAATGTATTCATTCCTGTTTTCATAATGACAAATTACAAAACATCCTGCCTGTAAAGTCTCCTCATGTTCCATTTCTTCCATTCCGGTGTAGTAGGAATGTATTAATGAGATGATTGCTTTCTGGTCGCTGGAATTAATTTCACATCATTGATCTGCCTTGCATGATCCATCACAGATGAGGGGACTCCGAAATTACCCCAAGGACCCAGGGTGGTAGAAATCAATCAATATGAGCGGCAGATATTCCTATCCTTGTGGGTCTGTGCATGCGCTGTATGCTCTCCCACGTACATCAACATCAAGTCTACACGTATCTCCACCTTGATGTGCATTTTCATGAGGCTATGCCAAGAGGCACGTGTACAATGTAGACAGGATTTGGATGGGATTAATGTCAGTAGAATCTACCACTCTTTCCTGGAATCCGTGGTAGATATTAAAGGAATTTCGACCCGGAGCTCAAGAGGGCGCTGTTGGATGACGTCACAATCATCGCCATCTTAGTTCCGAAGTTTGACGAGTAACGCTGTCAATCAAACTGGTAGATTGCGGATATGCGTTGCTTGCCCTTTCACGTACGTTGTGAGCGCTAGCCGAGCGAGCTATGCCAGTACACGTTTGTGCATACCGTAAACGGCGTAATGTACAAGTGGGCGGAGCCAGCAGGGAACAGCCGCCGAATCATGAGCCGAACTGTATTTCGGCATACCTAGATTGAGAATCGACATTCTTCGGGCATTCGGAACATGGCATTTGCGTAACCGGTGAAATTATCGAATAACATTGCCGTCATTGGACAACACGTACTGTCCGCTCATGCGCTTACATGGAATAACGCCCTCTTGAGCGCCGGGTCTGATTCCCTTTAAGCTCTGTGCTATGTGATGTCAGGCATCAGTCGATCAGTACGGTCTCTGCTGACATTGTGATGGTTCTACTTTGTTTTAGTGAACATTCTTTGTTAGAAGTGGGATTCTCAACAGGGAATCTTTAAATTTGGGGGATAAAGAAAAGGTTGTTTGATTAACATCTGAAACAGACAGAAAGATATATTGGTAGAAATATAGATAGATAGACAGATATATTGATAAAACAGGTGATGTATCATGTGATCATGTGATAAAGGATGTTATAGTGTGCGTACAGTTGGGTATGTATTAGACTGTTAAGGTTCTCTTGCATATCTTCAATTTTTATGACACGCACACACACAAAAAAAGCATGCCAAAACTCAGATGATGTATCACACCACTTAAGCCCCATCCTTACCTGCTTGCCTCTATGAATTGGCTGTTTGAGTGGTGTTGGCGACGAGGACACCAGAGAGTTCGGGGGAAAGCGCCCTCGGAGGTGCGGGATGAATCGCAGCATGCATTATTTGCTCTCCCTCAAGCACTCCCTCCCTCTCTCTCCACTCAGCTCAGCCAATATTGAAGAGGGAGGACACACACCAATCAAGTCCTCCAACCCATCGCTAGGCTCTGCCGGGTTGCCGTGTTCCATATACTACAATGTAGCTAGCTTGTTACATAAAACGATGAAAAGGTAGGGTGGGGTGGAATGAGACTGATTGGTTTCTGTGAAACAGGAATGGTAGAAGAGGCTGTCACGCAATCCTGTATGTTCATGTGTTAATATGAGAAACACATCAAAGTGATACATTTGACGTATTCTCTACAGTAATCCTAACATGAATATATGCAATAAAGCCAGCAATTTATTTGTACTTCTTTTTTCGTGATGGTTGCCATTTTGAAAATTCAGGGTAAATGTATGGAGTAAAGATCTAATCTCGTTGAGGTGGGAGGGGATATCCCCAATAACTCCCCTTCCCATCACGGGAGGACCAATCTCAATCTGGCTACTCTCCCGACAGGGTCATCTGATATGATAAGAGATGAGTTATTGTCTGTGTGATGGTGGCTAGCGGGTTGCACTTGGCTTCTTCCGTCCCACGTCACGTTTCCTCACTCCATGGCTAATGTTGCCTGAATAATGACATGAAATCATCTTCCGCAGGCAGGCGGAATTAGCAGAGAGCTTGTTTGCGGGCCCTGTTTACCTCCAGGAATCAAGTTTCACAAGGTTTTGATGTAGCAAATGTCAAGCTTTTAACTTGACTCTTTCAGATGATAACCGGACACTGTAATGTTATCGGCATGTGCATCAAGTGCTGAAAATGTTTGAATATTTCCTTTATGGATAAAATGGGATTGCCACAATGATTTCTTAATCTGCCGTATGCATTAGAAGCTTTTGTGTGGTATTAATAACATTTGATTATTAGACAAATTCATAGTGTAGCTCAGGGCAGACATTCTAATTTGAAGGATATTACCATGTTTCTGTGATTGCTCATTATGATTCCCATTTTCAGAATGAAGCTGCTTTCTGGGAAATGCAGATGTATAATTTCTCCTCTTGAGGGCTTTTCTGCAGGAACTCAGATGTTTGAATGGGAATAGTATGATTTATAACTGAGCATTTATAGCACATAGAATGGTATTATAATGACATCACAAACCTCTAAATACAAACTTGACATTAATGTCATGTTCCTGTTTGAATGCACGTCTCGATACATGTAAGTGTTCATGTCAGAGTATGTGTGTATGTTTGTGTGTATGTATGTGTGGTGTCTGTATGTCTGTCTCTATGTGCATAGATTAAGGTGCTTCTCTCCGCATTAAGGGGGCACTTACATGTATCCAGTATAAAAGCCCCATGGGGGCACCACACTTAATTACTAACCCCCATTAAATCCCCAGGCTCTTCTTATGCAAATAAGCAGCTCAAACAATGGTGTGATTAGCCACAGTCAGGCTGATTGGTCTGTGGAGCTACATGGAGTATGGAAGGGAAGTCTGATGAGGAAGAACTAGTTATTGGCTTGGGTGCTGATGAACAGTAATTGCAGAGAAGGGAGGGAGGGAGGGATATTGACTTTAGCTCACAATATTACATGCAAGGGTGCGCTGATGGGACCAGGAGTTATGTGTTGTATACATGAGCTTGGCGAGCTACAAAAGAACTGGTTAGAGCTCTGAATAGGGATGTCCGATGCTATTATATTTGTGGGGCATCCCATGCAATGTCATTAAACCACATTCTGGAGGTCTGTGGTGAGTGATGAATGGGGGTATGCATGGTTTATTGATTTCGGCTCATAACATTTACACGCCACAGCACTCTGATAGGCCCCAGATTTAGCCTGGTATTAGCCTAACATCCAGGCTCTTACACATTTAAAAGCCAAACTACCACAACATACATTTGGGTGTAAACGGTACTGACCAACTAGTTTTCCTCTTTCATTGTCTGTATATCAGGAAAAGAACCAGAGAGTGATTAGTCTCCTGCCTCCAGACCTGTTTATTGGATAGATTAGATAAGAAATGCCCACCAGGCTATATGGTAGTTATCACATTGTAATCTCCTTCACAGTTGAACCATAGAAAGAGAAGGTGTGACTTGTGAAATCATGACAGGCAAGCAAGGCTTCTATTGACATTTCAGATCAAATAATCCTTGTCTATATGCTTGCACTGTGTGAGATTGACAGGAGGTGTGTACATATAAACTCTTGTCTTGGTGCTTTCTGGTTCCCTGTCTGAGCATATCATCATGTTCATCCATTCATTGTATACTGTGCCCTGTGTGTAGTCTTCATACACAGACTCAGTTATTACATGGTCTCAAATCATGTGTGTCTGTGAGATTAGACTACAACCAGACTTGCCCGTGGTGAAAAGCCTGTGCAAGTATATGGGAGGTACATTCCATAGTTTACACTCATTAATCTATTGATGTGAGTTTATGCCTACTCTGCATGTGTCTCTGAGTTTTCCTCTTTTGACCACACCCACTCTCTCTACACACCCAATAACCACCCTGCATGGCCGTCTCCTGACCTTATACCATACCTCATATCTTAAACAGATTAGTAGTCTTTTTGTTTTCTTAGACACTATTCATGTGTGTTCCTTGAAGGAAAGGGATAACCTTACACGCCCAGTCGACTTGTCTTGTAAGCTACCTAGCCCTGGCTTTTCCACCCTTCATTGATAGTCCATGTACACAGGAGGGCATTGCACCCATGCAGATTAAGGGTCATCCCTGTTTAATTCTATCTAGTACAGACCACTGATTATGTGCTTTCATTGCATGTAGCCCAGTCACTGTCCATGGTAATGGTAGATAGACACTTTGCACATAATCTGACTGGATAAGAAGTCTCATTGTGTTAAAGTCAGAGTCAAGTAGATCCCCTGATTGTCTAGCCCTTGATTGTCCCAGGTTTCTTGTTCTCAAAGTCCACAATAAATAAAGAGGTCATTATTGTTTCTTTAAATAGCTTGACTGTGTTCTATAAGGCCCAGTTTGTCATTGTAAACTATTTAGTATGTTGTGAAAGCAGAGAGATGATCCCAACCTCTAGTGAAAGTGACTCCGTCTCCAGTCCTGTCCAAACAGACGTCTGTCTAGGACTTAATGAAGCCATTAGTATTTATGTCTGATCATTCATCAATGTCTTATGTAAGGATTAAGGTTGACATTGTTTCAATAAATACCTTGATTGTGTTTCCAAAGACCAATTAAACTGGTATCAGTGCTGGGTTGTGAAAGCCAAGAGATGGTCCCAGTCTCAGCAGTGAGCGTGACTTCAGCTTTGGTCCAAACAACAGACTGTCTGGGAGGGAGGAAAGGAATCTTCCAGTCTTCAGTAACCATGGTGATGATGGAGTCTGAGCATGGATGAGATGGTCAACCCGCTAACTGTCTGGGATGAAACTGTCTCTGTCTTATAATTGCGTCAGGAGACTCATTCGCTGTCCCCTGAGACAAATAAACCTCCTCACATTCTAATAGATGTCTCTAATGGGACCAATTACCATTGGCTACCAGACATTGTTTAATGAGGTTTTTTTTTTTTACCGTAGATAGTAGACATGCACACATAAGTCTTCACTCTCATTGAAATAGTAATTGCTAGTACTAAATAGGTGACCATCATGAATAGACACTTAAGTTATTGTTCATTATGGTTCAAATTAGGTTATAAAATGGGGAAGAAGAAGTAGAGATCAATATATTATGCCTGAAAGAAATACCAGGAATATGGTTGCTTAAAATCTATAGTGAGTTATTATTAGATTCTTCCTAGCATTAACCTTTTTAGTCCCAGAGGCACTCAATTGTGTTGTAATTCATGCAGGGCTTTGATTCACCGGTACTTGGTTACTGAGAGGACATCTAGTCTGATCAGGTGTAACATAGAGGAAGTCTGGTGACATTTGTAATATAGTACGTCTACCCAATATGTACTTTGTGCTCCGATCAAGTACTTGTGAACATAAACAACCAGGAAGGTAAAGTGCCATGCTTGTTTTGTTCTTATAAATTTCCTCATCTCTCAGTTTACAAGAGCTGAGTTGATTTCACCGTATTCATTTCAATCTTTGACTCCCATTTTTACTTGCCAAGTGTGTTATTGAAACATGGCGTGACCTCATTTTTTTTTCTCAGTCTCTTAAATGCCCTTCGAGCAAACACCCAGGGACTTAAAAACAAGTCACTCAGTATTTCATATAAAGCAACTCACATCCATCATATCGCTGTACCAAGAGATTAAAATCTTGGAGTCCTTGTTTGATTTCTGCCAGCTTTCTGCTGGGAGGGGAGACCTCTTTAGGGCTGTCTTGGTTCCCCGGCAAAGGGACTCCTTGGAAGAGAGGGGCTGAGGAAACAGATTACCCACAGGCAAATGCAGTCAATCAATATTGGGTCTGGTCAGAGCGCAAACAGAAATTCACTGATATGACTGATTTGGGAACTTAATTTCAGGATTATGACACAAAGGCAGTGATTTATACCATGGTGCCCTGGATCAAAAACACTTCAGTTGAGACACCTAATTAGGTATTACAGATCCCTCTGGAGATAGTATGGGGGACATGCAAATAACTTATTGTTTTACCTGAAGGAGCTGATAAACATACTAGGATTATTGCATGTGAATGTGTCTCTTTATGAAGCAGGACTGGAACATGTAATTAATATGTTCCTGAAGTCTCATGAAGAGGAGCCGTTTGGCAGTTTTCAATGAAATGAACGATGCTGAAGGCCAACATGATTCTTGTCTGACTTGCGTTGGCGTTTACACCTGTTGTGTGTCACCCTTTTCCACTTTACCCTTTGATGCCAAACTTTTTTGAGAACTCTTTGTTCAGACAGAAAGCTGAGCACAAAGGAATGAATGAACTGTCATTTGTAACATAAAGCTGGTTAGCGATAGCAAGTAATAGCATGTGAGTAATAGCTTTCAGTTTAGTGATCGAGTGCTGTACTTCAAGGTTTGTATTTCTGTGAGTTAGATAAAAATACCGAATCAGTGCTTACTGCCTAATCCATTTGAATGAGATGTTGGATTAAGTATGTTGTGCTTTGTGGTCATCAAATAAATTCATTATTTTGTATTTCTTTCATTTCTGCAGGACATCAGTGAATCCTGTGCAGCTGAAGTAAGCGGCTATTCTGTAAGCACACATCGAAACCACAGAACTCACTCAAGATGCTGCTACCTAGGATACCATCCTCCAGCCTGAGGTGCTGGCTAGCTTCAGTCATCGTTGTGGTCTTACACCTGCTGTGCGGCACCCAAGCCTCCAGCATGTGGAAGGATGCAGAGCCCAAGCTCATCTCCCCGGATAGCTACTCAAGTAAGCTCACAAAACCTCATCTCGATCCCCATTTTCAATCCATCACTCCCATTTAAAGGGAAGAGGTGGTATTGGTAAAGATTACAGACTAGTATCATGGCGTACAGTACTACTGTCATCATGGAAGTTCCATTCTCATAGGAAATGACAATCAGTGGTGATTTTCCTTTTCATTTGGTTAAAAGCCTCTGAACTGCTGCATTTTCAGTTAAGAAAATAATACAGAACCACTTATAGTCCATGTAACTCATTATATGTCAGACAAACCACAGTGTGATAGGATTTGTGTGAATTTCTTTTTGTGTGCTTTGGAAAAATAATTGAATTTAAGTATCATCGAGGTACGAACCCATGTTCTAGGATTTAAATTGGGCACTTGTATTTTATGATGTACATTGTAGTCTTTAAAGAGGGAGGTTGTAGGGCTGTACCATACATGTGCCTTCATCTTTGATTGGGGCACTAAAGGAAATTGCTACAAGCTTTTAAAAAGCAGGAAAAGGAAAGGTCTAAGAGGGGGAAACCAAAATGGATGGGCAAAAAACTATGGCATTGTGTCTGAGTACTAACGGGTTACTCTTTTGGAATTCTTTTCAAATTTGTAGCCCAGAGGGAGTAAGTAATCAGCTAATAGGAGCTTTAGATAATACTGCCGCCCATTCACGGGCTTGAATGGCTGAGTTTCCTCCTAAGGAGGGGCAAGAAAAGGAGCGAGTATGTTCTGGTTTGAGCTTCGGCTCATTCCCCCTGTGGTAAGGACTATCTCGTTACTATTGACACAAGACGGGAACATGGATGGTGATGTGAGGGGCCAAGAGGGGCCTGTTCGCACTTAGCTGTCTTCATGCAACTTGGCGTGGAAGAATCGCTAATTCCCACAAAAATGAAACCTATACAATGGTGGAACTCCCTGTGATTTCATTCAAAGAAATGTGCCAGTGGGAAGTTTTCTGCTTTAGGAGAGAGTTTTTTTTTATGCAATAGATGGTGAGAATTGATAGTGGTAATCATCAAGACTCAACATGATGATTTCAAGATTCAGCTAAGCCATATTTCTTCATCAATTACATAGCTTGTTTATGTTGAACTGTCAAAGTAATAAACTACATGTACACACGTGTCATACATGTACATCTACAACTCAGCCAACCCTGGCTTTCATGTCACGCTGCGGCATGCAATAAATAGTGTTAACGAGCCCACGGGGTGTTGAGAGAAAGAAGGGCCTGCAACCTAGCAGCAGTGCAAACATACACCTGCCCGGACGGACGGACGGAGGGGGGTAGCTGGGTATAGCAGCTAGGCAGTTCACCTGCAAAAAGACCAGCACCGTGAGATCCTATCCCCCGCTATCGTGCAGCGATCCGATCTGTCAATTGAAGCGCTCTCCCCTCTCTTGAGCTCAGCTTTCACCTCAGTCGCTACAAGGGAACCCTCCATATAATCCTTCACTGGGTTCCCAAGAAGCGTACAGGTCGTCTTCCTCTCAATAACAGCCCTGTACGTGTACGTGCAGGTCTTCACACTTGTGCAACACTCCGGGCCCCCATGTACACGTAAAGGAAGAAAATGAAAGCGGTGGGTGCTTCTAGGAATTGAAATTTTACCCACCAGCCATGAGCGGAAAATACAGCCACTATTATCCAGTATGTGATGCTTATTTTATGCTATGCCTATTAGCCTAAAGCTAGTTGCAATAGTCTTAAAGAAAATTGAACAAATTTTCCCACTAGAATTGAAAATAATATCACGTTATGTATTACATTGTAGGACAATTTTAAAGGAATGGGAAAATCCATCTGTCCAATGTTATGTAGTAAATCATTAAGACCCCATCAAATGTAAAAAAGAAGAATTGAACAGTTTGTTGTGACATTGGGAAGTAAGCAACGATGTGGCCTGCACACTGTTAGCTGCTAGGAAGACTTCATGAGAGGAGAAGGAAAGAGGCGTGTGGAGAGGAGGATGTGGAGGAAACTGTTCATTTTCTTTGGGAGAGGTCACAGCCCAAAGTACGGCCCAAAGTACGGACGGAGTCGAAGCAGACTATTCATGGGGTCGGCACAAGGCAGGAGAAATATGTGTGCGGAGCCTGTAACTAGAGCAAAGGAAATTTGGGATAACATCAGATTGATGAGATAGAAGGAAAATGTCATGGTTACTGTCAGGAACACTAAATCATGAATGGAACGAACAGATTCTGTGATGAAATCAAGGTTTTGAGTTAGGAGGCTTGCTGACAGAGGAACTGATGCACCAATATTCTGTGTATACTTGCAATGTTTTTTTTTTCCATGAAAATGATTGAATACTAGGCATTGATGTATGGCCGATGACAGTGTGCATGTTCTGGGGTCATCTGCCTTAGAGATTTGGCACACTTTTTAGAAATCGTGATGATGAAACTATATTGACAATACTTTGCACAAAAGTATATTGTCCAAATAAAGTCCGGGAGTTAAATTACTGGTGCAAGACAGATCTGGCAAGATGTCAAAATGCAGTCAAAGAATATGTTCAGTAAAGCAAGACGATACAAAGAATTTAAAAGAAACGCTTAAATGAACTTAATCACAAAGGAATTGATACAAGAAATAATCTTTTTTTACCCAAAATAAAGTCAAAGCATGGATATTATCAAGGCTGAAAAATAAGGAACAAGAGAGAGAAATGATTACAATCTGGCTGTCGCTTGCACGCGATCATTATCAAGATAAAATTGTGAGGAATAGATGATTTAGGTAACCTGTTAAAGAGATGTCAGTGCTACATGTAAGTTTATATGGAACATGAAAGAAACTATGATTCCTTACTTGGTTAGAATTGTACCATCTGAGTCCTAGCACATCTGTAACTATAGTGTCACATTATTAGATAAATTTCCCAACTGCAACTCTTTTCCCCCTTCATTATGCAAACATGAAAATTGGTTCCTTTTTTTAATCATGTAATGTTATATTGTTCTCATTCTGTCTTTTCAATTTATTTCTTGTTCTCTTTCCCTTCTTCTAGCTCTTTGTCTTTGAGTTACTCCTTCCTTTTCCCATTTCTCCTCCCCTCTCTCTATCAACATGAATCAATAAAGAGACAAATCAGGCATGAATTGTAAACAATTTAGTTCAGTCAACAAAACCTTTCATATGATATTTTTAGAGAGAAATGCAGATATTTGTTTGCCCTGAGCTTGTATAAATTGCTGTCAAAACAGAAAATAAATCGCAATTTGTTTATCTATTGACATTTTTTAGTATTGAAGTTGTACATATTCCAAACAGGATGTACATGTACATGTAGGAGAATGATTTGTCAAACAAGTATATGTACAAACAAACCTACACACATGCATTGTATACTCTAAATAATGATACAATCTAGGCCTGAGTCGAATCGATTATTAAGCCGGTGTTCGATCGAAAAAGTCGAACTCCGATTTCGTTTTGATGAATTCGATGCATCGACGAAATTACCAAATTGACTAGAAAACACAAAATCCTTTGTTTGATAGTCCTGTTATACACAATTTATCTTCATATTTTCACAATTTTAATTTGCTTACTTGGTTCCTACTCTCTTTTGTGAGTTTTGCAGTTAACGCATCAAGAGAATGAACAGGTCGCTCGATGATCAAGCAGCTACTACATACTACTTGGATTTGATTCGTTCACTACTACAGCGCAACGCCACAACAAACAATTGTCCATAGACTTTGTACAACGGATAGCATCGTGTGTTGTGAAAACCCGGAAATACAGTGGCAATAGTGCGTAAGGCTCATTTGCATACACGCTGCCGACGTACAGACTAATAGAGCGTCTCCGTACAGCGATTCGGAGACCACTGATTGGTGCATCGCGTAGATCACGTCATAACCATGTGGTCGCCAAAATAGTGATAACGATATCCGATCACGTTGTCCGAAACCCGGAAGCGATTTTTCGACGCATTAGGGTTACGGAAAAAAAAAATCGCAACCCGGAAGCTGATTGACTTTCTGCCCGTTGCAATAGACTCTACACATTCCAACCTACATACATGTATACGATGCCATATTGACGCTAACTTGTAAGATTTTGACGCAAAAACAAGAAGTAATCGAAATTCGCTTACATGTGCAGTATCGGTGAGAAAATAGATTCTCCGAGAATACCTATCATAATTCATATAAAATATAGGAAAGTGAAATTCTAGGTCGATTTTGGTACGAGGTGATAGAGAATTGCACGCTTGTTTTGGTGGAATACTATGTGGGGAAATGGAAGGATTGCACTGCGTATGCTTACTATATTTTCATTCATAAATTGGCTCTTGGCAGTGGCTGGGTGACGTCATGTATCGATGCATCGATGTTCGATCGGCGCAAAGCCATCGAACACCGGTTTCTGAAAAAATCGATATGACTCAGGCTTAATACAATCTATGTTGTCCAAAACTTTAAAATGGTTAGATAATAGCTATGTTTTCCATTTACCAGCACTGCACAAAAATTGTCCAGTCCTCTACCAACGACAATAGCTTTCGCAAATACTATCTCGGGGTAGTCCAAACATTGTGTCTGATTTCGACAAACAGAAACTAATTGGGTATTCTCCCAATCTGGTCTAGTCTCCTTGGGGCGGATCCGAGGCCTAAACCGGAGGCCTATTTCTGAGATCTAATCGCGCCTTTTGAAAGGACTGAACTAATGACAGTCCTCTTTTCTCTCTCTCTGTTCTCTTGATTTCAAACCAACTTCTCCCCCGGGGCCCCATGCCATCTCTTAACAGTCTTGTTTATCGCCCATTACTGACCAACTTATTCAGGGATTCAATGTGTGCACTCAGAGAGAGAAAGAGAGAGAGAAAGAGAGAGAGAGAGAGAGAGAGAGAGAGAGAGAGAGAGAGAGAGAGAGATAAGGTATAAAGGAGGAGAGCCCAGAAGAATATGCAGAGATGAAGTGAAGAGGAGAAGAACCTATTGACACTGCTGATTGAATTCAGAGAGCTAATATTGAGCCATACAGACCATCGCCCCCATGCAAACCTAGACATATGTATAAAGCTAGATGATTTTTTTTTTTATAGAAATCTCATGTTTTCAATAAAGTATCATTCAGAGGTTAGGTAATTGTAATACATCATTGAACAGCAAGAGGGGAAGAGGTTGGAAGAAACAGATCAATGGCAAAGAAAAAATAATATGTTGATTACATAGAGCAAGTGATCTTGCACTATTGTTAAATTTACAAAGTACAGTCACAAACAGTTTGATCTTCCATTCTTACTCTGTACTGTGATTATAAAGAGCATATTTATCTCTGTCTGAAATTTGAATTGTAGTGAATATTGACTTGGATAGGAAAACAGCTGTCCTTACATATATATATATATATGTACATGTGTGTGTATGTAACATGCGATTTCTAGTACACTTACTGTGTGCATAATTGCACTTTCAAAGGCAAACAAACTCCTCTTCCTTTGTGATGTCATTACAGTATTTCCATTGTATTGAGGAGAAAATAGAAGTTGCCTTGGAAACTGCAGCATTGCATCCAAGCTTTAAGCATGTTTGTGAAATTATGCTTTCATTACTGGTAGTCAATTCTTGTATGCAATTCAGAATATTAAGGGTTTGTTCCTTGTGCCTTCAAGATATCTCAAAGCCAGCCAAAGGGTGTATTTCCATGGACTAGTAGTAGTCTACTGTTAAAGCCCTCTTACACATGTATAGCATAGCTCACTATACTTAGGGGCTGGCAAGCATAGTTTCTGCTTTCATGACATTATCCGTGCATAGAAACATCAAATTGACAAGAAAAAGAGGATTTTATATCAGTACAAACTCCTTCCCAAGTAGACATAGCGTGGTTTGCACTGACACGCCATTCATGTTTCACTTATTGTTCATAGACATAGAAGGGGTAAATTTGATTATATCTGATGATATATGAGGTGTGATTGGGTCTGAAGCTGAAGACTACTATATATTAAGATGTGAATATGAGCGTTAACAGGTGAATTGAGAGTGATAGTCTATATGAGCACGTGCCTCTCTGTCTTTCAATTGCTGCTCATTATCATGTTATCTGGCTGCATGGCCTGCTATAACCAGCACCTTGAGTCATTCGTTACAACACAGGAAGGCTTGTAATGTAAGAAAATCAATCCGCACACAGACATCCACACTGACAGAAAACAAAGCTCATACTATTTTTAGTGCCCTTCTGTAGTGATGGAAAATAAAAGCGCTTTGTGGGATAGAATTACTTTGTATGTGAAGTTCAGTGAGCAAGTTGTCCTTACTGTAGTCAGATTACTTACAAGTTACTGAGAAACAGGCAAGACAAAAGAGATTTACCCTTGTTTAAACATTTGCATGAGCTTACTATGTATTGACCTGTTGATCACACATTACAATGCACATGTACTGTTCAACATGGGCTGTGTACCATGTCTGTAGTCACTATGGTACACTACTATCTAGTACATTCAAGTTGATATAAATCAACAGCATTGGGAAGTTCTGGAAAATAAAGAAATGTAGGCCTGTAAGTGTTGCAGATGTTTTTTGGTAGCTGCCATGAACTCAAGATAGGGCACTTCTGCAGGCAGGAATACAAGTTTCCAGACAAAAGCTTGAATTCTTTAACTTTCTCTGCAAATCTTTGTGCAGATTCCAGACTTTTCAAGTTACATATGTCATAAAGGTCGCATCATTTGATTTTGAAGTGTTAGCGCTGGATAAAAGGCTATCTCATTGTCTGGGCACCTGTTTAAAAGATTGCTGCTATTTTAACTTTTGCCTTCTTCTTGGGAGAAATAATTGGCCTAGCAGTGGGGTTACTGATTGTCAAGAAGTGCTGTTTTGGCAGCAACAGACGAGGTGATTGTGCGTGCCGCTGGTGATAAGGTGTCAGCAGTAGCTGACCCGGCCTCCATCAGCACGCTTTCTTTGCAGGTTCAAACTCAGCTTCACCTAACACCTCCGATGATGGTCCACACAATGAAACCACTTCCACTTTCATTCTAGATACACATTCCTATAGATGTCATCGGACTCTTCGTCATCTTCTTTTGCTTCTTTCTTGTCTTCTTTTAGCCATCTTCTCACTATCTCAACCCCAACCCCACTCATATATCGTTTATTTTCTTTCTTTTTTTTGTCTTCATTCAACATTGTGTTTTAGCTCTAGATTCATGATGCACTTGGACAGAATAGTCACACACAACTGTGTGTTGTTGTTAACTAGTATGGTTGAGAAGACTTGACATACAGTACAATCTATCATTGATTTAATTGTGTGTAAAATTAACTGTTCATTGCGGAAACCAAAATATACATGCCCAGCTCACAAATACGTTTTGTAGAAGAAGTGAGAGGAAGTTTGCACTTGCGATAAGTGTGCTTGAAAGCTAAAAAGAGGAGCGAAGGATCGAGAGGCGTTCAAGTGACCCTCGTCCTACTTTGTGTTGTTTTTCAAATAATGGTCAAACTATCAGGCCTACCGGTCAAGGGGTGAGGTCTATCTGGTCAACTCCACTTACCCAAGCCCCACGGATAGACATAATCACATCTTGGGCTGGGATATTACTAAAGGTGTATCCGTGACTGTATTTGATTGATACCACGAAATGCTCACTCACGCTCACAAACAAACAGATGTGGGATAGAAGAGCTGGCCATGAGCAACATTGGTCCACAGTGCTATGGGTTATGGGTAAAGAAAGCAAATACAACATACTCACAATGGGACTGGGACAATAGTGTGGATTGGGGCAGTTTGACTGGGGCAAACTTGTGAGCAATTAGCAAATATGAGAGTTGGAAAACATTTGGGGTGAGGGTGAGGGGGTACTAAGAGAAGCCCCTGAAAAGGCTGTCTTGTTTTGTTTTGTCGTAGCTAGGAGTAGAAAGTGACACTTACCTGTAGAAGTGATGGTGGGATTTGAGAGTCTTCGCACTCAATGAGTTAGGATACTCTGATAGGCATCGCAATAACACGCAACAATGCTTCAAGGTATAAAATCATGGCCCATTGACATTTACACAGCATGGCAGGAAACACTTACTTTTATTGTCAGCAGAAATAGATATATATCTTAATGACATTGGAACACTTCCTGACACATCAGTCGTTATTTCAAATGATGCATTTTAAAAAAATTGTTCTGTTTGAATAACAAATCGAAAAAGGAATCGATACCTGCGTTATCAGTTGTACAGGATGTTGGCTTTGTAAATGCTATGTGTCTACAGATATATCACCCTAGATTTGAGACTTTGATTTGTTTGATGTACCTTCATAATGTTTGATTTCTTGATATGTTCAATTTAAATCACCCCCTCTTTCCCCGTTTCTAACCGCCACCATGACCATACTTTGAGAAGCAACGGCATGAGAGCCACTTATTGTTATTTTTTATCAAACGCTGCAGTAACTATTCTTTTACTTCTGTTTGTGGAGGAGTACTGAATTTACTGAAAGAGACCAAAGTTCATATTTATTCAGTCTTATCTGTGCAATCACAGAACCTTGCTCCTGCCAGTCACGATTCTACCTGGAAAAGCAACAAAAAATGCAGACACACTTTGTTCAAATATTAAACAAGACATAAAAGTCTTTGTTCCTTTCAAAGTTATAAAATTGCTTTCGTTTGAGTTGGCTTAGGTAGCGCAATATTTTGGGCGATTCATGCATATATTGATATGCTTTAATGGGTCTTGAAATATATTTCAACTGTTGAATGTAAAAGCTTGATATCTAGAAGAACTCGTGTGTGAAACAAATGACAAGTTTGCCGCGAGAGACAAGTGTGTCTTGTTTTATGCTCAAATTGAACATGACATTGAGCATGACAATATGCATAGATTGAGAATGTCTAGATTGACAGGACAATACAGAATAGGTACAAATCTATCTCTGAATGTCTTCACTAGTAGATAATCTAGATAATTTGTAAAGGACACTACCTGATCATGGTCCATAGTTTGAAAGATTTCTGATATGAGGATGTGCGCAAACTTCCAACAGACCGGGAAACAGGAAAATCAAATAGGATCTTACATATAAACACTGATTTGGCCTTCAGATATTGTTTGCCAATTCAACAAGTAGACTTATACCAATTCTTTTTGCATGACAAATTTATACTTTTGCAATGTTTAATCAGCTTAAACAAATATTTAAGGACTATTTTTCCTTGTTTAGCGGTTGTAGATATGACAATCTCACTTTTGGTGACCAGTTGTGTCTTAGATGTTCATTGGTTATAAAGCAGAGAGGGTCCATTTCCGTTTGGTCTACTATTACCACAAACTGAAAGTTTGAGTTTAGCATTAAAGACAGCCAGTCCCTTTTTCAGATCACCACAAAACCATCGAAACATTGGCAAAACATATAGAGACGTGTTAGCAAGTTCTGTATTCACAATTTGAAACTGATACGTAGTGTAAAATTCAAATAATGCACGTAAACAACGTCTGATTAATAGTCTTTACCTCAGGCTCTTAGCAGTTTGTGTTGAAATATCTGCTTTATTGATTAATCTGTTTATTAAATTATCAAACGCATTATGAAAAAAATTGTTCTATGGAAGGAATCATCTCCAAAGTTTGGAAGTTACTCATAAAATTAGGATTTCACACACGCATAGTAACCACATAGATACTGTAACAAAGACTAATACTTTTTTCGTAGTACGAAAAAAGTCGGTTTGAAATTTAACGGCTGAAATTTTTTACATATACAGAAAGCTTCAACATGCTATATTCTTAGAAATGGTCTTGAATCACACTTTCTTCAATTTACGATCGTGATAGACGATTTCAAATTTTAAGCTTGCAAAAGGGACGGACAATCTTTAAGGGTTGGGATACGCCTTAGCGTTCAATTATTTTGGTTGAAATTTTTTTCTGTTGATGAAATAGAATGTCAGGGTTAAGATTGAAGTTAGGGTTTAGGGTTTGGGTTAACTTTATATAACTTTAATGAATAGTTGGAAGTGTGTGCTGTAAGATGATAGAGAATTGAGACCAGCAGAGATGCGTCCCTGGTTTGTCTCCTATCTGTCTAGGAGAAGCCAGGTGAGGAGAGCGGCTTGCCCTAATGAGCAGGTATTCTTTCCCAGACTCTACACCGCAATCAATCACCCACCTGACCAGATCAGACCAGGGTCGATGATCAGCGGTCACTCAGTCACTCAAACCCTTGCTAGGTATTGATCCTGTTCCGCATCAAGGAAGCCGTCGGTTTCTCTCCCTTAACATTGGCAGAGGCCTGCAGGCGTGTCTGCTTGAACCACTGTTGAGGGAAATTTCCCTGATTAGCTGTCCGGAAGAAGTTAAATTTAAAGGTGTACTTCCCCATCTTCTACACTGCAATCATTTTTCTATTTGCCCTTGTTGTAGCAAAAATCATATTCATCGGTTATGATGATTTATAAGGACAGAATAATGGACTTAAAAGTTTGACTTGGTAGAGCACAGATAGAGCTACCTGATATATCTTGTCTGAAGATTCACAAGTTGATTAGTTGTTGCTGATAAGAATTTGTCATGAAGGAATAGCGATATAAGGTTTGGACTTACGGGAGAGTTGGGACAGGGTTGTTGGATGGGAATGGTAGACAATGGGATCAATACCTGATAGATAGTGGGTAGGGTCTTAGGAGGACCATCTTCACACCTGAGTTGCTACCAAAGTGTGAAGAGGCTAAATTTGTTTACCCTGCTTACCCCCACAGATCAATACTCCATCCGGCCGGTGAGAAAGTAAATGGAGGGTTGGGTAATGGATCTTTAATTCCCCCTGAAAAGAGATGGTTGTGGAAGGCTCACGGACACACCTGGTCCAAGCTTAGTCTTAACCAGAGCATGACAGAGACCGTACCTTTCATTGATTGATCATCACAATCATCGCTACCCCTCTCTGCTAACAACCTTCAAAAAGAGGATTAGGCGAACCTTGAATCATTGAAGATATCTAATCTAAATTCTAAGTAATCCCAAGAGAGGCTTGGGTATGTGTGATAAATCAATGTATTGGTTGTTCAAAAGGTTGTCTTATGGCAACGGACCAATCAAATCAATGTACTCTAAGACTCTATATTCCTTCTCATGATGATATATGTTACACAGTTGATAAGAGATGGAATCGTTTTGTAAAAAAAAGTTAAAGAACGAAAGATGCCATGCTACATCATCCTATACGACATGAATTTTACATCTGTAACCCCAATTGAAGTTAAAAGATTGTATATATTAAGAGCATTGTGACTCATCTTTTGGTCTGACATATTCTTGACAGAGCTTGGATTTTTTCATCTGCCACCACCTTACGAAAACAACATCAATCATGCTGGAAAACAAGTGTGTGCAAGGAGCATTTTCCTGAAATGTCTTTCCAGCCAGTGCTGGCGGTATTAGCTTGCTGTCCTGTACATCCTGAATGTCTCTTTGCTGCACTTTGAAATGTTCATTTCCTGTTTGTCAATATACAATGTAGAGCAGTTGTGCCTCTCCCTTCCGTTTTGGGAAGGACCAACCATCATTCTTGGCTCAAAACCTTCATAGAATTGTCATTCCTACATAGTTGTCAGATTACGTGTTTTGGCACAAGGATGAATGTGACACATGGTGCAAATTGATCAACCTCCCCGTTTTGGACACATTTTCTTTCCGTCACAAAACAACAAAGTCAAAACCTGAAATCCAACTGAAATCCAACAAATGTACATCTTAAGTCATTATGTCACTGTGCAAAACACACATAATGAGTTTTGCCTGAAGCTTAAAGATATTTCATGAAAAAGCAATTTTCATTCTCATGACTTTCATGATGTGAATATAGACAGATTTATTACCTTTCTTCTTAAAGGCAAGAGGAATATGCTCAATTCCACTTCAACTCTAATGAGAAATATTCAAGTATGCCTCCTACAGTTTTTACACTAGTCTGTTTTTCTAAACCCTGAATGAATGTACAGGATGGCTGCTAGCTGTCCACTCACTTTACTGACATTGAAAGTCACTACTCTCCTGAAAGTCATGAAAACGAAAGTAGGCCAGAGAGTCAGAAATGAAAACTCCTGTCATCGGAGTATGCCCATATTTGGCATGAGAGTTGTGGGGGTCATGGGTCAGCGAGGAGGTTTTCTTACACCAGGCTCAGTCACAAGAAGCCTGTCAAAGGACCGGCCTGTTCTTGGGTCTTGAGAGATGGATTCCAGGAATAAACTTCTCCACCAGCAGTAATTCCTCTACAAGCATGCAGTGAGCTTCTTGTTATCCTGAATCGGTGTAATTTAGACCTTTTTCCTTTCCACTCCTACAGCGTAGTACATATTTATTTCAAACTTATATTTCTTTATCTCTTCAAAAAAAAGAAGGAAAAACACAACATGTTAAGTTACTATTGTGACAAGTTACAAAGTATACAAACTTATATGAAGTGTACAATGATTGCAGTATTCATTTAGAAAGATTGTATTTCGTTGCTTCTTCAACATTTACTTTTATTTATTATTGACTGAATACAACCTGTAAATGTGTTTATGTTAAGATGCATTCAATTGTAAAAGGAGGTGAATCCTGTTGTGACGTTGACATAAAGTGAGAAGGAGAAAGAGTTGGAACAAATATTGAAGACACAGGGAAACACAGGGGTGACGTAATCACTTGTAAGTCTAAGCTTTCTTATCCCAAGCTTGAGAGAGTTCTCATTATTATAGCAACAGTTGTATTCTGTGAAGCTGCTTGTGTCTCCCTTGAAAGCAAGCTTGAGTAAATCCTGTTTGTGACAAACAAGTCTTTCAATCACAACCATCAATAGGCAGTTATACCCAAGATGAAAGTGGGAGAACATGTAGTCTTGTCATTCAAACTATTTTCCTCTTCAAGTCACCACTCATCTTAAAAATTTATGTCATCCTTTCTGACCCCCCCCCCCAGTTCTCTAGGATATAGACATGGTAAACCAAAGGTCATATTTTTATTAAAACAGTAAACAATTTTGCTGACATGGAGTTGCATGATAAATGATGTCTTCTTTTATTGGTTCAGATTGGTGGAAGTTTTGAGGGTAGCATTTCTAGCGGTGACATGAAAATGCTTTTTATTTTCTAAATAAATAACATCAAGGAAAATTTTGTTGGGAGAGATTTATTTGGAAGCATCTTCATGTACATGTAGTTATGATGTAAGTTGTGTTTGTGTTTGATAGATAGCCTATGTGGTAAATCTAATCAAGGGTCTTGATAGAAGCCTCAAGCTTCTTTATGGATGCCTGTAGGAGACCTATTATGACGAGGTGTGTCCGCCGTCTGTGGCTTGACCACTCACCATCCCACAGACAACAGGAGCTCTCTGTAGGGGAGGGAAGAAGATCCAAGAAATCATGAAAGACTCCACAAACAAATGCCCTCCAAGATGAAATCAAACCACTTGAAGATTCATTTGGTGTGGCAGTAGCAGTAGCTGTAGCGTGGGCAGGAAGAAAAAGAAAGTGTGTGATGTCATAATGACTATCACTCTGAGGCGGGCCTTATGTAAAGAAAAGGACTGGATTGGATGGGGGAGCAGCACACACTACAGGAGATTAATAGTAAACGAGTGCTCTGCTTGGTTGTCATGGTGACCCCAATTTCTACCAGTAGCGGGGTCAAATCGTTGCTTGACCTAAAGGAACTTGACTGCTTCCTGGAAATAGAAGTGGAAGTAGAACCAAAGCTTGATTGATGGCGGAGGGGAAAGTGGGACCCAATAAAGATGAGAATGAAAACATTCCTTAAATATTCTTGGTTTTAAAAAGGGAACTTGTTTTTACTTGTGGGTTTAATTCATCACCAACATTTTATGTGTTTGTGTGAGACAGGTGAATATGAAAGTGGAAGAGAAAAGAGACATAAAACATTTTGTAAAGAAGTTCTGAACTCTTTGTTCAAACATCTAAATGTTCATATAATGTGATATAGTGCATTAAAAACTGGTTAGTTTTATTTAACAGCATATTCTGCTTACGAACATATGCTTCTAAGCAAGCGATAACAATCCCATCTCCCGCGATGAGTAAGGCTTTCGGAAAGAAAATCTAATAACCCCTCTTTAGTCATTGCAAGGAAGTCTTTAATACTACCAGGTGAACAATTTGCTTATCGTAATTGATTGATGGAATTGATTACACGTTCTATTTATAAGAAGAGCCCAATAATACTCTAATTTCCATTTCAGATTAACAAGAATTAAACAAGAATGCCGTCTCACAGTGACTCTTGTTACCAAGTTTCTTTGCAAGGAGAGAAGAGAAAGCTCGAGTAATTTTATTTAATCTGTTAATTCTATCCAACATCGCCAAAATGGTGGCCACATCTGGCGGAGAGGGTGGAGTAGCATACACTCAATTAGCACGAGTCATTTGACAGGTAGTGGATGGATCGAAACTCACCAGGTCTGTAATTACCCAAGATTCAATTAGGAGTGTGCTTATCCACCGTTTACCCCACACATAACAAGAAGTGGTACAAAAGAGCCCTCTATCTGTCTCTGAGCTCCAATGTATCTCATCAAGTATGTCTTTATATTCAGATCGTCCCCTGCACTCCATGATTGAATGTGATAACATTTTGACCTGAGTTATGACAATGAAGACATCTTGCATTTTAGACACGTACACACGTTATATTTTAGTCTATGATGAATGATTTGTTGGGACAATGTCTCAACTTTTGGGATCCTGAACTGGCAGGCACAACGGACTTTGGGTTGTGACTTGCCAAGATGGTGTCAGTAGGAAACTAAACATCCATGGCAATGTCTTAAGCACTTGAAGGCTGATGTCACGTTTGTGTAAACTCATCACAAATGAATACCACATTTGCTTTTAATGAAAAAGCAAATAAACAAAGGAAACATCTTGGCATGCCAAGATGATATCTCTCGAGAATTGTATGTGCATGACAAGGTCTACTTGAAGGATGTTGTCACATTCTAGAAAATAAAGAATGGCATGTGAAAACTAAATTCAAATACTGTAATAACTTTCAATAAAAAGCAAACAAACAAAGAACACATTGAGTCACAAAAAGAGAAAAAAGTACCTTGTTCATATGCAACAATGAATTAGTTCCCTATTTTTGTGTCTTCGCAATGACGCATGAAATGTGAAAGAGAGAGTGGC
Organism: Arbacia lixula; assembly: GCA_963669155.1. Lineage (NCBI taxonomy): Eukaryota > Metazoa > Echinodermata > Echinoidea > Arbacioida > Arbaciidae > Arbacia > Arbacia lixula. The sequence continues at coordinate 28,769,796 of OZ022578.1, forward strand.
GACAGTTGAGATTTTGTTCCCCCGAGGACGACCGCCCAGTTTTGGCGCTCTTTTGTGACGCTTCTAGCTATCGACCAGCGTGATATCCCAATCGTTGATGCTGCCAGATCGTCTTAACCATCCCTGGATTGTCTGTCAATTTGCTTGAATCTGCAGCCAGGGAAACCTGCAAAGTGCTAGACCCACAGGCTACCTCCATCAATGTATCCCCCAATCGGATCGCTCTAATGAGCTCCCACAATCCCCTCTGTCTCCGTCCAACGAATCGGACCACGGAACCCAGGAGTTCCCACAACAGGACCCGGGCCATCTTCCACAGACCTGTAGACCATTCAGGGCTGTCTCTGTCCTCTCTAAGCCCTCAATTTGGCATAAACAAATGGATTTACAGGTCTGTTAAATGTGGAACATGGCTGGTTGTGCTGATCCTTTGATTCAGGAATAAAGGAGGGTGGTTAGGACAAGAGATTCTGTCTTTGTTGCGGTGTGTAAGTCTGATGTAAGCCTGTCTGGTGCTATTGTTCTGGGCTGATTAGTGGCTGAGACTAGGCGCCGTCAATGGAGTCTTCTTTACTCTTCCGCATTTTTTTAGAATTTTCTTTTTGGCAATGTTTAGTATTTTCAGTGGTCATTGGGTTGTAACAAGTGTTTGTGTTTGTGTGTTGTTTTTGCTGCTCCCTTTTTTATCTATTTAATAAAAAAATGCAGGTGGGGTGAAGGGGAGGAGTTTGCTGATAAGGAAGAGGTGATCGTGTTAACTGGCATCGGCAATTGCCAATTTATTTACTTCCAGCCTGATTTGGACGTTCATGTAGTAGACTAGAACACAAATTATTCTTCAATATATTTCACACCTTTGAAGCAACATGCCTTCCATACCACTTAGATTATTTGTGTTGAAACATGGAGTAATGAACTGTACTACGCAGTTTTGACGGATGTGAGATTTCTGACATTTATGATCTTAACCCTCCTCCGCACCAGCGTCACTATACCGCTGTGTGACATGGATAGATATTAGAGTATGCAGTGTCCGTGGGGTTAAGGGACGGAACAATTGCCAGCGAGCCGAGGTTTGTTGATGAGGTGCCAAACGTGCGGCCTTCGTAGGCAGGTGACCTTTGGGTACGTCAACAGTGTCTGTATCAGATACAGGCCGCCATCTTCAACCCAATTAATCCATGTTCCTTCTTCCACTGCGTGTGTCTCCTTGTGTGCGGCTCGAATTGAGTCACGGCTTTTACACAGTTTCTAGATCATGAAATTGAAAAAGACCTCTTGTGAGAATAGAAGTAGTTTTATCTGGGGGAAAAAAGTGATGTTGTTCAACTGGTAAAATGGAAAATCTGCAGAGTTTTGCACGCAATGATTAAGTGGTATAATTGAATCGTTAAAAGGAGCAATCCACCATGTTTGCGCGTGATGGAACTGTTAAAGAGTTCAACATTGTCATTATCATCTGTAGTTTGCTTTGAATGCATATAAGGTGATAGATGTGCATTACGTTGGGAATTCATGACTCCTCATCTTCTCAGAAACATTTTTTTTCCATTTTGCAACAATTCAAACTTAGATAAATCTGCTAAACAACAGATGGCAAACCCCCTGGCTTTCTTACTATTTATTCAAGGTCTTGAGTGTGCTACCACATGCAAACTTGGAACCATTTTCATAACTTTCCCAGGGTTTCTAACAAAAGTCAGAACAGTTCCATAAACCTCACACAGCGATCCTAATAATAACGTTCACTGAACCTATTCTTTAGCCCATGCAATTTTTCATGCAAAAAACTGCTTTTTGGTTGCAAAACAAGTATGAATAAGCTAAAAAGCTGGGCTGTGGTTGGTGCTTGGTATGAGACTCCATAAATTGGGCACCCCTTCTTGCAGCCCCATGGTCTCTATTATAGTCCTGTGTTGCGTGTCCATTGAGGGCCGGTGAGCCGTGAAGCCAGCGCTCAATCACATGCAGTGGGACTACTGCTTTAAGTAAACCCACCATTGTGCGGCCTTGTTTATGGACCTATTCTTATTCCCTCTGCAACCCCTCAGCGATTTTAAGTTTGCCTTAAGAAAAATGGGGGGAAAAGTCTGGATTGATAGATGACTAGCCTCAAGGGAACTCTTTTCAAACCTGCTAAGGAGGCAAACAAAGAGTAACACTCTGAATAAAGTGCTTTTCTTCTCTCCTCCACCAATTATTGTCCACGCTGGCCAGCCGAGCTTGTGTACAGTCTCCCCACTCACTGCAGATTGTTGACATTTAAACAGGTCCTACTATAGGAACCAGGGACAGGAGTGGACTTTTCAAAGAGGTCGTGATTGGTTTGGGGTTATTATCAGTTTCGCTGATCAAAACAGTAATGCCAATACAGGAAAAAAGGAGCACATTTTACTTCAGTACTTTGCAGATGAGTACCAGAGATGCGTACTCTGCATTGGAAATTACCTGGAACTGAGTATTTCTTATTTGTACTTCCTGACTTTCTAACACAAATTACCAGCACTTGAATCCCCGATGTGCACTTGCCCCCAACCCCACTGCTATGCTTTACCTGCATGCAAAGGAATCAAAGATTTTCTACTGTAATGTGTATTGAATTTAGAAGTATTGTTCTTGTGAAATTAAGCTCATGATGTTATTAGGAGAAACAGATGACATCAAAGTGCATGTGTGTAGGGAGATGTATGAATAAACATACATACCATTTGTACTTAGTATGTGAGAGTGGCCAAATCATGACCTTTAAGGTGACAGGAGATGGAAATGTAGACAGGAAACATCATTTTATGTTTCGGGGGAGATTAGTGAGGAGGAAGGGTGAGGAGGAAGGAGACGTGCTTGGCCATGTTAGCTATCATGTTCTTGCCAAAAGCAACCTATGTCTGCCAGCTCACACTTCCGCCAAGCCAGGTATCTTAGGGGGACTAGCCCTAGTCATAGTCCTAACCCTAGTCCTGGTTCTAGCCCCAGCCTAAGCCCTTGCCCACACACCATATGATACAGACTATGAGAGGAGTGGTATTATCACTGTTGAATTATTGATTAAACATCAAGGATATAAATACGTTGTTATGCCAGGGCAGTTTTCAGTCTCTCTCTCTCTCTCTCTTTTTTTCTCGCTCTTACTGTCTTGCTCTATCTCTCAATTAATGGGTGTCTTCTATCAGTGTCGCTGCTTCTCTCTGTCTCTTTCTCTCTGTTGATGTCTCTTTCTGTCTCTGTTGCTCTCTCAATCTCTCCTTTGTAATCAGTAGGGAAAGTAATCAGTAATCAGTAGGGAAAGTAAGGAGGTGAAAGGTTCCAGACTTGTCTGTAATAACCCATTTGCCGTACCTACGAAGCCACTCCTGAGGTGGATAATGTGAGTCGGCCCACTTACTGATCTTGGCAAGGAGCATCTTGGGAGGGTCTAATGGCTCATCGAGAACTCATCCTGGACACTCCCATCCCCCTCCAACCCCCCTCCAACCCCCCTCCAACCCCCCTCTATCCTTGGCTTTGGTTTATCTCTCCCAGGACGTGCTTGGCACCGATGCAGAGACATGAATGCAGAGATCATGCGCACTTGACTATACATAGAGCTGTGTGCCAGCTGGATTTATCACCATTCATGTGAATGCTGGGTTTGAAAGGAAACGTTAAATTATTTCTCTTTCATATTTTGGGAAACATCCTTTGTAAGATATAAAACATGCCAGATATGCAAATACTGCACAGTATGTGTACATGGACCAGTGTATTGAAATAATGCATTAGAGGCTCTCCAAATATGTTATAAGAGCATAATGATAGTCCACTATGAACCACGCTAATGTTTTTATAAAGTCATGATAGAATGGAGATATTGCTTGACGGAATTTATCCATAAAAAATGAGAATTGATGCAAACTAGTCCTATAGTGTGTACATCTGTATCTATGTATTGGGCATTATAACTTAGTACTGAATGGGTGGGTGTACTGTTGCTATCTTCCATCTCCCATGTGTGTACAACTGACTGCCAGTTTCATTAATTCAATGTTTGCGGCGATCTGAGAGCCCCTCTTCCCTGTAATACTATCAAATTCCGCTCAGGAAGAGAAAATCAATGTCCAGTATTGATCGGTATGAGCGTGACATTTAATTATCTGCAAAGGAAGCAATATAACTTGCTATTGGCTTGTATGAAACTCCTCCAGATTAAAGGGGGAAATTGGGCGATGGTGGGGAAAAGGGGAAAATACCCTCTGGTAGAAATCTAGTCCAATTATCTTTTCATGTGAAGAAACAAAAAACAAACAAGGAAAATGTCCCCCTAGATATATTTAGGTTTGACAAATATATCAAAGAAATTCAATTTAAAATTGATGCTCAGGGCGCTTCTTGAAAGAAAGAAAATGGATAATTATAGACTTGAATCAATGATGTGTTCATGGGTACTTTTTGCCAAATTGATATATTTCAAAGAAGTTGAAATTATGGAACATTTGCTTACATAGGGCTGGCGTTTCCTTGTAAAAACAAAGTTCTATTTGTGTATGTGATGTGTACCGGTATTCAAGGAAACACTGTTTGCCAAGTATAAACAGGAATGCTACAATTTGCCAAAAATGATTGTTGAGGAAATTGGAACTGGAGACACTGAACATATTGTCCAAAGCAAAATAAAAACTAAAACAATTTCCCTACTTCCTTCTTGAGGTTGTCTCGAGTTTAGGCACATCAATCTTCGGCTCCAATTTGCCTGAGGAGTATTTTCGCCAAGTCTGGCACATGAAACATGAGGGACATCCAACCACATTCGCATCAAACAGGAATTCAATTTGGCAGCAATTGTCTTCCCTTTTGCAATTTCTTCTTCTTTTCCTTCCTTCAATTTTGCTCATGGTGTGTAAATTTGATTTCCTCTGTTTATTTGAAACAGAAGGAAGTGAGATGGGGAATTCTTGTCGTAAATCTTATCTCGATTTAATGGATTCTGCTTATGTTGTCTTATGATAACATTTGCGCTGTTTGCTGTTTCTATACACGTAATGTTATTAATTCTTTGGATAATTTAAAAAAAAAAGAAACAGAAACAGTGACGGTTTGTTTATTATTCCTATTATGGATATGTATGTTGGCTCAAAAGAATGGATTTTGTTTTTTGATTTGGTTGGGATCACTATAATGGTGAAGCTCTGGACACAGTTGCTTGAAATAATTGAAGTAATAAAAAACGAAATTGGTGGAAGGATATTACAGATGTTAATTTCAGAATGTTAGCATCTGCAAAGTAGTAATTGAGTCTATAATAGACACGAAGAGAGGTCAGAAATGATAAGATGTTCAGTACATATTGATGGTATTAAGGAGTCAAGATCTTAACACAATGCATATATATGCAAAGCCTCTCTGAAAGGGGGTGATGTTGTATTTAAGCTCACTGTGTTAGTTATTGGGTATAATCATGGCTAAGACTCCTGGGAGTCATTTACTACTCACATGAATGCCAGGAAGCCGCCCTAAGCCTGGCTGAATAGCACCTCCAGCAGTGGCTGTGACCATGACAATAGCCCAGCTACCAAGCTGTATGCTCAGCACACATCGACAATGAACCAGGCCTGAAAATTAACGCCCAACAACCCCCCTCCCTTGCTTCACAGGGTTCCTTTCTTTTATTACAAGCTGTGAAATTTCCAAGACACCACACCTTGGACTTGAGAATGCGCATCCTGCTCTTTATGGCTGGGATAAAAGGAAGCAAGCTGAAGGAAATGTAGTTTCACAGTTTCACGCCTCTGGAAATATTTCAATACTTTTTAGGTCAAATCACACCCTGTATACATGACCAAATCATGTTTACGTGATTGTATCCGAGGGTGAATGGAATGTAAGTTCACACACTTAAAGGGAATATACTCATTCAAGTTTTAATACAAGTAATCCATCAAGAATATACCATTGTAATATTAATTTGAATATCACAAACTTGTTTTTAATTGTCAGCATTAGTCAAGGTTTAGTTGATCAGCCATACCAGACAAGCTGATAACTCAACCTCTATCATCAGTCCATCTCCTCCTTTTTGATAGACAAGGATGCAAGGTCTTCTATTCTGCATTCCTTAGCTTTATAGCTTTATAACTCTCACCTCTTAATCCCTTTTAAGGTTTCTGTTTTCACGAGTTATTTCAAGGATTTAAAGTGACAGAAACATCAATTATTCATGATCACCTCTATAGCCCTGGGTGCTCCTAACTGATCCATACCTCACCTATTTATTGATTAATGGAGGAGATAAAAGTGCAAGGGACATATGTGGAGGGAGTATTGATTTGTTTTTGCAGGGATCTACGGGGGCTAGTCAAAGATTGTGCCGCCGTCACGGCAACACAATAGGCAGGAGGGACAGAGGCACTATGTAGATATAAAGCTGAAAACATGGCGTATGAATAGCCAGGATTCATTTAAAGCGTGATGTGTACTTTGATGAACCCATCAATATTACTCGTCTATTCAGGCTGTCCCGTTATTAATATTGTTCACCTGAACTCCGTAGGCCTGTGCACACCTGTTCAATGAAAACCTGCATTTTTCCTCTATTATTATTTTTGTGGGGTGGAGGGGTTTTGATCTTCGCTTATGATGTGATGAGAACTGTTTATGTAGCCCTCAAGGGTGTAAATACCAGACACAAATGTGTTGACGAAACAGGTTTGAAATGGGTTTATTGCTGGGGATACCTCCTGGGCCATATGGCGTATGACTTAACAATGATTGAAATTTAACAATAATTGAAACCAATAAGTGGCTTAAAGTATTTCCAGCTCATGTTAAAAGAGTTGCAAAAAGTTGGTGTGATCTGAATCACTGAACATGAACATGTATTTATTTGCAGTACAGCTGTACATCTTTCATATTTCCCCCTGATTCTGTGAAACTGCTTGTGATGTGCTGTCTTACGGCTTGTAGTGAAAATGCCTTTCATCTCTAGAAGGTAACTTACTCATTGACGGTTTCGGCGGCACGTTCGGCGGCTGCAAAGGGCTATCATTCACCCTGGGACGAAGGCTGTTTGACCACACGGCACGCTCACCGTGATGCCATGCACGTAGTTAGCGTACATGTAGATAGAGGTGGAAGCGTTAGGCATATATAGGGGGTGAGAATATGAGAGGGAGAGAGATATAGAGGTAGATAAATAGAGAGAGGAAGTGGGGGAGAGAGAGAGAGAGAGAGAGAGAGAGAGAGAGAGAGAGAGAGAGAGAGAGAGAGAGAGAGAGAGAGAGAGAGGGAGAGGGAGAGGGAGAGAGAGAGAGAGAGAGAGAGAGAGAGAGAGAGAGAGAGAGAGAAAGGGGGGGGGGGAGAGCGATAGGGAGAAAGCGAGATTGAGTGGGGGAGAGAGGGGGATGAGGAGAGAGAGGGAATGAGGAGAGAGAGAGATAGGGGGAGGAAGATAGATAGGGAGACAGCGAGACTGAGTGGGTGAGAGAGAGACGGGAAGAGAGAATGAGAGAGAGGGAGAATGAGGAGAGAGAGAGAGAGATGGGGGGAGGGAGATAGATAGGGAGACAGCGAGACTGAGTGGGTGAGAGAGACGGGAAGAGAGAGAAAGAGAGATGAGGAGAGAGAGAGAGAGAGAGAGAGAGAGAGAGAGAGAGATGGGGGGGGGGGGGAGGGAAATAGATAGGGAGACAGCGAGACTGGGTGGGTGAGAGAGATGGCAGGAAAAGAGAGATGGGGAGAAATAAGAGAGGTAGGGGTAAGGTTGCAGTAGGAGTAGGGAGTGTGTGGATGGGAGTTTGTAGAGCGGGATTGATTAATGGTTTATTTGTCGGATCAGCCCTGATGACTCATCAGCCTTAATATCATACTCATGCATAAATTTGAATTAATAATGCTGTTGTGACTTTCTACAAATAGGATAGAATAATTTCCATCTGCTTATTTTTTCCAAGACATTATTCAAACAAGGGTAGGAAAATATATACATGGTTGGTATATTGTAGATATATAAAGATATTATACCCCAAAAATGAACTGGATGATATACTTGGTTATTATTCTGTCTGGGTAGTATTCAAGGCTATTTACTTTTCTTATTTTCTTTAAAAAAATGTAGAAAAATGTGTTTTTCTTATCATTGTTGGCTTTAGGCAATACTGAATATGTTGTCATATCAATGCTATTAACTATTGCATTTTTCAAATATGAAATCATAATAATCAATGCGATTTTGTTATTGCAAGGTTGGAAGCACAAAATTGACCAAGCAAGAAAATTACTATTATGCTGTGCACCTAAATTTGAGAATAGTACATTGTAGTAAACAAGCAAAGTGCATTTTTGTTCTGAATTGTAGCATAAATCATCTTATTCACTCTGAATGGCCGCAGCTTATTTTCAGCAGGTCAACTTTAGGTCAGGGAAGCTTTAAAATTCAATACTTAGCAACAAAAATATTTTGGTCTTCATAACTTGGCAATTTTCACCATTCAATTTTCTACGTAATGAATTCAAACCCTGGGCTGCGGTCAAGTGTTTTAAAGGTGGCAATCGCTCGGGTCAAACCTCAAAATAGATTATATCATGGAAGCCAGATGAAAGAAATGAATGGAAACATTTCATGGACAAGTTAAAGAGAAGCCAGATATATGATACCAAAACAGGTATTACATTGAATCATATCTAATGCACAATGAATATGTAAGTGAAACTTTTCTTGCATGGACATTTTTTCATCACAATTTGAGAAGTGGACAGTTCGCACTTTAAAACAATAGCTCTGATGAAAATATGGAAATAGATACAAATTCAAAGCTTTGTGAAATATTAGGACCATAGCATTTGAAACGACCCCAATAATCGTTTGAATTGAACCGGATGCATGTTGTTGTTGCGTGGGTATTATCACATTTTGATAAGAGCAGTTGGGGAATGAATGAAGTAGATATGAATAAACTGAAGAAAATTAATGCAAATGCACAGGTGCATGGACTTAAAATCACCCTAAATATTTTCAAAGTCCCCAATAGAAATGCAGATTGGCCCCAGATAATATTCACAGCATAATATCATTCAGTAGGCCCACAGTGGTTCGATGGAGAAGTAAGGTTTTTTAGGAAAATATTGTTCTTTCAGTGGGGCGAGGCACCTTTAAGAAGGCATCGCCGTGGGCTATGGGTCAGAGAGAGGTGTTGTAGCTCTTGAATGAAACCCTTGATGATTGGGAGGTTTGGGCAGACAGCCGCATGCATTATACATGGCCTCATTCACTCCGCCCTCCATAGACATGAATGAAGGAGACTACTATGGACAGCCAAGGGTCACACAATTTTACAAATCCTTAACCAGATGTTGCCATCCAAAATATAAACCTTCACATCTCAATAGTTATCACACAGTATGTTCATATCTCATCAGGTTGTATCCGGAATAATGTGGCATGGAACAGGCAGAGATGCTATTGGTGGGCCATAGTGTTTTTTTTATATTTTATACGACATTGCTCACCATAGAGAACATGAGAATCAAGTATTCATAACGTGCCACCCTGAATCAATAACTAAGCCAACCGTCTCACACCGTCCAAAGCCATGCACCCAAGAGGCAAAAATTACTCCTCCAATTTCATCTTCCTAAAAAATATGCAATTATTGTTTTTCCTTACAAGCTGTAAATGCTAGAATGGTTTCGTATCTCTGGCATGGGCTTTATTTTAGCTATGAGGGTTTCCTTTATCGCTTACATATCATTACTTAAACATGCCATTTTAAATTACTGATGGGCAGAACATAAACCCATAATGTAGATACTATGTCCTCTTCTAGGCTGTAAAAGATATCGCTTTCAGCGTATGAATATTTCTCCATCTCATTGTGACTCAGTCATGTCACAGGACATTAAAATTCCTGCAAAGTGTACATCTAATATCATGTATCCTTTGGGGACACCTTAGAACCATTTTGCCTTGTAAACAACAAAGCGACATCTTAGATGTTAATGTGGCGTGATGTATTCATTGCCCTGCATTCGTAATTCATGGGCTGTTTAATTTGTTTTATTTGTTTCGTTGACACGTGTTTTACGGGTTTCTTGCGGGAGAGAGAAGTCCTTTCATGTTCATGGTGCATTAGTTGCTATAATGGCTGCCTTGGGGCTATTATCAATCTCCCCCATCAGTCATAGTACATTAGTTGGTTTTAAATGTAGGTTCTCTTCATAGCCCAGAGCAAGGAAAACACAGGCCATTAGCACTCTGATACATGCTATTGTGAGGTCTGACAATAGAAATTGTGTCAAACAATGAAAGAAGATAAGTTATCAATAATATGAACCGTTTAATATTTGTAACATATTGTTTCAATACATGTATGATTTTAAACATGTGTCCATGTATATTTTGATAGAAGTGTAAAAGGAAATATTCTTGTTGATTTTTGTTGTTGTAAGCTTAATACAGAAGGAAACATGTAACTAGTCAATGAATAAAGCTACAGTTAATACACTAAAACATTTTTTTTTTGCTCTGGAAACCTAATGGTATGCTTGAAACTGATGATGAGAATTAACACGCTTTCCTGTTTTTTCTCTTTCCTCCTACAGACTTCCGTTCATTCCGTGGAGAGCACTTTGGATCCTTGACACTTAGTCCCAGCCAGAGACTTCTATTGGTGGGAGCCCAGAACTCATTCTTCCTGCTAGACCTCGATCAGCCACTGGGTAGCCCACAGGTAGGTACCAACCATTTTCTCCCTCTTCTCCCCTTTCCCCTCTCCTTTTTTCCCCCCATTCCCAATCCTGTCCTCATTCCCCCTCCTCCTCGTGACTTTATATAAGTTCGAGCCAAGAATAATTCTACTTGTTGGAGCTGGACCTCAACCAGCTACTGGGTGGGGTCATTCTCTTTGTCTGGTGCGTTCTCCCCACCCCTGTTCTCCTCCCTCCCCCTTGTCTTAACAGAAGTAAGACCATATTAGCATCTTCTGAATAACAAAAAATATCAGGCATAATGCACAACCTCATTCTTCTTTATGGTCATTTCATATATTTATATCCATCCCCTTGCCCCCCTTAGCAACACACGATGGAGCTATGTCATTAATGTATGTTTATCTGCTCAGTGTACGTAACTACACATGGTCCTCAGACAAATTACCCCCCCCCCCCCCCGCCTCCCAGTTATCAACACATGGTGAAGCTATGATGTTTCTCATTGACATTGTATCTTGTATGTTTATATGCAGAGTGTACGCAACTACACATGGTCCTCTGAGAGTCTGACGATAGAGAATTGTCTGATGAAGGGAGTAGAACGATGGGAGTGCCAAAACTTCATCGAGGTCCTGCAGCCCAACCCTGCCGACGACAACAAACTCTTCGTCTGCGGCACCAACGCACAGACGCCAAAATGCAGATACTTCTCCGTAAGTCATTTCACGCTGTGTTTGGTTCCCCCCTTGTTTGTTTTCCCCCCTTGTAATTGACAGTGGCCCATCAGCGAGCGGGAGAGCTGTTATTCCTGGGGGTGCAATGACATAGGCGGCGCATGAGATTCATGTAAGGGAAATTGTCTAGTCAGTTCCATCTCCCAACCCCACATACATAACATACACCTACACACATACACTCTCTCACCTTCTCTTCATGCCGAACATTTGCATTCTATACAAGAGAAAAATACCGTGCTCTTGTGCATATCCACCCCATAAAACGGCAAGGCTACTCCCGTAAAAGCGCCCATTATATGATATCACTCTGCTCAAAGTTGCTATTTTGTCTAGAATTTGCTGCATAATCTAGCCATTTCCCATATTGGATGATGCATCACACCAATCAGTCCCCATCAATGTCCTTCTCTTGTCATGCTAAGATGCCTTTTGTTTGCCGGCTGTGTCAAATGGCGTGGCTTATCGCATAGATGAACTTTTCTGCGCATAGCTGATAGATCTGCCCATTTCGATACATAATGGACAGAAATTCATCGGAATGGTCATAAGTTCACCTGGGAATAGGCTTCGGAAAACTCATATACTGCAATCTATTACTAGAATGAAGAAGAGAGAGTAAAAAGAAATGCGCAGAAAGAAGAATCTTGTGGAGTAGGTAGGGGGGCTTCGTTGCCCCTTTCCTTGCCCCTACTGAGCCTGTAGGGGGAATGAATCCAGCTCTCAGGAACAACATTAGGGATTGAAGCCTGGCTCTCTAGGACGACATTCAGGGATTGAATCCCTCGTTTTCTAGGACGACATTCAGGGATTGAATCTCTCGTTCTCTAGGACGACATTCAGGGATTGAATCTCTCGTTCTCTAGGACGACATTCAGGGATGGTTGCATGTTGAGTCATGCTCATCCCTCTGCACTCCACATCTAATTGGAGCGATGTATCTCAGACGTCGTCTAATGAGAGCTGCCAGGGTGACCAGCGATGGGGGGATTCTGACTGTCTTTCACCGATTAGGCGAGGGGGTACTGCCAGGAATTGAAGTGAGCGTGAGCCCCACGTATATTAGACCGAAGTGGTCACATCATCTCTCTATCTCTCTCCCTCTCCAATTATGTGTATTCTCGCTGCGGAATCGCGGATCAGATTAGAATCCTGTTACTCCATCTACTCAAACCGCCTTGCGAATTTTCGATCAAAATGCAAATAGCGTAACACAGAAGATTGCTGAGAGTCACTTGATGGAATTCCATAACAACACATGCAGATGCATCACTACTGAATAATAATTTCCATTTTTGAACTTTAATTTTTCTCATTCTCAACATTTCATGGGGATTAAGCATATTTTAATACCTGATTAACAATACTAACAGTTGATACAGAATGTCATTAAAAATTCCCAAACTGAGGTATACTGCAAGAGCTTGCAACAGGATTAAAACTTTTCAAAAAAATTGCTGTGATATGCACAGTCAAATCCCTTGATCTACAGTGCCTGACGAAGCTTCAGATAAACCGCTACATTACTGGCTGCGAAATCCCAACACTGTAAGCATGTGGGCTGTATGTGGGATGATACATGCTCTCAAAATGCATAGCGACATACTTCTTGGTGAACTTGCGTGTGGGATTATAACGAAGCAGCTCAAGCACTTTCTGGATGTGAGTGGGCTGCTGTCATGGGCCATGTCACTCACAGTTTGTAATCAGACTGGGGAGAGGTTCATGTAAGCACAGTGATACCACAGACTCAGCCTATGATACATCATATCTCCAATGCTACACGTGAAATAAACATACACATGTAATGTCTGCCTATTTGCCACATACAGGCGCATCTATTGAACATTACTTCATGATATCTCGAAGAGAGAGATTTGCTCAAGGAGAGAGTAGGTATAAGGAGCATATCCATGATTTAGATATTACAAGTAGTATAAAGGTATCAACCAAAAACATACTTATTGTTGAAAGTTTGTGATACTTTTTAATCTTTTTTTTTTATGAATTACTCTTTGATGCTGAAAGATTATATGAACCTTATAAATTAATGGACCACTTTTTATGAAAAATCAAAATAAGTGTGTTTGTCAGAATGGCCAGAATTTTTTCTTCAGTGTTAGCTGTTTTTGTTCAACAGTGGACTCAATGACTTGAAATTAATTTTATTGTCATGTTTTTCACTTTTTGCTACTTTCTGTTTCCTCGTGTTGACAAATTGGGCGCATAATATGCGTCTTTTGTCTCTTCTGTGACAAACAAATTGTGCAGAAAGAAATATCCGTTCCACATTTTTCCATGCCTCATCTCACCCACATCACCACACGCTGCCGTCACCGGCCCATGTCACTACTCACCGCAGCTAATTAACCAATAAGAACTCTGCAAATATCACTTCCCACTCTACTGCGACCATAATTGCATAGCCTTATCAGCATACAGCAATCAACTCAAATCATAACTAGCCACGTTATGATTCTGGCCCGATTTCTTGGTAGTCTGGTCTGGCTAGGGAGAGAAAGAGAGCAGGACTCGGAAGTATTCAATTTGCCTTGTGCTACGGCCAATAATGCAATCATCGGAGCAGCAACTGTCCGCAGTGTCTTGACAGTCCGGAAGTGGACACTATCAGATCCATATTTCTCCACCCTAACCCAAAACGACAGGCAACAGGCAGATTTCATTCCCACAAAAAAGTGTCAAATTGGGTGATTGGATTTGTCTGAATGTGCAAAACAGAAGGACCGTGTCCTCATGAGCTGCATTCAGTTATCAGCAGCGGTCCTTACATCCATTAGGGTAATATTCAAAGCAGCTTTGGTTTTGGTAGGAATGTTGATTGTTGCTACAGCTTTAGGATAGTTTAACTTTCAAAGAGAGTAAGCTAATTTAATTTCTCCATGTGTTGGGTTCATGAAGACCTGCCTCTATGTAGGCATGCAGGAAAGCTTAGCCCCCAAAGAGAGCTAATATGGCTAAGTTCCCACTTTAAGGTGCAGTGAAAACCTGCTTAGTAAATGGTGGACGTGGTGGCGTGGATGTGTTCCAGCCACAGTCAAGGTTAAAGGCATACTAAAACTGCTTATTGGCCGAGACTCGTTAATTTTATGAAGGAAAAGGACACCTGTTTATGTGCGTAGCTGTCAGAATGAATGAAACGGCTGCACTTGTGAGATCAAATCATGTATTGTTGTTTGGGAGTATGCAGATTAAGTTGAAGCAGAATACAGTGGGTATTGTATTTCAAAAGTGCTGGTGGATTATGTTACAGGAGAGATCATGCAATCAGTACCTTGTACATTAATTCCTGTAACGTATCCAGGATGATAACTGATTCTATACAAGCTCTGTGCAGTTTACATGATGGTTTTCTTCATGCAGTTACATGAAGTAATGATACCATCTGGTATCAACATGTGAGAATCTAAAATGAATATAAATCAAATTGGTTCTTCACTATATACAAAAGCATGCTTACATGGCAAATGTACATAACAAACATGAATATGAAATGGTAAAATAAGTAAAACACATTAAACACACAGTAAATTACGTGGTAGAATATATTAAGTAGAAGATATTGTCTCTTTTTTGTGTTTTGCATTTCATTAAACATGAAAGACTGAATAACCACTCCCTCGGTCTGTCTGTACTTGAGGGGCATCTTTCACCATCTATTTTTGGTGCTTAGTATGGGTGGGAAAACTCTCTCTCTCTCGCTCCGTGGTGTGTCCAATTAACTCCTCCATCACCGTGGCACTGTTCTCTCTGCTCTCCTGGCATTACATGAATAATCATGAACAAATGTGAAGTGCTGAGCATCCCTCAGAGCTCGCTGCGAGCACAAAGTCAAGGAGCGAATTGGGCAAAGAGTGAAATTTAGTGGTGCTTGGATGTGTATCTTGTGGGTGGGAGGTTCGGGGATGGCGTGGGAGGATTTATTAAAGTTGTCCCGGATATTGGCCAATAACTCCTTTTATAATGTGAGAGAGAGAGAGAGAGGGAGAGAGAGAGAAGAGAGAGAGAGAGAGAGAGAGAGAGAGAGAGAGAGAGAGAGAGAGAGAGAGGGAGGGAGGGAGAGCTGTTGTAAACTTGTAAGCTTCTTACTAGCTGTGATGCATAACATCTATCTAGTAGCATTTCATGTCCCAGGCCTGTCCCTGAGGCAAAAACATTCAAAATAATTGTAGCATCCCTTTTGATTTTTCTATAATATTATTGTTGTGTACAATGTGGAAATGATTTTTTTGTAAAAAGGTGTTGTCAAGTGTGAGATTATCTTCCAAACACCTGGATTAAGACTAGGTGTGCGTCCCCTCCAGGGAGTGCGAAGGACCAGACCTCTTCCTGTCTCTCGGATCCTCATGAGAGGATCTCCCATCTCACTCCTCAGGACAGGCATACCCCTACTCACAGGTTACCATGGAAACCAGACTTCTGAACTTTCTTGTTTTTAAAAGGTATTTTCCCCCAGCTCGTGCCCTAGTTTAAACGGCTGATCATAGAGAAATGGAGATGGGTTGGAGTGTTCAATTATATTATGGGACATCATAAATTGTTTTTTTGTGGTAAAAACTAGTAGAGTTCTGGGTTAATGGCTTCAACTTTCCTCTTATGTCTTCAGTTTGAGTTGAAAAGGTTAAAATGGCATGTTTTTTAAAAATAAATTTCCATTCTGCAAAAGGTGATAAATGTTAACTTGCTCTTAACCTTTTCTCTTCTTGTTTCCTGTTACAGAATGAGAGCTTAATAGACTATGAGGAGTCAGATGGGACGTTTATCTGCCCCTACAACCCCAAGCAAGAAGGAACGGCCATTTTTGCAGGTATGGGAATGTACATGTTAATAAATCAAGATGTAACATGCTTCCATGTTCTGATGTAATGTACTTTCTATTCATTGCTTAACCTATTGCACACGGTTAGATTCTCTGGCTTTGTTAACCTTGATCCAGTCATGTGTCAAAATTTGCCATGAAACTGCATTATCCAAAGGGGTATGGCTAAATTGTTTCCTACAAGGTATTTGTCATTTATTCATAGTCTGTTGTCTATTGTCTGAACAGCAGATAGTGTGGGAGTCGTGCTGCTTAGTTTTTGAGTTGGAAAAGGCCAGCCCGCATATATGTGGGCTCAGCCTACAATGGGAAAATGACATATTATACCCACACCTGTTTTATCATGGGTATGAAATGGCCTTATCATGTCAGGAGACCTTTGGAAGCAGTCATGTTTATTCTTGTCAAAGCATTACAGA
This sequence comes from Arbacia lixula, assembly GCA_963669155.1. Classification (NCBI taxonomy): domain Eukaryota; kingdom Metazoa; phylum Echinodermata; class Echinoidea; order Arbacioida; family Arbaciidae; genus Arbacia; species Arbacia lixula. The sequence goes on from OZ022578.1 coordinate 28,786,463, forward strand.
GCACATACTGGTGGAACATTATATGTAAACAATCTGAACATGATTCGACTGCTGTTTCATTCTTGAATATTTAGATAATGTAAGATGTAATAATTGTTGTTTGTTTAATATAATAGCACCATTATTTAATGTCATTAGTGGAAAACTTCTCGCTATCATAGGTTCTGGTATAAATGTGACACTTCTAACGTATCTCTAGATGTGCTTTTCAGACATTGAAATAGCAGTGTTATGCAATTACACTAAACAGATGTGATACTAATATATTTGATTATGACAATTTGCATTGAAAACTATATGGGGCAATAAAACTGAATATTGAATGGTATATATGTTTAGTGTGTTCTTGAATGCTTGACTTATCATCTGTGTGAATATTTTGTTTGAACAGGGGGCAATCTATATACGGGTGCAGCCAGGGACTACACAGCAAGAGATTCAGTCATCTTCAGGTCTCAGGGTATAGACAATGTCCTCACTACCAAGGCGATGGACTCCAAGTGGCTCAAAAGTGAGTTCTCAAGATTAACCCTCTCAGCACCAATCGATCTTACAATGAGTAACAACTCAAAGGCGATATCCATTGGTTGGTATCAGTGGGGTTAACTCACTTCTGTCATGAATATTTATATAGTGCTCATGAATATTAATGTATATGTCATGGAGTGAGGATAAAAGTTATGGGAGATCTCTGAGGTTAGTTGTTATTTGCAGAAGTCATGATAAATGTGCCGAGGTTTGCAAGTGTTGTTCAGCGGTGGCCAAGCGATGTAATTTAGGTATTGAAAAGGATGATAAATGACATGTTTATTAGTGAAGTGGATAAGGACCAATTTTCTGGATACCCCACCTATATCATCAGCACTATGATTGTAAATTGTGGACTAATACAGCAGTAGCATCCCATGATCTTTGTGATGAGGGGGGAATGTCACGTTCAGCATGTTGGGGAGGGAAAGAGCATGTTTTCCAAAATTGCCAGGCTATGATTCATCAATTCACTGGTGTCCCAACAACGACATTCACCGATGAACCTCTTAGAGATATCATGTGATAGCGATTCAGAGCCAAGACCAGCCGGGTAGTAGGCTATTCTGTGAGTATGTTTGCTATTTGACATACACGTGCGTCATACTTGGGTGGAGCTGATTAACAACCGTTAAAAAGTGCAGGTGGAGATGGGGGGGAAATGTCGCAAGACGCTTGATCGGTGCTCGTAAAACGCGGCAGGATACTCAAGTTTCTGATATGTTGCTGATCATGTGAGGCTGAGCCAAAAGCAGGGAGCCGGGAGATAAGGGGGATGTCTTAAAAAATAGCTTCTGATGTGGTGACGTCAAACGGGGCAGGCTGCTTTGTAACCCTACTTTAGTTCCTTACATGTGTTGTTTCACATTGTGTCCACCCCAACCCCCCCTAACCCCCATCTTCACCTGCTTCTGTGTTCTGTGTTGTTCTGCAGTTCTCTCTAACTTGTGATATCCGGCCTTTGTTGCAGATATTTTTCCAGTCTTATACTTCTTTGTCAACTGTTAAATGTACCAGTCATTCTTTCCCCATTCTTACTTTGTGTTATGAAGATATTTCTACTGCACACAATTTCTACCGATAGAATTTGATTTGAATTGATGATTGCAAACACGCAAATAATATCCAAGGGAATGTGTTGTCATGAATCTGTATCCACTGGCTATACTCACCCTCCTACACATCTCTGCTGAGGCTAGCAGACTATTTCAAAGAACTTAGTGATGGGTGATTTAATTTGTGTGCACTTTTCTGCGCACACTGTCACTCAAGCCAGTTGAGCATACTATAACTTTGCTAAGCAGGGAGGCCTCATGAACTTAAGTAGCAGGGGCCGCGTGAAGAGCCCCACTCATGCCCACCTCACCCATTTCACACGCAGCCATCAGCATGGACAAATTTGGAGTATTGTTTCTTCATTTACCTGTAGATTTAGGTGAACACGAGCTGAATAGGTGAATCTTCTCGAGAATTCAGTAGACGATATTTCCAGATCTAGAGAATGTTGCCAACAAAGGTCTTTATCATGAATATTGAGGACTGTGTGAAACAGATATTTGATTTAAGACTCTTGACTTAAATAGTCCTTAAATTTGCATAGTAGTGATAGATTGGTGTACCCTGGGCATCATGTTAACTGTTTTGACCTCATGTTGACCTCGATGGCCTCTTAAGATGATATTTATTGTGATTGATTGGATGCTCTCGATGCTAATCCCACTAACATGGTCACATATGATCAAAAGTTTGCCTAAATCTTAGCAGGGCTTAAAAGGGCTTAATACCTGAACCTAATCCAGTGATGTAGTATACATGTAAATGGTCTGGAGCCTGGATGGGTCTGAACAGGGTTTAATACCTGAACCTAATCCAGAGACATGATCAGAAATGGTTCTGATAAAGCTTGGATGGGTCTGAACAGGGCTTAATACCTAGCGTTATCCAGTGACATGATCAGAAATGGTCTGATAAAGCTTGGATGGGTCTGAACAGGGCTTAATACCTGAACCTAATCCAGAGACATGATCAGAAATGGTCTGATAAAGCTTGGATGGGTCTGAACAGAGCCTAACATCTGAACCTAATCCAGTAACATGATCAGAAATGGTTCTGATAAAGCTTGGATGGGTCTGAACAGAGCCTAACATCTGAACCTAATCCAGAGACATGATCAGAAATGGTTCTGATAAAGCTTGGATGGGTCTGAACAGGGCTTAATACCTGAACCTAATGCAGTGACATGATCAGAAATGGTCTGATAAAGCTTGGATGGGTCTGAACAGGGCTTAATACCTGAACCTAATGCAGTCACATGATCAGAAATGGTCTGATAAAGCTTGGATGGGTCTGAACAGGGCTATATACCTGAACCTAATTCAGAGACATGATCAGAAATGGTCTGATAAAGCTTGGATGGGTCTGAACAGGGCTGAATACCTGAAGCTCATCCTGTATGAGTCTGAACAGGTATAATCTACATGTACATGCAGTGTTTGTAATGCAGCATGAACGCTAGCAGCGTACTTTTTTTCAAGAACTCTGCCGGCTCTGCGAGCGATGTTTTCTCTCAGTTAAACAGGCAGAACCGTACATCCTGCTTGTTGGCTCATTGAAACATGAAGTGAATATTAACAAGGCTCCCCCATAGCAGCTTACACCCGCACAAAGCAAACACATCGATCTGCAAAAAAACAGGGAAAAGATCAATGATTTATGGCCACGGTGGATAATAGATTTCAAATTGTGAAAGTTTCAGGTTTCACGTCATGTTGTGCCCCTCTTTGTAAAATCAGTATTTATATGTCAGTAATTACATGAAATTCTAAGAATTCTAAGAATTCTAAGAAATATGTTGTTCTGCAGCTGGTATTTACATATTTACAGAACCAATCATAGACTATTGGAAATAGCAGTAAATGATCTTGATACATATATTGCAATGAAGGAACTAATTGCCAATTATGAATTCATTATCTCTTCTCTCCTTTGATTCTAGTACCTGCCTTTGTGAAGTCCTTTGACGTTGGTGACTGGGTGTTGTTCTTCTTCAGGGAAGTGGCTGTGGAGTACACATCCGGAGATGTAAGTTCATTTATTTTTAGTTAGTGTTGTAATTAGATCCCCTCACTGCCACCAAGTTGAATTAGGTGATTTATATGTCAAGTTAGGTGATTTTATCTAGTCAAGAAACAATTATATGGCAAGAATGATAATATTCACGCATGACATATAGCATTACTAATAGTCTGAAGCCATATGATGCAATGATAAGCACAGTATGCTCATTTGCAACTCTAGTTACATGTACCATAGAGTGGCACAGACATCATATAGTCCTAACAGTTTGCGGTAACAAAATCTTAAAAAATCTGATGGTATGCATTTGTATTGTGGTTAGTGGTTGATATTCACTCTTATTTGTTTATTGATATTGGGGTTGAGTCATTATTGTGTTCCATTTTGAGTGTCTCAAGTTCTTGGATGTAATGGTAGTTCAAAACAAGTGCAAACCAGGGTCATTTATTGTACTGTTGAATCATTTTGGAAGAGTCTTGCACTGTCTGTGCATGATATATATGCATCCTGCTCTGCACTCACAGTGTACTGTTCAGCTTTCCCTGAAGACGTCTTCCATTCCACAGTCACCCTGACCAAAACATTTGCACTAACCATTTTAGCACGAAACAATCAAATCTTGCTGGTATCATGAAAGTTTACGATAGGTCATCTGATATGCGGTAATGACTTGTCGCAGAGTGATAAAACAGTGACAGACATGTGTATTTACGAGTATCACGTTACACAACATGAATTCAAATTAAGCAACCTTTGGTCAACTCCTATTCTGTCACGTTTTCTTCCACCCTCTATTTGATACCTGATATCCATCATAAAGTATTTGAATTATTTATAGAGTTCTTTCCTTGTCTAATTGCACATTTGGATGTCTTTACTTTAGAATGAGGTCCTTGTTTGCACTGTTTATTGTTGTGTGACTTAAAGATTTATAGCCATCTTTAGTCAGATGAGACATTGTGCATGTAAACATCAGTCTTCAATGAAGACTAATGTACTTTAAGTTCATCCACCGTGACTAGATGCTATCAGGTTGTATCTGATGTATGCCCTGTCATTCACGCTTGTCAACACCATTCATAGTTTAAAGAAAATTACATAAAGCCATGTTTCTGTACTTTTAACACATGCAATATGATCATACTTATTTGTTATTGGAAAGGGATATGCTTGTATTTTAAAGTGCTTTTTATAAAAACCTGTCAAATTCTGATATACATGTTTGTAAAAAAAGTCTTCAGTATTTTCTAAATTCCAGCTTATCCTGTGTTTATATAAAAAACATGTCCTTCATGTTGATAGAAATTAAATTTGTAGATGAGAATTTAATGAATATTTTATATGACATGTTTGTAGCATAATACCCAAGAAGGCACTTGAGAGACTTAAATGAGACGCTGATTAAATTTCTCAGAATCCCTGCTCTGATATATTTACCGTTATTTCCTAGAATAATGAAAAACAGGGCAAGAAATTATTTATGGCCCAGTTACAGCGAAAGAGGAATATGCATAGTATGCACTTAATACAGTAATGAGTTCACATTATGCATGAAGCAATATTCCATTTGTCACTTGAAAAAGCATTGCAATTTGCCAATCAGTATAAGTGCATGCAAGCCCAGAACTGTTTGGATGAAAGTGTTTTGGACTGCTAGGTTCTCAAGTTCTTACACTTGAGATGCCAGACTGTGCCGTTCATTACTTGGCATACCTGGGTAACCTAATTTATTAGCAGAGAATGTTGATTGCGCGTGGAATGTGACGTGTATATATATACAGCAAAGTGTTACTTGACCAACAGCTCAAAAGTCTGATTATTTTATTTATTGAAGCACTTAAGAACAAATATCCAAAGAAAATGATGTATATACCGTTGAAATGATAAGTTCATCAAAATGAGATGAAAGAAATAGATAGTGTGTATTTGTAATGAGCAGGAATGTGGTGAGGAAACATTGCAGAAATCCACGCTAAATACTTTGAACCACAGGAGAGGAGGTGCTGAGTTGGGGAGAGGGAAAGCGAGGAATGAAAAGCAGAATATTTATGTGGTGAAATATGAAATCAAAGATCAGTTATGGTGCTTTTCCAATCGAGGTACTTTGATGAGTGTGTTTTGATAATGATGAGTGTGGTGCTTATTATTCCTTCTACAATATGTAGTTTTATTTGTATTGTTATTAATATTATCATCATTATCTTCTTTGTAATACAAATCTTTATTTAAGGTAGTATTATCATTGTCATCATTGTCACGATAGGCATTCTTATAATTGTCATCATTATTCTCCCATCTTGATTGTCATTGTTTTGTCTGTACACCTGAATGACTGTCCTCCCTTGTTACTGTGTGTGTTTAGGGGGTGTATTCACGTGTGGCCAAGGTGTGTAAGAGTGACCAGGGAGGAGAATGGATCTCTAACGGCCAGTGGACCACCTTCCAGAAGATCCGTCTCAACTGCTCTTTCTCCGGGGCCTTCCCCTTCTACTTCAACTTCCTCCGTAAGTCATCACTCTCCATGCTCCCACAATGCATTTTTTTTTTTACTAACCTTTGACGGAAACTGCTCCATTAGTATTTTTGTGCTGCACTAAATATTTCCTTTTCCCTTGTGCCACTGTTGTTGAAAGATTTGATTAAGGTTTTGCGGTACTTCCATATCTTGATTATACATTTCGATTTCTCCCGGTGGAGAGGGGGTTAACTATTTCATCTTCTATTTTATGTTACATCTGTCTGGATAGACTATCTATGTGTTGTTGTCAGGGAATAAGGTTGAAATGTCCTTAAAATGTGTAGCATGTATCTCCTCGCATACAAGAGTTGTCATGAGCTCTCTCTGAACACATCGTCCTTGCATCAGTGTCGTCAGCTGCTCGTGGGTGAGATTACCCCAGGAAGCTAGTCAGATGATCAGACAATAGTAGGACTCTCCAGCAGGAACCGCTCAATATGCCTCGCAGATTCATAGATTTCCTCCCTAGTATCCAAACAATGACGATTGAAATTTATTAAGCCCCCTCAAAAACGACATCTCATTGCTTCCTTTATTGTTTTTGAATTCTCTGAAGTGCAGTCTCATAAGCTAAATTTGGTTGATTTGCAGCGCGCTAGTTTTCTGCTTAGATTAACTTCCCAGCCATCCGTCAACAAGCGGTAACTGTCAAATGAAGTGTGCTGGAAAAGTCATCACTTCTATTAGGAGTAGCCATCAGCAAGCCGGCCGCTAATTCCCCTGAGTTCCTTTACATGTCTGCTGTCTGCACTTTCCGCATTTTCATTTCATATCTATCAACCAACTCATTCCTTCTCCCATTAGCGCATTGTCGCATTTTACCGCAACTTAACAAATCGTTTGATATTGGATCAGTCACATTGTATCTTTTGTCCCCCTCACTGTGGTTGAAAATTGATAAAGGCTAAGAATTTGACCAGATGTATTCTGAATTAAAAGCAGCTTTTGTAAATTTCCTTCAATGATGAATTGATTTGATGATTGATCCTGATGTATAAACTTCTGTAAACTTTAATTGTATTTTCCTCTTGTCATTGTGAACTCATGAGCAGTTGACATATTCCATTGTTTATATATTCTGTAATAATTGCTGGTGGGCCTGTAACTGTATAGTAGCTAGGAATGCTTGAGGTTGTTGACAGCTGTTTGAGCTGTGTTGTTCCGTGAATACAATCATGGGACAACTGTCAAGAAAGTGATATTTAGGTAACTTTGTCTGTACATTACCATGATAAATTCTGCATGTGTATTGTACAGACAACAGACGACCGTCAAATAATATTTTATAATGAAAGGAGAAAATTAGTGTCATATACACACCTACACACAGTTTCATATTTAAACAGATATGAAGAAGAAAAGACGTTTACATAAAAAAAGAGTATTGTTCATATGTGCTTTATTGGTAGTGGGTCAGATCCATCAAGTTGATAATTGTTTGATCAAGTACCAGCATAGCAAATTATAGTGTTATCAAGTCCTTTCATAACTCAATATAACCTTCCTAACCTATTTTATCTTTTTGTAACAGAGGACGTCCACATGGTGACCACAGAGAATGACACCCTCTTCTATGGCGTCTTCACAACGGGAAGGTCAGTGTTGAGACAGTTTTGTGGAATGTATATTTCTCCTGAGATTTTAAGATATAGATATTTACCAATAAAGTGATTCCTAGCAGGAATCATTCCTGATCTAATTTGATCAAACTACCTTTTAGCACTGAAGGTGAATTCTTTGTTATTATTTTCTTTATTATCATGATTTTAATTTTGGATATTGTTATCATTGTCACCATCACCATCATTATCATTATCGCTATTGTTATTGTAATATGTTATTCTTATTAATTGTTCTCCCTTCACTACCAGTCATGAGATCCCTGGGTCAGCGGTGTGTGTCTTCAGTCTCAAGACGATCAAGACCATCATGAATGAGGGCGAGTTCAAGGAACAACAGGGAGGGGCGTGGTACCCCGCATCGCCCCCCTCCTCCTACCCCCGGCCTGGCAACGTAAGTCGTCATTATTGGACTCTCGTTTGTTATATTGATTTCATCATTGTTAAAATACTTGCATGGCTGTTTTTCAGTGAGTCCATGAATTCCATAGGTTGAATATGTTCATTAACCAAGATGTTTCCATGGTATTTTCTCAGTGTGATTTAGATTCAATGAGTTTGCCAAGTCAGAGCGCGCAATGGATCACAACACACCCCCTCATGCATGAATCTGTGCCCAACCACGGCAAGGCAGACCCTGTCTTTGACCTCACGAGGGCAGACTTCCGACTGACGCAGATTGTGGCGCATACACAGACAGGCTTAGATGGAGACTACAGGGTACTTTTCTTGGGAACAGGTTGGTATATTCTGCAATCCCTGCATTCAAACTGGAGTCGGATTACCTTGGTAACATAGCTGAATGCTTTGGATTGATGGTACACAATAGAGTAATTGGATGTTAACATAACCCAGTGGGTAAGGCTCATAGTTAGAGTCTTAACTTTACACAACTTGCAACATACATACATGCATCAGACTGACTGCATGTGGCTATGCAATGATTTCTTTATCTCCTTACTCAAACTTTTGAAGTGAACAGACCCTTTGATTCTTGAACCCAGAAACCTATTGGTATATACAGCCATTCGCTGTGATTTTAGAATATTTGAGGTATATGTTCATGTCTCCCTCTGTGTGGTCCCATTCCTGTACATCTTGGTTTGTGCCTATAAATTAGTATGTTGGCCTTTCCTGCTTGTCTGCTTGCATTGGTTTAGACTACCAGTAGAGACAGGTCTTTAAACAAATTTAGATTTCTGGGATGCCATGAACATTTGATCACCTGATACATAAACAAGCATGCATGTGACATGATTATGAAATCAAACATGCTTGAAACTACATGTACCCATGTATGTACCCATATATTTGATAATTTATTAGGTTCATTGCGGTCTGGCATGTGAGGCATGTGATCAGTAATTCCTATTGATGGGCCTATAAAGAGAGTTATGGCCATGCATGTTCAAACTAATTGGACTGTATGAAGTCTGGCAAATTACCTATTAGTCATGACGAGTGTCTGAATGGAGACTAGTTAGGCCAGAATGGCCCATCAAAATCTGCTCCACAGTCTTCTTACATTGTACATTGGATATGATCCATCTTAAAATCATGGCATCTCACTCATGTGTGCAGGAGTTGTTTATAGATTTCCTTTCTTCCTAAGAAAGCTAAGTAAATTGGTAACTGTTCCGGTATGTCTCCATAAACACCTTGTGTAATCTCACCATTCTATAAATGTACTACCGGTACATTAGAAGGAAATTGGACGTCCCATGAAACCAGCTGATAGGTCCCACTTTTTACCGGTTGGTGATGACATCTGACTTCTTACATTTCCCCCCTCCGTGTATCGCACCAGATGACAGCAAGGTGCTGAAGGTTGTCCTGGTTCCGACAGTAGATGGCGGTGTTCACTCGAACTTGCTGGAGGAGATCACGCTGCGCTCCCACGACATCCACGAGACGGTGGTCAACATGGAGATCGTTCCCAACCACGAGGGCAAGGATGTCCTGATCGTGAACACCAATAGCTCCATCTTAGAGGTCCCCCTGCAGAGGTGTACCAACTATACCAATAGATGGTGAGTAGATGGTTGGTGGTAGCCTTGGTTCAAAGCTATGAGTCTTCTTTCTTTTTGATGCACAGCTGCAGCTAATACTAAATCAGGACACATTTATTTGACTTCTTTCCCTCCTTTTCTCCTTTTTTCTTTTTTCTGATATTTTCTGAAGCAAGTCAAACATAATGTTACAAGCAAAGAGTGCATGATAATGATATGCTGACAAAGACAAATAACTCTTTTTTGTGCCAAAGTCACATTTTGTGCCAGGAATAGACATTAATCCCAAAGAGCAACATTTTGTCAGGCACACCAAGGGATGATATATGATACAATATATATATTACAATATGATTGCTTGTTTAGTTTTCATCAAGATTGTTCTATGTTTTATTAATTTAAGTCCCCCTTATTTGTATTTCTTTTACAGTGGCTGTACACAAGACCCGTACTGTGTGTGGAATGTACTCAGTAATGCATGCTATGAGTTCAACGGAAACACCTTGTAAGTATATGCCCATGTGTTTCCACCAGTTCTGATACATATGTCTATAGAAACTGAACAAACGTTCTTTGTGAACACAGCTGTAATCAGTTCGTATGTAAACTATGAACTAATAGCTCTGAGATAACTGATCATCATTGTTATGATGCTAACAAAAAGAAGTGTGGTGATTGGATTTTTATTTATAAATATTAATATAAGCTAGGGGAAAGGAGAAAGAAAATGAAGAAGAAACAATTATTTGGCTCTTGTAGATTTAAAGACAGAATTTCCTTGAAACTGGACAGTAATTAAATATTCAATAGGAGCATTGATGTAAGAAGAATTCTAACTTATGTTATGTTTATGTACCTCATCTTTCTTAAAAAAAGAAGAAATTAAAGAATAATTTTATGTTTTCTTTCCTTCTTTTGCAGCGATGAACAAGATGTAAAAACTATTCAAGAATGTCCAGGTGAGATTTGTTTCTAAATATAACATATATCATATGATACATGTATAATATATAATGACAATATGACAATGATCATATGATATAGTATATAGTAACAATATAACATATTCAGGAATTAATCTTTTCTTTCTTATGCTATTTCATGTTCCGGCATGAAAAAAAAAACAAGGGGGAAAGGGAGGGGGTGGAAGGACAAATGAGTGAATTATATTATAAATCAAGCATATACATATTTAGGACAAATATTCCAAGGGCAAACATATGCAAATATAACCATATCCTAATGGTTAGTTGTTCTATCAATTTCTTACATATATGCCTATGATATTTACCAAAGAAGCAAGTTCGTGCAAAGAAGTCAAGATGAAACAATTTTCTAATGATTTGTTGTCTTGTTTCAATTTCTTCCATATGTCTCTCTTTGCTCCTCATGGCGGACTCTTCATTTCTCTGGTCCGAACACTGCCCTCAACAGATGGTAAGTCCCTGTCGAGTAGACGCAACAATGTCTCGCTTAGTTGCTCACAGGAAAACGATAGCACACAACCAATGCAAAAGCAAATGTAATATATAAACCTCTGTGTAGAGTTTGATCAGGGCCGTTCACACCCACAGAGCATTCATTGCATTGGTATTTGTACTGGAAAATTGCTCACGTGTGAACAAGCCCGTATATATGGATCCTTGCCTAATGATATGATTGTGTAGGCATGAATGTCTCTACTATTGTGATATGCCTTCTTGATGGTGGATATGAATACCACTTGTTATCTATGCATCTTGAGTTATGTGGAATAACTTGCATCCTGTATACTTTCTTCCTCTCAGAAAAACTCTTAAGCCAAATTGGGCTTATTTGAACCTGAAGTATAGTTAGGTTAGAGTCATAACTATTGTGGCTATGACAACCCCAGTGTATAGACTACATTGAGGTTATTTGTTTGTGCGAGGTTTTTATTTAAAATGTTGGAATAGTTTCAGTCCTGTGCAAATAAAAGAAATATCTTTTGAAAAATCGTAAAGAGTCTTCAAAAACTGTTCTCCCAATTTTCACCATATCTTGGGTTGTGTGAGGTTATTAACCAAAAAAATGTATATTTCTTTGCTCTTTTTCAAAACTCAATATGGATCATTGCATCATCATAACTACTGTTCATTGTATACCCGTAATACCATGCTCTGTCATAATATCTCTTGATTCAAATTGTACCATCCTAATGCTATCAGCTCTTCAGCAAATATATGCGTATATACATGAAAACCCACATCTAACACATTATATCGTACATACTTGCAAACCATTGTGAAGCAAGCTGCACAATGCCCATAACCCATGACACAAAATATGCAAATATGTTCAAACTGTACATTCTTTCTCTTCTCTTGTTCACATGCTCATGTTTTAACCCACCAGAAAGTTTGATGTGAAAGCATGCTGCATATATATTCACCTGCATGTTTTTACCTGACATATTCTCACTCATTTTTATTGTCCATCATTTCTTTGGGGAAAAGGTTTATCTATGTATTCAGTTCACCTGAATATTTTGATGAAAGAAATGTGAAATTCAGTATTTCTGTTCCATTTTTTAAGTTTTGAAAATGTTGCTTTGTAACATCTCTTAGAACTGAAATGTATTCATGGTTAATCAAATGTGTTGGTGGTACAAAATGGTTCTCTTTGAATGAAAACATATGGACTTAAATTTCTTCTTTTTATCAAAATGAATGAGAAATTTACTTAAATTTAAGAAAAATAAACATTTTGTTTTCATAATGTTTGTTACCATTGTAACCTCTGCTTAATATTTCAAAGAAAGAAAACAACCTGACAATAATTGGTTTACTGGGGAAAGAAAACAAGGGAACTTTCATATTCAGATTCATGTTATGAGTGTTAAGGAGAATATTTAGGTGATTTAAAAGTGTTCTTGTTAATTGTGACTGCATGTTTTGTCTAACCTCACTTATATTTATAACTTTGCATTTTGGGACATTCTTGAATAACAACTTTAACCATTTGTAGCAATGAATTTACAGCTACACTTCCTTTTCTATTAAGTTGATTATTTTTTTAGTTTTTAATGTTTTCTAGAGGTCATAAATCAACAATCCTCTCTGTTTTGTTGTGGAATGTTGTCTTACTGACACAAACTTCTAATCAATTTAGATTTTGTTTCCCTTTATGATTTTTTTAAACACACAACAAGATATGAGTTTGAGTAGCCTTAAAATCAAAATATTCTTGATTATGACAAAATTTATTCCATTTGCTATCATTAAGTGTATATTTAGAACATTCAGATTTTGCAGTTGTTTTCCTCTTTGCTTACATCAACTAACCCATATGCTTTGTAACTCTCTCTTCACAGGCACACGTTCAAGTAACCTTTGACTGTGTGTTGTCATTTTTCCACCTAACGATGTGCACTCCATCTATAAGCTCATACAGATGTGTCACCCACAATACTGGATCTATGCACCACACTAATACAAGTAACCGTGGTAATAGCATATATCTCTCCACCTAAGTCTATTTTCCCTTCTTCCCTCTTATTACTCATTTACAACAGTGAATACAAGTAACAGAAAACTTGATTGTATGATAAGTGTGTCGTGACACTATCACTGTGTTACAAAGTTTTTTGACCAACTTGTTTTGATTAATGGAAATATAATGAATAACCATTATATCTTTTAATCATTTTTCATTTATCATCCTGTTAGTGCTATTTTTCTATTAGTATTTTCATTTTCTATCGTATGATTATTGTTGTCCTGCCCACGTCCAATTCCTCTCTTCCTCTACCACTCTCTGTATCTGTCTCTGTCTCTGTCTCCTCCTTTATTTCTCTCCCTCTACTTATCCTCATGTCCTACCTCTCCACCATTTCTCAACTGATTGACATTTCTCCCCATCACTCTTTCATTTGACATGTTCCTTCCAACTATCCTCTTCTAGTTTCTCCTCTTCAATTTCCATCTACCTCTGCTCCTGAGCCCACTAAGTCTGCGGCATCAGCGACCGGCCATTTTCACTCTCAGAATCAAAACGAGGCGGGGTGTGAAGGTATTGGTTTCACGTCGGCATCCTCACCTCCTGGTGTTGTTGTTGTAGAAACTTTGCCTGATCCCCTGCAACATTATATAGTATATATACCTTCATGTCAAATCACTCACTCACACAATCCTTGTGGTTGATTGTGGTCACATTGTTCTCACTAAAGCACAGAGACAGGTGTGCCTAGCCGTTTGAAGTATATAGTCTCAGATAGAATGTGGTTGTGATTTACAGATGATCACTTTTGTTTGCTGTGTGATATTTATTTTATTTTATTTTATTTTATTATGAAACAGAATCACTAATACACAAGTATTGGAGATTCTTCTGTATATTTCTTCTTCCTGTGCCATCTACTGCCTTTCATCATTGTAACACTAACTAAAGAATATTTTGCCCTAACCATCATAGACTCTCCTTTCTCTACTGATACCAATACCTTACTTATTTCTTACTTCTCACACAAGCTGCTTTAATATCCTAACACTTCTCTTCTATCCAACCTCAGCCCCAAAGTAGGTTTATCTTTTATTAAGGAAAGGAATTGGAAATACCCCTTTCACCTGCACTTCCTGCAGTGGTGTGATTGTTATATGCACAGTGACTGTTTTATTTTCATAGTATTGGATGTCATTGTTAAGTTATGGTCCTAGTCCTAAAGTGGATTATTGTTAGATGTTATTGTAAGTGTTTCATTTTGTTTTTTATTTTGTTTTATGATTTGATTTGATTTGATTTGATTTGACACCAGTAGTTTTTGCAGTGTTTTTGTCACTGATGTGTCCCTCTAACCACACCCCACAATCACTCCTCCCCCCTGCCCTGCGCATGGTACAGACCCACCTCCACCCACCACCCCTGCGCCAGAGTGTATTTGTGAGACTGATGCGCCCTCTACTGCCAGCTCGGAGAGATACACTCTGACCTCTACCACGACATCACCGTCCACCGCCCTCTCCTCTACGACCATAGGTTTGTCTCTCCTCCTCCTCCCGCACTTTTTGAGTTCTAATTTATCTTCATCGTCCCCCAATTGATTTTGTTATCATCCCAAACCATTATGAAGATGAAATGAAATACTCCATCCTGCAAACTAAGTATAAAGTGGATTAGCATCCTGTATGTAACAAAAAACAACAATGCAATTCAACCATTGTTCATTAAACAAATATTTTTAGATATGTGTTTGTATGTTGTATTTAAGACTGAAGTATTTCTGTCTTGTTGGCCACTTAAATTACTGCCCGAGTGTGTTTTGATTGTAGTCTTATTCCCTTATAAATACATATCCAATTCAATTGATGGCCTCCATATGGAATGAAAGAGATTTTTAATACTAGTGAACAACAAGTTATAAAGTGAAGTGAATAGGAATTATTTGAAACCCCATGTTTGATTGAAATAAATGTTTAGAACACTGTGTAAAGAATGCTTACAACAGTGCATAGATTGGTACACACTGTTAACAACATGTCTTGAAATTCAAAATTCAAAATCAAATTATAAGATGAAAAAATAGAATTTCAAGAAATTATTCAATTGATGTAAATGTAGTTGCTCAATATGATTTAGAAAAAATGAAAAATATGTCACATTAAACAAGTGCCAAAGTTAGTTTATCATATGAGTTCATGCCTTGATGTATTCTCTAAATAGAAGTTAATTGTAATGTATGTTTTCAGTTTACATATGATAAACCTTAACGTGTTCATCAAAACCGTGAGATGTGTGTAGAGTTGTGCATGGTCTCTATGCATGATGCCTGTGACTGTATTAGTGCTTTGTTCTATAGAAAGTTCTGCCATATTGGATTAAAAACCCATCAAGTTTCGTAAAGGAGACATGTAATTGTTACACTTAAAACCATAATTCTGTGGAACTCACAAAATACTGTGATTTGGGAAGAACTTGTATTATTCAAGTCTGACATGGCATTGCTACTGTATGTGATACTTTTGATCCAGGCATGTTTTTAGTGTATTGTCTGAAGTCAGTGCAGGGAATTGACAGCTGTGGCATTGGGAATGTTGCTATGTTAGGCAAGGGCTAAAGTCAAAATCACTGCTTTGATCTCCATTCACAAAAAAAATTAGAAGAGAGTTGTATTTGTTTTTTATGTTTGAAGGGGAGTATGGTTAGTAAAACATTGATATCGCAAAAATCATGTCAATTGAGTAAAATGGAAACAAAACAGTTATTTTATTTTGAGATGTCACGAGATTTCAGGTGTGACATGATAGCTTTTAGCAGTATAGTATGAATGAATGCTTAATGGTAAGTATAAATGAAATAATACTGCACTGACTTGCTGACACAATACTTGTTTGTTTGAGTCAAGTGCAGTAGTCAATATTCATCTTATGATGTGGCAGGTTTAATCATGCTTGATATCTTCTGTTGCATCGCTATAGTGTTTGCTTGTTTTTAGTTATATTTTGTTTTCTTTTTCCGTTGCTTCATTACGTTGTGTTTCCTAGCAGCCGTTCCCACCACCACTCTTAGCACAATGTCGTCTACAATCCTAGATGAGACGACTGAGCCCAGTCCCCCATCCACTACAGGTACACCTCTTTGTCATTCTCCCTTCCTCCTTAACACCCTCAGTAACATTCATTGGTAGTCCCATATCAATGCCAACACCGTTTATTGCCTGTGGGACTAAGGGAGTTAAGGATATGGATTGGTCAGGACCCATAATTATTCTGAACTGTTGTGCCATCATCAACAGTCCTGGTTTTGTTTGATTTTAAGGATGATGTCATTTTGAGATGAATTCTTCATGAAGTCAAAGGAAAATGGGACAGATGGTTAAGGCAGAATGTTTCTTCAATGAGTACGGGTCTTGTTATTGTTACCATGACTATCCATTATCTTAAATTCTCTCTCTCGTTTACCTCCAAATGTAGTCACATGACTACAAATGTAGCCATTTCTGTCTTTTGCTTATAGCTTGTATTTTTTGTCCTTTTCTTTGCATCTCAATAATCTTGTGATATTTCTAAAGTCTTCTTTATTCCTTATATTCTTTTGCTCCTTCATCTCTTGCGAATCTTTCATATGTCTTTAATTTTTATATTAGTAGAATTTTGCTCTATAGATATTAGTTTGATGCCCTTTAGACAAGCCCTACTTTAAGCACTTAAAACAATTTATATTTAGATATGTATGTTGTCATAGCTCAGTATAGTAGCTGTTGTTTCTCCCACACAATATGTTTTGTGTTAAGTGATACCCCATGTTTTGGATTTGGTTGTATTGTAGTGTTTTCCCTTAACCAAATCCATTGAAATAATCTCATTTTAATTGATGACATTTTTACATTTTCCCTCCTTTTTTGTTGCAACAATGCTTCCAAAGGAAATGGTTTGGTTAGTTATCTCTCATGCATCTGATTTGTTTTGCTGTTTTATTTATTTTATATTCACATTTTGGAATGCTTGCGGGTTCAACATATTTAAAATTTGAATCAATTCCATTTGTGATATCCAACATGTTTTTTACCTCTTACACGCTTCCATGGAGGACGCCTAAGCGCCATGTCGTAAGTCACAAACAAGAAAGTTTCAAACTTACTTGAAAAGGGTTTGTCACATTCTATCCTGAGATGGGTTGGAAGTTGTTGTTTTTCCTCCAACACATTGCTATTCATTCATCGCACAGTAAACAACACATCCACACGACACAACCATCAATACACCTTGCTATTAATGTATGCGATGTTACAGTTTCAAGACGGTGTAAGGCTGAAGAGCTGATAGCATGGATGATAATGTAAGTAGGTCTGTTTTTAATGTTTATCACTGGTTCTTTGTGAGAACCATGTTTCATTAACCTACCTGCATTCTCCACAACCAGATGACCATGAGTTACCGGTCAAGACAGCAGAGGGAAGCCATCAATCCTCGTCGTCGTCGGCAACGATGGGTAACAACATCCCTGAAGGCAAGCTTACCCCCTCCCTGTCCCCCTCCACCATGAGCAACGAGATCCCCCCTCTGGGTAAGGCCCCCTCGCTTTGTTCTGCTCTCATCTGGTGGCTGGCCATCATCTCATCTAACACTGCAGACTTTAACCATCCCAACATCATTACTGGCTCAGCTTAGCTCAGCTCCAGTTCTTCATGCAAGCCATCTAATCCATTAAGACCATCAAATCATTAAACCATTCAAACCATTAAACCATTTAAACCATAAGACCATTATAGTCATTTAACCATTAAATCCATTATATTAATTAAATCCATTAAAATCATTAAAGCCATTAAATCCATTAAAATGTCATTAGGCAGAGGTCATCAGACAAGCATGTCTATCGAGTTAAAGCTGCAACATACATTTAGTTTTTTTCATTAAAACTTGCTGTCAATCCATTAAGCTTGTTAACATATTTATGAACTGTTGTCATTGAAATTTTCAAAAATTGTATTCTTCATAGTAAACATTGACTGTGTGTGCTAAGACAATAACTATCATCACATAATGTTATGTTCAAATCATTATGGGTGATTTCATTTCATCGTAATAATGTAGATCACAAGTAGTAAAATGATAACGATTGGAAATTTGCTGGTTAGATAGTGGCCACACAAAATAAGAAGGTAAAATGATTTGCTGCATGCCACCATAATTTCATCTTGATGCTCAGAACATTAAAAAAAATCATTAACTATTGCCTGTAAAAAATGAATTTAAAGGTGTTATGAATGACAAGCTCATTATTCAGCATGCGTATTTGCCTGTTTTTCTTTCAAACTGATTTTTACCAAACATAGAGCTTTTGCTTCCCAAACCCTCCCTGACATCATACAATGCATTTGAAGGAACTATGCTCAAACTCCATCCATCTATTCATGTATTTATAAAGGTTTATACAGGCTAAGAGTGTCTCTCAATTCTGTATTTTTGCCTCAAACCTAACCCCACCCCCTCTCTCTCTCTCTTTCTCTCTCTCTCATTCTTTTTTCACTCCCTCTCTACTTTTCTCTCTCATTTCTCTGTCACATTGCCCTACTCTAATTTCATTTTCATTTTCCTTTTACTAGTTTCCCTTCTTATGCATATCATAGAATTCATTTTAAAAAGAGCAAAGAAATAGTTAAACTAATTTAAAGAGTAATGTTAGGGGGAGTTCCTTTGGTTTTATTGACAACACGTCCTTACTTCACTCTCACCCTCTTTATCTTAATTCTCTCCTTTGGCATCTTGCTCTATTACGTAGTGATCTCTGATGTGGACATTGTACAGGTTGCCACGGCAATCCCTAATCAAGTAGATGGTATCCATGGTGATAAGCGTTTAACCAGACCACATGTGTATGAGTGTGAGTAGCTGGACGGTGTAGCATTGTGCTGTCATGTGTTCTATCTTGCTTTAGTGTCTAGCTGCCTGCTGTGCACACAGCCCAGAGTTTAATGTCCGCTTGTCTCTCTTGCCTGAAGCACGTGGTTATTATTTCTCCCACCTCCCTATTAGAGAGAAGTGAAAAACAAACATGGCGGCGCAAAAATACTATAGGAATTTTTAATTCAATTTGTATCAAATAGAATAACACTTGTAAGAGCTGAGCCTCTCAATTAGAACAGACTTTAACGACAGTACAATTTGATTTGCTAATGAATATCAATATGTAGCGAAGTCAGTACATTTGAATAATGTGAATATGTTAAATTACATTTTTCCCATCAGAGGAAAAAGAATACCCAGCTTGATTCATAAATATCAAGGGTTTAGATCACTTGTTATATTCAGACTCTCCCCTTACATAGTGCTAATACATATTTGTATATTTATATTACTTCTAAAGATAGTTTTCACTTTGCATGAGTATACATGTATTTAGCATGCACAGTATACACACAATATATTACTAAAGCAGTGTGTCCGATTTCAGTTCCTTTGTCAAAGGAGATGAATCAGATTCCAGTGAGAATGTTATTATTTCTATATTTGCATGAAATAATGTAGACACTGGTATATCCTTCTGCATGTAAGTGCTTGCCTTGAATGCAGATGTAACTCTTAATGCGCCACTCTTGCATTTTTGCACCAATAATACGCATGGCACACACATTGAATTTTGCCTGACACAGATAGAGTTTAGAAATAAATGAGGATAAACTTAATTGAAAGTTTTTAAAATATACACATAATTTATTAAAAACATTTACTAAATCAGTAAGTGTGATGGTATGTAAAGTGATGCACCCCTTAAGTGACAAAATGGCATACACACACACACACACGATAGTTCAGCATATGAAACAACCCACACCATGGGCAATAAGAATGACTGGAAAATATATCCATGATGGATGGTCTTGTTACAAGCCTGCAGTGAAGTTGATGAATACAATGCCACCAAACAGAGATGCAAGAACCAGCCAGCGGGGCCATTATCAGTTACCTGGGGTAGGTTTCACGTACTGATGACAACTCTAAGATCAGCTCTTAAGTCTGGATGGCCTCTCCGGGCTTCACGCCTGTCTGATATATACCCTGCAGGGTATGAATGCATGCTCATGACTGCAGCAATCGCTTCACATAGCGGACATTCTCTGTTTGCCCTCTTAATGATAGGTATGCCTATCTCATTGGGTAGGACTGGAGCCTAGATATCGCTGACTTAGAGCTGAGGTTAGAGTTGTCATCGTTACAAGAAACCTGCTCCTGGAGTATTTGCTCTAGTAGCTGTGCTTTCTAGTTCTCTGTTCTTCTCTCATTCATTCCTGTTTGTTCTGTCAGTAAAACAGATGTGATATAGGTTTACTTGGCCCTTCACTTATTTATAAAATTTAGATGGATGAGGAGTGAAGACTTGGAAGATGCAAAGGAAGAGACAAGAGAGACAGGGATATAGACAGAGAGAGACAGAGAAGAGGAAAGATAGCGAGAGGCAGAGAGAGGCAGAGAGAGAGAGGCAGAGAGAGAGAGAGAGAGATAGAGAGGGTGAGAGAGAGATAGAGAGAGAGAGAGAGAGAGAGAGAGAGAGAGAGAGAGAGAGAGAGAGAGAGAGAGAAGGCAGTGGGCAGACAAAATATAAGATGTGCTTATTATAACTTTTGAAATTTGTGTGATACGCATATTAATTTTTATTTGGTGTATGTGAAAATGTGTCTTTTATATCCAACACATTTACATATATCTGATTATTTTTCTTTGCTATCTATATATCTTTTTTTGCTTTTGCTCACCAAGATTGTGATGATGAACCAAATGGTGAACGATTCATTTAATTTCACCCTATTTATATCCAAAACTAACAAGTAGTATCTTCACACTTAACAAGCAAAATGATTTTATTCTATTACATTCCTCCTTGACATGATATATAACATTATTTTGTTGTTTTAATGTACATTGTTGCTTGTTGGTAAATGTAATAAATTTGGAATTGTTGAATTTGTCAATAATGTTCTGTTTTTGTCAACAGTTTTTTAAGACGTGGTCTAAAGAGGCCCGATCTTTCTATCTCACACGATTATATATCACATTATGTAATATGTGCCTGGAGTAGAAAGTGAAGCTTGATATTTTACAATTTCAAATAGCCACATATATGAAAGGCAAACATTCAAAAGCATGCATCCAATACTAGAGTTGATAGCATGTTACATTATATAGTGCATTCATTGGTCTGTATCTATATTACTTTTTGTAATCTCTGTAATAAGAAAGTTTGTTTGAATAACATCTTTAAAAGAGGATATTTGACTGAATTGTAAACTCCTGCAAATGATGTTAAACTCCGTAAAAATACCCTTAACTTTTTTTTACAGTTGAAATTGTGCTCTTTATTGCATTATATTGTTGTGCACTGTTGTCTTCCCCTGTAGATTGCTTATGTAGGTGATTCCCTGGACCATATTCCCCCCTTGTCTCCATGTTTAACTGTATTTCTGTGTTGATTAGTTGGTGGGCATGTGGTCTTACTATTTTTTGTCCTTTGACTCCTTGCTCGCTTTCAAACCTTAGACCCCAACAAGAGCTTCAATCTGATGGAGGAGGGAAACGTCTTGGTCTTGGTCTTCCTGATTCTGGGCTGGATCCTGTTTACCTTCTGCGGTATGGTGGTGCTCTACCAGTGCTACAACCAACATCACAAGGGTATCTATCAGCCTACCACCACAGATGATAGCATCTTGAGTGCAAGTAAGGTTTCTCTGATCCCCCGTCCCCCCCACCCACCCACCCTCCCTGACCCCTCCCCTCCCCCCCACTACCCCCCTGCCCGTGCCTGGCATGCCCCTGCTCTGCTGTGATTGGTTGCCGTGTTCAGCTTTCGGCAGTGGCTTCTCTTCATCCATCCTGTCGCTTCAAAAATCACCAAACAAAGAAGACACCACATGTCGGCTATCCCACAATACCTTGCTTTTCCTGCTTGATAAATCCTGATTCCTGTCATGGGTCAGCACATTTCTTTAATTAATAAGAAACTTACTCCCACTACTAAACACTCATAGTCCCATGACAATCACTACACAGTTAACTCCCTTTGGGACTAAGAGCGTTAATAGATCATACATACTCAATTCAATCAGCCATGATCATACAAACACAATCATTATTTCATTGAAAGCTGCAAACTCCTGAAGATGCCAATCCACTTAAGTCTGGTATACACCATCAGTATCTTAAAACAAAATCTCTCAGACTCTATCTCAACACCCCTATCTATACAGGGAAAAACAGAAGAGAATCTCCATATATCACTACATTTCATATCAAATCATGAAGGGTCCATCTTGAATAGAATACACTGACATGGTTCACAGGGTTTGCCTGCCATTTCCTCTTGATTCTCTCCTTCACTCTGCATTGTGGTACACAGCACGCCATCTTGCCAGGGGTCACCTTCAGTTAAGCTTTACCTGCACTCATTCTGCAT
The DNA here is from genome assembly GCA_963669155.1 of Arbacia lixula. NCBI lineage: Eukaryota > Metazoa > Echinodermata > Echinoidea > Arbacioida > Arbaciidae > Arbacia > Arbacia lixula. Next base: position 28,809,115 of record OZ022578.1, read on the forward strand.
CATGTGACTATGTCATGTGACCATGTCATGTGACCATGTGAAACCAAATACCAATAAGTTGCCAGAAAGGATGCACAAAATTAATTGTGATTTTTTTTTTAACTGTATGGCAGTGGTATGACTTCTGGCTTGGATGCTATGGTGCACCTCCGTTAAATTAAATTAAAGCTGTTAGAATAATTTGTGTCAATGTTTGCTATATTCCAGATATATATTGCAGATCGAAATTGGTTAAAATCCCTATTTGTTTTATTTGGCAACTTCTTGGTTTTGAGACGAATGGTCACATGTTCATGTTTCATTCTTTGCGTGCTATTTTGTGATATTCATCTTAATTGGGTCTTCATGGTTTTCTCTAATCAGTAGGACTAAAAGCAAGCTAGCATACACTTTTATGGAGTGGGGTATAGTTCAACTTTAAACTTCAGGTTACAATGAAATGTGAATATGATTAAGTGTCTTTAGGTAGACTAAATCAACTGAAATGAAGTTTTTGTTTCTGAACCTTAATTAGATCGTGGGATGTACATTAGGGATGCTCATGATTTTGTGCTTTCTCTCTTTCAAAAATACTGGTGAAACTCCCCAAGTTCTCTTTTATTTTAATGCTGATAGATTGCTATAGGCTATTCTGTTATAGTACTAATCTATTCAGGCTATCTATAGAACAAAAAATCCTAACACATAGTTATTACCAAAAACTGTCATTTTTAAAGTAGGCAAACTCACATCTAGGTTTATGTGTCATTATTCACACGTTTTCCATTTCTTTTCTTTTCACCTTGTCTCGCATATCTGTTTGAAATTGTCTGTAAAATGGTTGCGTTCATGTTTGCACACACTGATGTTAACAGAACCCAGATGTTTACCTAACATATAACCCAACTCCTCTCCTTTCTCCTTCCCCATATTTACGCATGAGACCGGTAAATAAACATTCTAAGATGTTATGATTTATTGTGAAACTGTCTAATTTTGATATGAATTATAGGAAACTGATTTTTTTAAAGCTTTTATAACATACTCACCATTAATCATTGTGTTTGTGTGCCTTTGTTTGGTGCAAAGTTTCCTTCTAAATAAAAAGAGTGCTATCAGAGTATTAATGTCCAATCAGGTGAAATTCTTCAGCAATCTAATTAGAAATAGGATTAACAAGATAGTATTCAATGAGCGATCCCTTCTGTAGTTATGTTAGATTTCTTTTGTTGTTCCAAACACAACCTTGTAAATGAAACTTCATGGCCTCATTGCTTGTGTGTGTGCAACCAATGCTAATAGTTCTTGTCCTCTTACATAACTAACTTTGGTTCCAATACTCATGTCATAAATTGTCCTCTCAGAAATTTGTTATCCCTGGTTGGAACCACAACATCCTTATTAAGATATTTTTAAGTTATCGTTTGAATATTGCACATAACTTGTCTTGTGATGTTTACGTCTCTCTCTCTCTCTCTCTCTCTTGTTCTCTCATTGTTTCCACAATGTAACCACTCTTCTTCGCTAATCAATCTCCCATCATGCATTGCGATGCATAACTCTTGACTGGTATGTGGTAACTAACACAATCCTTGTCTTACATGTTGTCACTCTTGTTCTTTATTTTCATTTGCACCATATGCTTAGAAACGAGTCCTTGCTTGTAAGAATGCTTTCAAATTTTTGTCAAATATTTATTAATAAACATGGTATTCTGATGCCAGTTTTAAAGAGTAGTGTATTGTTCAGATTTAGTTTTGTGACTGTATTCTTTTCTCAAACATGAACTTCTGACGTGTGATGAACTTCTCAATACTAAGAGAATTATTTCAAATTTTATGGTATATATGGTATATGATCAGCACCATATGCAGTAACACTGTTGGCATATACAAGATAGCTCGCAACTTTATTATCTCTCTTGTAGATTTAAAGATGGTTGTGATTTTGTCTGGAGAGAAAAGAAATGGATTTTTCTTGTGCAAACAAAGTATACATACTATTACAGTGTGATGAAGAAATCCATTGGTCTTTCATTGGATGTACATGTATACATACCTTGGGATACCTGTGAAAAGTATGTTATTAAACAGATCTTGTGAAGAAAAAAAGAAAGACCTTGAAAAAATTGAAGAAAAAGGAATCTTTAAAGATTTCTAGATGAGATGCCTTCTTGGTCTGGTTATGGAACTTGATGATAGAAATAGGTTTACTAGCATTTTAGAAAGATTTTTTCCCCCAATATATTTTCTCAAGTTATCCATTCATATTTTCCTGTGTCCCATGTGTACCATGTTTCATCCTTAACCTTATTATTCACCTTGGTCAGTATTTATTTTAACATTTAAGTGGTAAAATGGTGTAATTGTCTTAATACACACAGGTTTTGTCTTTCTGGCTGTCTGTCTCTCTATCTCATTTTTCTCTCTCCTCTTCCTTTCTCCATATCCAATCACTCTCTTATATCACCTGGATATACTAGTGGAATTTATCAACTATCAAATTCGACACCCTTCTTTCAGTTCCGTTGTGGTTCACTTCTACATCTGGAATATGATATTATGATATAGAGAAATAAAAACAAGATCATGGCCCATTTTGTTTCCCCATTGGTGATCAGAGAAACCTTTTATTTCTACTCATTATCATATGTGTCACTATTTTATGTTGTTATAATCAATTTTATTTTTGTTTAGACTTTTGTTTAAGTGTGGGATTAATATTATTTTATTTGTGGGATCATGAGTGAAAAATATTGCTGTGGGATTCCAGGAGAAATACATTGTGATAAAGCTTTCATTTTCTAATTTGATATGTTGTAAATATATCAATTTTACTAATTCTTTTGCAGTTGTTTTGCTAACTTTGATGTGACCTACCCTGTTTCAGTACTTGAAGTATCTGTGGTGTAGCCCCATTGTTTTTAAGTTGATGAATAGTTGTAAAACATTTTTTTAAATGTTGTTATGCAGTGTGTTATCATTTATGTGTTTGTGGTACGCATGGGAAACAAAGATTAAAGTAAAGAATGGATATCTAAATACAGAAAATTAGAAGTCACTGCTTCAGAAGTTCATGTTGGTTGGTTGAGTCATTCATTGAAATCTTTGTGGTACAATATCTTAGTTGTGTGTATTTTTCCAGCTTAATTTATATTGTTGTAATGTCTTACATTACCTATTATTTATTTATTTGTTTAGTTGTATTAATCCTAGGAGATGGTGTATATACTCTTTATATTAAGTGAGTTATCTGGGATGCTTAATCAGTGAATTGCATGCATTCAAGCTTATGTTGATTATTGCATGTTCAATCCATGCTAAGTGAGAGTATGCTTGACCAAATTTTGATAAGAAATGCATTGATATTTAATTGTATGTACACTTCTCTCATTTCAAAGCAGGTTTCAAACAATTAGAAACTTAAATGATTGTTCCAAATGACAGAGTGTCATAGAATCTGAGTGCTAAATGTGTTTATGTCTCTTGTTTGTCCTCCAGACATGAAGACCAAGGTGCAGAAAGACCACCTCTCTACCCCAAACCAGAATGGAAAGGTGGCCAATGGCATCCCACAGGAGGTCCCGTGGTCGCCCCCCTCCCGTGCCACCCACACCCCTGCGGGACGGGAGAGAGACTCTCTTGGACCAGTCAACGGCCACAGCCTACCTAGGCGGCCCATGCCGGTTCCCACGCCCGTGGTACCCCCTGCCTACCGGTCCCCGGTGTCATATGCTCATATGGGGTCTCTCCCCAGCCCCGCCCGCATCAACAAGTACAACAAGAACAACACATTCAACAGCCTGGACCGGCACCGGAATCCGCCCATCCACAACGTTTACGTGGAGCACCCGCGTAGCCACGCCCATCCTCCGGACCTCTACTTGCCGTTTGGTGGGGTGGGGCGTGCTATGACGGCAGAGGATCGGCGGCCATCGGGGGCGTCGGACAGCGAGATGTACGATGATGACGTCTGGCAGCCTAGGATGGATGGGGAGGAGTTGGTATGACTCTTGGCAGACGGCTGCCTCATGGCCACACCCCCTGCCACGCCCCTGGCCTCAACCCCACCCTCTCTGCCTTCTCCTCCTCCTCCTTCAGCGATGACTGGCCAGCAGGCGTAGGGTCCACACGGCGGAAAGCAGTACTCGACACCAACACGGACCCTGCCAGCCAGCCAGCCAGCCAAGGACCAAAGGAGCACGACACCACAGGGGAACCACACCACAGGTGCACAACACCACAGGAGCTTGCCTGACCAAGGCCTAGATACAGAACAGTACGGCCTGGTGTCAGGGGTTCGCATCCATCGTTTTCAGGCCCTTGATATGATACAAACCAAAGTCGTGTTCCCTTGAGACACGATTCTCTGTGCACAGTTAGGATTCCTTGGAACCCAACCTGCATGAAACATCTAGTAGACCTGGAGGGGTGTCAGTCAATGCTGGGAGGCCCAAGAATGGCACACAGAAGACTCCTGGAGGAAGTCTGGATTCTGAGGGAATGTGGCTGTCCGTGCTGATGTCCCTGGCCCAAGTATTAATGGGGTGTAGCCTACAGGTAGCTGTTGCAAGACAGACAGAGACTGTCAAAGCATATTTATAAACAATCCACACTCGTGAATTTTGTGGCTTAATTCTGTGAAACCGCCAGTGAAAATTATGATGTCATGAACGCTTTTTGTGATGAGATTGACAACAAAGCCATTGGATGTGGCTCTTGTTTTTACTATGGTGAGGGACTTGGAGAAGTTCCTCAAGTCTACGAACATTCCATTGAAAAGAGGAGTTAAGAAAATGGTTAAGAATAAGGTCTTGAATGATAATTGCTCTGGGCTTAGTGTGACTGGTTACTATTTGTATGTGTCGTCACACAGCCCAGCACAGTCATGCTAGATTAGGAGCAAGTTGTGTAACTTGAGATTGATGGAGTGTATCTCTCTGTGAGAATTAAGAATTGCAGGATCGCTGCAAAATATCTGGAATTCTCAGAGAAAGAGCTTCGTCCTCTGGACGAGAATAGTAGAGAATCCATGAGAGCAGGAAGATAATTTATCACATTACTACATTTCCACCAAAGAATTGTATATCTTCCCACTAGGATTTGAAATTTGATAACTTGAATCAAGTTTTTTAATGGGAATATGTACATATTCATGTTTCCCAGATAAAAGTCTTTTTGTCTCGGTGAATACATGTCATTCTCTCATATCCATACTGCAGTTGACGATTCTTTGCTTTGTGTAGGAGTCATGAAATGACTGCTGTACAGTTTTTGTGTTTAAGCAAACGGCCTCGATAGCTGCATCATGGTCATGTTTAAGAGAGGCTACACAGTATCAAGATGTTTTGTTCAATTGTTTGCTTAAAAACCTCTTGTTCTTTTGCTTTTCACTTCCATTCAATCCTTCTCATTCTGGTGTAATTTAAAATACACGCATGAATTGAGAGTAAGGTCACGAACTTAAATTGTAAAATTTGTGTTTTTTGTACCAAGGCAGACTTCTTGTTTAGAAAAAAAATGCTGTAGTACGTAGCTTTAATAGAAGAGGGGATGAGTGCAAATATGAGTAGGTTAGTGATCTAACATAGAGAGACCATGTACTGGTACATGGTAATGTAACTTGTGTGAGTACCGCGTTCACTCGACAGGATAGTAGGTCGCAGCGTATGCGTGTTGGTTGTCAAGGTGATGTAAGGCTGTCCTGCGAAGTTGGTGTCGGTGTAAACAATATTTTCATAAATTCAATAATCGCATCTTTTTCTCCTCTCATCCCATCAGGCTGGCCCTGTTTGGTAGATTGAACCAAAAAATGTTGTTTTGGGCTAGGAATTCGGCAAACAAAATCAGTTAATATTATTTATAAAGACAAAATCTGTTATGAAAGTCTTCACTGAAGCTCTATTCTATTGTATTACGAGTCTGCTTTACAAATCAAATATCATAAGGATGTGTTTGAATAATTTAAAATGGAAAACAGAAGTGTGTTCTTCAAAACCGTTTTCATCTATTTGTGGTCTACACCGACAGTCCAATGACAGCCTTACAATCATGATCAGTTGCACGTTCATGCAGATTGTCTGCAGATACGAGCTTCTGTGTCTGTGAGTGCATACATGTATGGGACGCAATGTACTTCAGTGTTAATTCTGCACCTTATTGAAATATGTTTCAAGCTACCAGTGTGATAAAAAAAAAGTAATTCATGAAGAAAACATATTTATTTATAAATAGATTTGTTATCACATTGTCAAACATTGTATGCAATGCAGATGTCTAAATATTTTCTCGGGATTGTCCAAGTAACTTTAAAGCTATGCAAACTAGTATCAATGTATAAAGCGTGTACATGAAGAAAGTGAGTCTGTTTGATCTAGAAGGTGGATTTCATTTGGACATCTTTATTTGCTGCAGAAATGAAAGGATTATTAAACAAGTGATTCTGCAAAAATGTTCTATAGAAAAAAAACATAAACAGAGAAAAGCACCGTTTTTTGTTTGTACAATTAGCCAGATTTGTGCTTTGTTCCATGCAAAAGAAACATTTTAGGTAGTTTCAGTTTGAATTGAGGACATGGTTTTTCCACATTAATCCCCCAAAGCAAATTTAGTTTTGTTTCAGCTTGGATTATTTCAGCAAAACATTGGTCATCATTAGATAAAAAGATAATTTTTTGTTTTAAATTCATTAGAAAGAGGAAGTGACGCCTCGAAGCAAAACCTGACCTTCGATAGGCGATAAATATGTTCAGCTGATGTTTTTTGTTTTTGTTTCTGTTCTATTCAGCAGTATTCACTGTGACATTTGTATGCCACAAATAGAACAGGGTGATTTGCTTGAAATGTGAACGTGGCTGTGACTGCTTTCTCTCTGTTTGTGAGAGGATAATTGTGTGATTTTAATACACTAATAACATATACCAGACACCATGTGCACTGACCACATATGATATCTTTTAGATGATTTGAATTGTAACTGCCCTACTTTTATTGATCCCAAGCAGACCAGTGACAACTGACCATTCATGATGACCTCTTCTTAATTAAACACAGTCGAAGATGTAGAAGCAAACAAAGTTTTTAAATATTGGAGAGTGGGTGACTTCAGGTTTAGTTTTAGTGTCAATTTGTGCGATAGTGTTAATGTAGCACTATAAGGTTTAGTGTAGTGTTGGAGTCAGTGTTAGTGTTAGTGTCCAGACTGTGCAGTATTTAGGTGTGAGCTGATATTTTTCACATTGTGGCTACTTTAACAATTAGGAGTAGCCTCATACCCTGTGGTCAAAGTAAAAAAAAATGAATTAAATTCAAGAAATACTAAAAAATAATACAAAAATAAAAATTTAAAAAACAGTAGTCTTGCTACCGTCTAGTTTGTATATTACACTAATGCCAAGCCTGAAAACACCCATTGATTATTTGATTATAGATTGGCACACAGATACAGATGGAACGCAGTGGTGTTACTCATCATCTGTATGGTTACTTTTGTCTAGAACTTTTTAAGTTGTTAATTATTTTTGTTTCTTTTTCTTACTCATGAAAGAAATGCCAGCAAAAAAGAACAAGAAAAAAGATTTAGTCATGCCCAGCTCAGTGGTGAAAAAAGAGTTTCCTGTTTACATGAACAAAGCAAGGAGAAGCTTACACTCTGCACGTGAACAAAGAGTTTGGTCAACACTTCGAAGAAAATATAGATCAGATGTTCTCCAAAAGCAATTTAGTTTTCAATTTTGGTTTATACAGTTCCCAGACCTAGGTTTGTTGTCACTGATGCTTTCTGTTTTAGAGTAGGGTAGATAACCATGCTGTGTTAATTAATGAATGCCATTTAATGGTTGCCAAACAACGAATATCAATCCAAATATGGTATGGTATGGTAAGGTGGTGGGTTTTTAGAATAATCATTTAGTCTTTTTAAAGAGGTTTGTAACATCCATTATGAGGGAGTTTCGAGAAAATATTAATGCGATATTTTATATCTAAAGTTACACAGATGTTATGCATATTTTGTATAAAAATGGTGCAAATTATTTTGTGTTGTTTGTATATGTGACATGTTTGAGCATCAGACTCCCATGAAAGATGAATTATGTGCTCAGTATATACGTATTCTTTGTACAAAGTGTTCACATTCCAAATGTTTTGTAACGAAAAATTGCTTTAAAGGCAACGTATTTTACCAATAGTGGTGGCTTCGAAATGTTAGATATCAAGGCTTTGCACAGATGTGACCTCAAACAACGCAATGTCAAGCACCATTTTACTTGAAAAGAGTAATTTTCATATGATTGAAAATTTGACCTAAATTATTACAGTGATGCATTCCCCATTTTGTTCTTTAACATGTGCACACTATCAATTTTTGCTTTTGAGACTACAATGCTGTTTGTACAGTATGTGTTCATTATTGAAATGAAATATGTTGATTTGTATTCACTGCCATTCTTAGTTCTGTGCAAATTTCTGTATTTTAGAAGCTTTTCTTTTTAACAGCACTCATACTTGTATATTCATATTTTTAAAAATGCGAATTGTGTGTCTCAGAGTATGAAGTGTCGGTTGAGAGCAAGAAAAAAAATACTCATGTGTTCTTTAATCGACATAGGTAAATATCTCATGTTGATTGTACATGATGGCCATATTTTATTTTTATTTTTTTTTTGCTTTTAGCAGATACTGTAGTTTCCATGCTAGTTTGCTTTTATGTTCACCAGTATTATATGCCTTTTGTCTTTCACAAATCATCTGTAGTCCAGAAAATAGCGCTGTACCCATTTGCATCATTACACATATCATTTTCATGCTTTTTCTCTTTGAGTATTACAGCATTTTTGTTTCCTTGTTTTAATAACTCTCATATTTAGACAATAAAGTTTCAGCCTAATTTGCACACCTTCCTGCCAAGTATAGGAGAGAGGCATTTTGTTCAATCTTCGCAAACAAATTACATGAGCAGGATAATTACAGATTTTCTGAGGTTGCTGCTGGTTAATTTTGGCTTACGCAAGTTACGTCATCCACAAATTAGAGAAACAAAATCTGGATATTCATATGCTGTTAATATTAAAAAGCTGGCCAATTAGGGTAAAGGAATATTGTTTTGTCCACCTGAATTTTATCTGTCTTCCACTGTAATTGCTCTCTTTAGAAGTTCTGAAGAGTTCTTTTAATAGTTGAATAGTTCACTTTAGAGTTAGGTTACTGTATTGTGTGTCTAATGTATGGTTCTACTTTGAAAGTTTGCAGCATTTTCAGAACAAAATCTACCAACTGTGCATCTTTTTGCCACTCTTCTCTAAACACTGTTCTTGGCACTAGTTGTAAAAGCTCACAAATTGTTTTTATCTCAGTGTTTTCATTTTGGAGATGATTTTTTTTCAGGAAAAAAAAAGGCTTGGTGGTTAGGAGGTTCTCACAGGACACATCTTATAGTACTAGACTAAAATTATCAAATCATTTGAGCTGCGATGGTATTCAAGTTATGTTTTTTAAGTTTCGATGGTATTCATTATGTAGATACTTGCTGAGAAATGTATGTTATGTAAATGTCAATTTGTTTTTGCTAATTTTGTCTTTGTTTTTAATTTGCCAAATGTTCTAAAATTACCATTTTCTGTTCCCAAAAAAATTAAAATGAAGAGTCTACGTGAGTGGCCAGGATGAGAGTTATGAAGTGAAAGGTATATTTTTGGAACTTTAAAAAGGTACCAAAATGTAAATGATAGAGAATTATTGAATATTGTGTACATAAGAATTTAAGGGAATATTATGAAACATTGTGAAATGTATTTGTTGAGATGTAACTCACATTAATTAGGTTTATTTTTATACCTCTGCAATGTTAAATACTGAATCACTGACAGCGTCCTTTGTGTAAGAGTTTGGTCCGATTAGTGATCACACATGATTTCAAACATGCGCAGCTTGCTTTATAACTCAACTTCTTGTACATGCATCCAAAAGGTTCTAGCAAGAAGTCGGTCATAAATATGCAATGAGGCGTATGTTTTAAAATCTCACCAGTTAAATCTGTGCACTGAAGACATATAGGATTTGAAAAGCCATGGTTTTTGTAGTGATGTAGAGACTGTCTGAGCCTCAATATAATGGAATTAACTTCTGACGTTATCTAAAACTCATCTTAGATAGAAGCGAGTTTCTCGTGCTGTCCCCAGCACACCTCTGTTTCTAACATGTTTGCTTCATCTTGTCCTGTTCAGTTACTCTATGATACACAGTGTACGTACATTGATGGCCACAGAGGTGTATAATGCCCATCATGTACAGATGCAAAGCCTGATTTTTTTCTATGTTATTGCAATAAATGCAAAAAACTTACAAAAATTACAGAAAATGGTTCATGTTTTTTTTTTCTAGACTGGTATTACAGGAGTGATTGAATGATTGTGATGAAGGGAGTTGAGAGATGTTAGGAAGAGAATATAAAGAACTTTGGAAGATGGACAGAGTGAGAAAAAGAGAGGGGGGTCTAGGGATGAAGAGGAAACAAGGATAAGAGTAGTGAGGGAGAAAAAGGGGTTTAAATGAGTAAGAGGAGTAAGAAAGATCAAAGTGATTGAGAGAGCCTGAGATTGAGAGGAAAACTGAATTGAGGGAGAGTGACAAAAAAGAGGAGGGGTGCGCAGAGAGAGGAGAGATAGGAGAAATGGTGGAGAAAGATGATGCATGAAAGAGAGGCGTTTCTTCTTCATCAACATCAAACATTTTCAAAGGAAGAAGTACCCTCATTTAGCACATGACATAAAAAAGTTCCCTCCATAACAAAGGAGATGTTAAGGAAAGTTTCTAATGATGGATTTTTTTTTTGATTGAAGCATGCATCCAAAGTCCATTCAATGGACTCACAAAGACAAAAAATACTTAAAAAATCAAATTTTATAAGCACATCAATGCAGACATTAACACCTGAACACACATCTGTCATAAATATTAGATTTTTAAAAATACATACAGACTGTAAAAGGATAAATCCGACTTATTCTTTGAAATATAATTGTTCTTACATATGCAGTGTATGTAAAATGGATCGGGGTAGTTTAACCCCATGCAAAGCAAAAAATGGTTTAGGCTGTTTGCTTCATGACTTCAGGCTTGGAAAGTAACCTCACAAATAAAATAGTTTTGGGCCTGACATCACAGTAATTTCAGTATCACACAAACGTGGAAGATTATGCCATGGTACAGTAAATTGAGTTTGCATTCAGCCATGAAACATTCATTATCTCAACTACCCAAATCAACGAACTCACACCAATACATACAACTTTAAAGAACACTCGGGTACATCCTTTGTAATACAAAGGCATATATCAGTTTATTCATGTAAAATATTTCATTTGTATGCATTGAAATAAGCTCATTACAAAAGACATACATTTACTGCTGTACATTGATCTTATATCTTATCTACAGACACATGGTTAATTGCACACCTACATTTATAGATGACCATGAAATATGAATCATTAGGTGTGATGTAATACTGTGTCACTCAACAGATGTCTTCTTCTCTCGATTAGCATGTAGTGCATCCTGGGGAGAAGTCAACATTTTTGTCAACTCTCATAAACTAAACCAATATGTTGTTAATTTTGTTATTTATTAGTATTATTTACCCAGGGTACATGTAGCCCCTTCAGTGGTTAAAAACTGTTCTACCAGGGGGCCCTGCTTTGACATTTTGACATTTAACACAACATGTTTTACAAACAAATAACATGCAGTTAATGCAAAGTTGCTCACAAATTAGTAATGTCTCAAAAAGAATACACTCCTTTTAATGAATCAAGACTGCCAACAAGTCCTCTCAGTGCAGAGGTATTATGTCTGATAGCTGGTTCATAGTCATTTCAAAAAGAGAGTTGCTCAATCTTTCTTTCTACATACAATGCTCTGTCAATTACATGAAAACTTTGAAAGGGTCAACCCTTGCTCTATGACTGTGTACATTTGTTGATAATATATCACTCATACCCAGCTAACCCCGTTCACTTTCAAATGTTGAAGTCTGCACTAGGTCATGGCCGTGATTTATCCAACACAACTAACTCATGGCTGCATGCTCCTTACTTTTCAATAATATCAACTATTTTGTTAATCATTGATGAGTGATATAAAACAATTAACATATGGGCTAAAGCCTCGGGTAGTGGTAATTTTGATCCCACTTCAGTAATAGATTTACCAGGTCACAGCAGCCCATAGGTTGGTTGTATATCAACTACACATGACACCAATAATATTCTTCTATAAATCTTTGAGTGCCACATGTGACTTTTTTTCAAAAGTTTTTTACACATAGAGCGAGAGTTTAATCAGCAAACAGAGGGGTAAACAGTTTTCCTTCACGATTTGAGTACAAAGTGCAAAATATTGTACGTAGTCAATGTTTATTAATATGTATCACTCATATAATCTGTGTATGGGTTATATCAGTACAAAATATTTATGGAAGGGTCAACTTGGCAGACTGTCCCAGCATTAGTCTTGGTTCTAGGCTACAAGCTGGTTGCATTTTATTTCTCCTACAGGGTAATAACTACTGAAGTCTAGACACCAGACTAGCTTTGATGCTCCCTCAATCTCCAGAAGAAGAAGTAGTTCTGTGTCTAGACTTAACCCTCTCAGTACCGTTCATTGTTAGGTCCATATCAATTACAACACCATTTGTCACCTATGCAGGAGAAAGAAACAGCCCGTATTAAACGTCCTAAAACCTTGGCAATCTAGCTATGTCTGTATGATGTCATCTCTGCAGCGAGCAAGCACATTAGTCCCATATATACGGTCTATCAAGAATGAAGAAGCATCTCTGATCCTCAGGATTCTTGGAGGGAAGGAACATCAGCTGAGGGCATCCAGCTGGCCTTGTATCGTCTCCAACTGGCATCAAGAGAATAAAGCACAAATAGGTTTGAGGTTTGACAGAGTTTGAGGTTCATGCGAATGGTGAGCAGCGGTTCAAGTCAACAGTTCAGTTTTCATCATCAAAACTCTTTCATGAAATGTTGCTCTTAAGTGAATATATTTATGAATAATTAATGATTTTAATGTAGTTTAAAGAGTTGAACTTCTCAATGCCCAAGTCTGTAGATCCACCCTTCCCCTCCTCTCCCTATTCTCACCTTCTATCTGCTCTTCCCTCTCCTCTCCCCCTCCTTTACCGGATTATTATAAAAGGAGTAGAGCTCTTGGTGGGTGAACCCCATGCAGATCTTCTGCGAGCCGGAGTCTGTAGCCCCACCTCTCCCCTTCCCTTCCTTTACCCCCCTCCTCTTCCCTTCCCATCCCTCCTCTTCCCTTCCCATCCCTCCCCTCCTCCTCCCCAACCCCTCCTACCATGTTTTAAAAGGAGTAGAGCTCTTGATGAGTGAACTCCATGCGGATCTTCTGCTAGCCGGAGTCTGTAGCCCCACCTCTCCCCTCCCCTTCCTTTACCCCCTCCTCTTCCCTTCCCTACACAACCCTTACCCCCTCCTCTTCTCTTCCTTCCTATCCCTCCCCTTTTTCTCTCCTCCTCCTCCCCAACCCCTCCTACCTGGTTATAAAAGGAGTAGAGCTCTTGGTGGGTGAACTCCATGCAGATCTTCTGTTTGCCCGAGTCTGTAGCCCCACCTCTCCCCTCCCCTTCCTTTACCCCCCTCCTCTTCTCTTCCTTCTTATCCCTCCCCTCTTTCTCTCCTCCTCCTCCTCCCAACCCCTCCTACCTGGTTATAAAAGGAGTAGAGCTCTTGGTGGGTGAACTCCATGCGGATCTTCTGCTGGCCTGAGTCTGTTGTCAGACCCAGCTCCAGCATGGCATTGGGTGTCTTGAGTTTGGTCTGCGAGAGCTGAGAGATCTGCAGATTCAGCCTCCAATTCACGTCAGACAGCTGATTGGACGAGACAGGATGTGAGGTGGGAGACAGAGACGAGCATCAAATCACTAGACCAATAGACATTAACATGTGCCCTGAGCCTCATTTTATAAAGCATTAGTACTGATATGAATAATTTCATTTCATTTCATTTCATTTACTTTCCACATTCAAAGTGATACAATGATAATATAAAAAAATTGTAACCCGAAACAATCATAGCATTTAACAAGAGCAAGCAATAAAAAAGAAAAGAATTTTTTTTAAAATCACAATTACAGAAAATGGACAGTGGATCAGTAACAGCAATGGTACTTTTAGATCTATCGGCCGCATTTGACACCGTAGACCACATTTTACTCATCGATACTCTCACTAGTTTAGGGGTTCAAGGCAAGGCTTTAGAATGGCTGAACTCATATCTTTCCTCACATTCACAGTCAGTCCTTCTGAATGGTGTTACCTCCTCATCTCGATCAATGATCTGCGGTGTCCCCCAAGGTTCTGTTGGAGGGCCCATTTTGTTCTCCGTTTATTTGACAGGGCTCAAAGATATTTTCCAACGTCACTCCGTTCATTATCATTTATATGCAGATGATATTCAGATTTTTGTTTCTTTTCCACCCAATCAAACTAGTGCCAGCCAAGCTATTTGCAATCTGGAAAGGTGTATAATGGACATTGACACGTGTTTGAAGTCACACTCATTACTTTTAAACCAAAGTAAATGTGAGTTTTTACTTTTCGGCTCAAAATCTCAACTCAACAAATTAGACATTGATTCCATTTCCATCTCAGGTAGCAACATTCCCTTGTCAAAATCATGTCGCAACCGTGGTGTTGTTTTCGACTCCCATATGTCTATGTCCAATCAGATTACAAGTATTTGCAGATCAGTCCGCTATCAATTGCGCAACATTGGATTTATAAGAAAGTATCTCACTCGCTCTGCAACAGGGAAACTAGTACATTCACTCATTTCGTCGTGGCTTGATTTTGGTAATGGGCTCCTATACAACTTACCAGACGCTCAAATTGGGAAACTGCTGAAGTTACAAAATGCAGGTGCATGCATTGTAACTTTAACCGACAAGCGCAGCCACTTCACCCCTGTCTTGAAAAGTCTTCATTGGTTGCCCTTGAGGGAACGCCTTGCCTTTAAAATACTTCTTTTAGTCTTTCATATTGTGAACGGAACTTCCCCCACGTACAATAAATCTTTAATTCACAACTACCAACCATCACGAACCTTAAGATCCTCCACATCCGGTCTTTTGCAAGTTCCGGTTTCAAAGAGATCGTGGGGAGAACGGGCCTTTGCTCATGCAGGGCCAACACTGTGGAATTCTCTTCCACAGAGTTTGAAAACCCTGACGTCAGTGACCACCTTCAAGGGCAACCTAAAGACATACCTGTATAATGGTGCTTTTTGACATACAAGTTCATACCTGTATTGTATTTTTTTTCTCTCTTTAATTTGCTCTGAAGCGCCTTGAGCATCTACAGTAGTTAAGATAGAAAGTGCACTATATAAATTCTATGTATTATTATTATTATTATTATTATTAATTCTTTGAAAGACAAGGCCCAAGTCCTAATCTTGCCAATGAAATACACACATCCCATAGAATGTGATTTTTGCCTGGTACACAAAGGCTTAAATGCAAGGCCAAAAATTATGAAAGTGAAGGATATGACTAGCTAGAAGGGAATACATGTCGGCGAGTATTCCTATGAGGGTATGTAAAAACTGACAAACTGAATATATGTATAAAGTACGGACAGCCGCTTTCCTTCTTCTGAAAATCACCTTGTTGAAATGAAACTGAAAAGAAGAGGTGGGTCTCTTATCAAAGCAGTGGGAGTGAGTGCTAACATCTGAAGATTGATTAGAACATCAAACACACAAAAATCATCTCCTCTCTTTCCCCTCCTTCCATTTCATCTTGTTTAGTTTCACCAAAAAATAAGGCTACTAAAAATCCATCTCTCCTATGTTTTCCCCCCTCCTTTTTTTTTTTTTTTTTTTACCTAAGTTGAGCAAATATCCTGAAAGAATACAATCACATAGTGCTTCCAAAAGATTTACTTTTTTCTACAAATATTTTCATTTTCATAATTCTTACTGTTTTGATGAACAAGATGTAAAATCAATGCTGAATATAGATAGTACTTGAGTATTCACATGAGATCGTCTTACCTGACTTGGGGAGAGTGTTCTTTTCCTGAGTTTCTCAACAACTTCCTTCCCTGTCGCCGTCCATGCCTTGGCAAATACGGATGCCTGGGTGAGCAAAGAGCAAAAAGAGACATGAGTGTCTTTATAGACAAGTGGTCTATCTATACAGGTAGTCGCTATAGCAGGTTTGACTGTAATAGAAGAATCATACCCCATTACCAAGTAGTTTAGATTTGCCCTTCTGAACTTCCAACACACTACTTAAAATCCCTACAATCTATTTGTTCCCAACATTTCAATAATCACACTGAAAATTCTGCATCGATTCGACATCGACTTACAACACTGGAGATGGAAATGGGTGTCTAAATGTTAATTGCACAATTACGATGACTAACGTTAATGCTCAATATCGATATAACGTTATTCCTATAGAAAGGTTAAAAAATGCACACACACAATTCCAAATATGATTCATTGTGTTTTACTCAAGGAGCATCAATTTAGCCCCGGCAAGCGTTGTCAAAACAATAAAGAATGTCACACATGTCATATATGTGTTGGCGGTGTCAATGAAAATTTAAAAAATTGATCAGAGGTTATTGAGCTTTGTAATTTTCTGGATGAGAAAAGAATTGGATTGCTTTTCATAATTTGCCCGCAATTGCTAACATAATATTCAAGACTTCAAAATTTGTATCAAAATCATCATCAAATATAAAAACTTAAATGAGTTTTTCCTAAATTTTGAGAAATCATCAACATTCTAAATATCTAAATACATTCCTTCAAGCTCAATCTTGCAATAGTGAGATGATTTCTACTCACTTTTGAAATGCAATGTACCTTAGTGCAATCTATAAATATGCTATCATTGCTGCTTAAAATTTACATTGCGGAGTAGATACATCAGCTAATCTGTATGAGCCACTAGTAGGTCATCTGTAATAGGGTTATACCTTCTCCTCTGTGAGGTGAATGTTCTGAAGCTGTTGTGCAAGACTGGCTGGCTTGGTCAGGTGATAGGCAGCCTGTAACACAGACGGAGATACAATTTATCACAATCCATGCTTACTCATAACAAGCTCATTCTACCTACCATGAAGTAAGAGAGAAGAAAAGGCATTCAAGAAGACAAAAAGAAAGAAAATGAACATACTACTGGAGGAATAGAGATAAAATCCTTATATAAACTTTGCATTGATTAAATGTATTTCTGAAAACTGGGTGGAGATAAACCCTTGAATCATTCTGACACATTTACAGAGATCACTTTGCTCTTAATATGCCCTGAGCCATGTTGCAAATATGTTTCCAATTGTTGTAACTTACCACCAATGAGCCAATGAGCAATGAGCTCTTATTATTGCACCAGTTGCCATGGCACTTACCATTGCTGGTAAATCACAATAATTGAAAACCCATATGTAACATGGCCCTGGTCATGTATTAGTTCTGGGCCCATTGCATAAAACTTACCATTCATGGTATCTCTGTCATCAAAGTACCATGGTAAAATTGCTCAACAGCCAATAAAATTCAAGCTTTCCATAGAAGTTGCCATTGGTAGCAAAGTTGCCATTGATGGTAAGTTTTATTATGCAACAGGGTCCTGGACAGAATCTTGAGATTGTGTTGGCTAACCTGCTCCAAGATGAATGCGGTCGTCTCTAGCACCAGCTGTAGGTCTCTAGGCTGTAGCCCTAGGGCCTCCACCAGCTTCTCCTCCTCCTCCTCGCTGAACGAGTGGTCATCCTGCACAGGCCAAGCACAAGGTCAAGCACAAGGTCAAGCACAAGGTCAAGCACAAGGTCAAGCACAAGGTCAAGTTTAAGTAGTATGAGATATGAAGAGCAAGAAGGAGCTTTCACACGTTCACAATATCTTAAATATTAATGCTAAATATGTTACTCATTGCGGATAAATGGCTACTGATAATCGTTTGTCTCGCAATGTAAGGTAAACGGAATCGAAAAGATCACGACGTTTCGTGCGCCATTGCAACACTTCGTCAGGTGTGATACAGAATTGTAGTAAGCAAGGGTTTAAATACCCTATGGTCAGTGCAGCACACTAACTGAAATGTGCTCATAAATGGTCCAATACTAATAGCCGGCGTAACCGGGTACTTGACCAACAATAGACCGTTGATGCGCCTCGTATTGACCGGCGGTAACAAGTTACTGACAAAGGACAAAGCCACAGGATGGTAATTACAGGCGACCAACAAGTCCAAGGGTCGCTAAAAGCAGCACATTGTTGGGCGTTAACATTCTTCCAAATTATAGGCACCCTGAGATACAAATGCATGTTGAGTTCTGATGATGCATATATGTACATTACAAAATCACTAGCTGATCATTATTCTTGTGATTTGGTAATATACATATTATGCATCCAGCAAAGCTAACATACATTTTCATGGCAATGGACCTTTAAAGATATTGATCATTGGGTGTTCATCTCAAAACGCAATAGTGAACTGATTTTTACTCACTTTAATTTATATACCTAAGAGAGTGCAAGTTTTTATCAGGATTGAAATGTCAAAATTTCACTTTGCACCTGTAAGCACCCCTACCAATCTATCAAATCTTCATGCACCAAGAGTGTACAATCGCACCCATCTAATACCAACATCTCATCGAGTAGCATTCTCTCTGACTCTGAAGGAGTTCAACCTTTGTGGGCCACAAGTGCATTTTCTTTTCAAAAGTAATACAAAAAGTATTACACATACACATAGAACAGTATTCAGTCTCCCACAGAAGGTGTTAATAAAGGTTATTCATAAATAAGTTGTATTCGTAATGTATTCATAACCTTTACCCTAATTGCCTAGTAACGTGTCATTACATTCACCTGCATGTATCTAGTCATTAAAATTTGATGGATGGAATGCACTTTGAATATATTAGCTTTTACTAGTTGAACAAACCTCAGACAAGCTTTGAGGTTACTAATACTAATGTTTGAAAGCCATGCATAATACCTGAATATAAAAAATGGTATATTATGATGCAGTATACTGACCCTGAGGTGGAGCTTCTGGACGATTCTCTGCAGGAGTCGAACAAACTTGGGGGTGTCGATCTCATTGATCAGGCCAACAGCCTTCTTGATGCTACAGGATAGAAAACGTCAAGGCAGACATCATTTTATTACCTTGTTGACTCATAATAAGCATGGACTGATTTGTATTGTCATAGGTAACTGATGAAGCCAGGATATGGCTGTCGCAACATATACCTATTACCAAATCTAGCGGGAAAATGTAGTTTTTTTCTGCAGTCGGGTTTCAAAGTCTATTTTCTGCTGGTTGCTAACTTCACTCTTTTCACTCTCTCGAGCTAGTTCAGTTGCTTTTTGTGCCAGTGTGTACTGTTGACGTTGTGCTATTAAGCTCGGTGGAAATTTACTACTACGTACTAGTTACTTTTGTAGAGACGAGATCGAGAGTATACCGACTACGGTGCCACGGGCAACGGTGGACCTTAAGTTAACTTCCAAGTACAGTTTCTCTTGTAAGTTAAGCATTTAGATAGACTCACTGTGTAACGTCTAACGTTTAATGCTAACCTTACATTTACAGTTAGAACACGACGTATACTATAGACTTAAGACGATACGCCTGAGAAAACTAAGCTGGGCCTACGATAGTACGAGTTCAGTAGGGCAGATTCGGGGCCGGTCGCGCCCGGCCCCGCCCCCCGGTTGGTCGGCCGTCGGCCGCCCGGCCGTACGAGCCAGCGATGTGCTTTGACTTTGTCTTCGGCAGTCAAATCTAAAGTAGTTCTCCCTAGAAAAGCTATGTTCCTAATCTTGATCATGGTAATATGCACCAAAACAAAAATCACCGACCTTGCCGTTTCCGTGAACATTAGAGCCATTTTACTTGGCAGATTTTAGCCTTCCTTTCTCGTCCACACAGTCAGTCATTCGGAACTTGTATCACAAATTCACACAGTGCAAACCAAAGCGCTAGATCTAGAGCTAGGTACTAGTAATAGGTACAAAGCGATAGTAAAATGTCGCCATCTGCGACAACTTTTAACTATTTAAATGAAACCATCGATGGTGGATTAAATTTTTTGTTCATGGTTTTTACAAGTATCTATTTGAGAGAACGTTAACAAGGTTGTACTTGCATCTCATCGGAACTACAAATGCTAAATATGTTACAGTGTTTACAGTACCCAAAACATAATGTTTTCCTTTTCCTTTTTTGTCCTTTTTTTCGATCTCTTTCTCCCTCAGTCTTTAGTTTTTGTATTATAATAAATGTCAAAAGAAAATGGTAACTGGTTGATAACCACACCCCCCCCCCCCACCTTATTTTTTTTTTTTTTTTAAATATGTGCGCTGAAAATCATGAGAGAAATAGAGTTAAATGAATTGTTAAAACAATGTAACAATAAACTTCTAATCCACTTGAATGCACCTCTAACAAAAATTATCAATAATATATGACCTCTAAACAGTAAACTAAACAAACAACCTAAATGTGCACAGTACAAGGTCGTAGACTCCTTTCCGGAGAGCCAGCCACCTCCTCAGTGACGTGTAGCTGCGTTCGACCCACTACAATGCCAGCATGTACATAATCGGGTGTGATTGAACACGCGCCTAAAATCAGTCAGCAACAACAACAACAACAACAACAACAACGTGTATGTCGATCACACTGAACTAGAAAGTTCAGTGGTCGATCACTGATCTAGTGATGTCGATCACTGTGTAGAGATCAGTGCATGATGTCGATGTGTACAGCACAGACTGGCAGGTCCCCCATGTACCAAAGAGCCATAACTACTGTAAACTTAACAATAACATAATTCTATATATCATATCATGAAGCAATGAAATATATAACTTCTTATATTTTTATTAAAGAGTGAATTAAAGCACTTCTTGTTAGTTTTGAATACAAAAATTAACAAAGTGAATCGTTCACCATTTGGGTCTTAATCTTGATGAGCAAAAGCAAAAGAACAGTTCAGAGATGTTCAGTTTTTCAGTTTTTCTCTGCCCATTTCCTCATTGTGTTACCCCCCCCCCTCTCTCTTTCTTTCTCTCTCTCTCTCTCTCTCTCTCTCTCTCTCTCTCTCTCTCTCTCTCTCTCTCTCTCTCTCTCTCGCATCTCTCTCTCTCTCTCTCTCTTTCTCTCCCCTCCCCCTCTCTCTGATATATAGTTTCTGTGCTCTTCCATATCAACCCATCCAGTTAGCCCTTTTCAGCTCTTCCAATTTATTCTGATGCAATATCTATTATTATCTACCAAATATCTTCGAGCTAAACTTGCTGACTATTTTATTAAGAACATAGAATAGTAAAATCATTTGCATGATATATCAGAAATGAAATTATTATTATTTTCATCACTAAGAGAATGACATTAAGTTACAATCCTTGATGTTTTATTCTTATAATAAAAACCATCAAACAATGTGGAAATAATACATCAAGATATTGTGACTCAAATTGACTTCTTCTTCTTTCGCGTTCTGCGCTTCTGGTGCGCCGGTAAGATCTGATGCAATAGAGTTGCTTATTTTAATATTCTGAAGCATGGCTGACGACGTGTCTGCGGGTGTGGCAAAACTGGACGTAAAGGACAAGCCAAAGGCATGCTGAATTCTATATTTTCCATAGATATACGTACTTTGTAATAACCTCTATGTTATCAAGCTTATTTTTTCGACACGGCAAACGTGTTTTCCTGTTAACGCGCCCTACAGCATTATCAGCGGTTAGTGTTTTCCTCAGATTGTACAGTGAAGAATACGGGTGATTAAGTGCATGGGACTGAGCTGACACCGGTGCCTGCATTTGCGAGATGAATTGTTGATGAAGTCAACGCAAGAAGTCTCAAGTCCAATGGATTATGAATGAAGGAGTCCAACTTTTTGTAGATAAAGTCTGACGACAGAGAGAGAGAGAGAGAGAGAGAGAGAGAGAGAGAGAGAGAGAGAGAGAGAGAGAGAGAGAGAGAGAGAGAGAGAGGGGGGGGGGGGGGGGGAGTGTGTGATGTTGCCGCAGTATCATCATGAGTATGTAACTTTAGTCACTCGTGTCATTCATGTTCAGCCAAACGGCAGGCACCGGAAAATACGCTCATTTTATTTTCAGCGAGGTAGTCGTGACCTTCACTTGACCTCTCGAACCGCGGAAAACGTCTCCTTTTCAAACTGCGATATCTTCATGAATATCTCATATTTTCGTGCGCTTTCTTTTGTAACTGTATGTTGGAGGTCGACATTTACCAAGGGTGAAAAAACATTTCATTGAAACAGGCAGACAAATATTGCAAATTCGAGATAAATATGTGGTTCTAATACAAATTAAAAAAAAATTAAAATAAACCCTATATTCCAATGTCAATCGCTTTTGAGCCCTATACATTTAGAGATCATCTGAAGCGGAATTTATTGTACTTTATGGAGATACCATTATTTTTCAACCTCCCCCCATAGAAGGGTCAGGATCCAGCAAAACATCAACCATGTTCAAATCCAAAATGAGCGAGATATGACGAAGTTGTGAACGATCCTAACCAGCCAATCATAGTCCACGATAATAACGAAATTCTACCGGCGATCAAAGGCGATCCAATCATAGTCCGCGGACTATGATTGACTGGTTAGGATCGCTCACAACTTCGTCATATCTCGCTCATTCTGGATTTGAACATGGTTGATATTTTGCTGGATCCTGACCCTTCTATGGGGGGAGGTTGAAAAATAATGGTATCTCCATAAAGTGCAATAAATTCCGCTTCAGATGATCTCTAAATATTAGGGGCTCAAAAGCGATTGACATTGAAATATAGAGTTTATTTTCATTTTTTAAATTTTTATTAGAACCACATTATTTATCTCGAATTTTCAATATTTTTCTGCCTGTTTCAATGAAATGTTTTTTCACCCTTAGTAAATGTCGACCTCCAACATACAGTTACAAAAGAAAGTGTACAAAAATATGATATATTCATGGAGATATCGCAGTTTGAAAAGGAGACCTTTTTCGCGGTTCGAGGGGTAAAGTGAAGGTCACGACTACCGAGCTGAAAATAAAATCGTGTGTTTTCTGCTGCCTGCGGACGAATATCGGTTGCGAAGTCCGTATGATTTCTGAAAATTCGCGTCACTTTGAAGACAAATAGCTCAAATGTTTTATTTTTGAGCCCAAACAAAACTGGAATCAAATTCTCCGCTGGAGTACCGGCTTTCCAAAGCTGTAACTGGTATTGCCGTTCAATTTGTAGTAGGGTCAGGATCCAGCAAAGTCTGGGAGCTTACGTATATATCGGTTGCGAAGTCCGTACGATTTCTGAAATCTCGCGTCACTTTGAAGACGAATAGCTCAAATGTTTTATTTTTGAGCCCAAACAATATTGGAATCAGAATCTCCGCTGAAGTATTGGCTTTTTAGAGCCGTAACTGTCGTTGCCGTACAATCCATAGAAGGGTCAGCATCCAGCAAGGTCTGAGAGCTTACATATTTCAAAAAAAAATTGAGGCCTGTTTTTGAAGGCAAATAACATAAAAACTCCTTTGCGGATTTCGAAAAAAACTAAAAATATTTATTAAGAAACATATAATCTCAATCCCTGTCTAAAAAAATCCTGATCAGTATGCTTACAGAAGACCCCAGCAAAAGATCTCGCGAGCATGTCAAATTCCTTCATAATCTACGTGCAGCAAAATCTGCGCGTGAGATTTCGCGAGACGAAAAATAAAACGCTCACGATTTCTATAGAACGAGCGAGCGCTGCCGATTGACTGTGTTGTGAGTTTAAAAGTTATGATTGAATACATTGACTCAGTGTGTAACTGTAAAGTGTAAGACAGTTGAGAGTGTTCTTTTGTAATGTTAACAACAGTATTAGTAAATCGTGCAGTATGCAGTGCAGTGCACTGTTGTTGATTGGTGATTATACTAGGAGCATTTCTCATTCACACAATATTATGTACACTACACTGTAGAGCTCAAAGAAATTGGCATTCCAGGCATAGCCTAGGGAAAGGGAAGGAGCCGCGGTTTTAAACTGCTGTATATTTTGTCCAGTTCAGCATGAAACGATGCTTTTTAGGTTAAAGAATCGTGTTTCATGCTGAACTGGACCAAATATACCGTGGCTTAAAACTGCGGCTCTTTCCTTTTTGTTATTAGATTTGAAAATAGGTGTAATTGTTAGCAGTGCTGCTCCCTCTTTTATCTCCAGTACATCTAGTTAAGACAGACTGACATAGAAAATACCTACCGGAAAGCTTCACGGTACATGACTCAGATGTGTGTACTTGATAATTTGGATTGGGTCCACTTCAGCTCTTCTTCATCTCCAGTGCATTCCACTGGAACGGGTAAAGAAAAGAAGAATTTATCTGAACAGTATTTGACTAAGATGTAAACTTATAAACAGCCTGGAAGCCAGGCTTCAACTGAATGTGAAAGTCATCATCAAAGATTCTTTGAATTTTGTTTTTGTGCAGGGGAAAATGGCTTCGTCTGGAGACGGTCAGGCAAAGCAGGGGAAGAAGAAGGACAAGAAGGGCGGAGGTGGAACAGAAGGGCATGAAGTAAGTCAAGCAAATTGATACTTTATATCCACATTGTGACCCTAATACAAGTTGGCTTTGACGGGAAAGAAAGACGGGGAAAAGAAGCAGGAGAAGAAGGAGTACTTGGAAAAGCAGAGCAACAGGTTGTTTGCTATGATATGGAGCTGACACAAAGAGCTCAGAACAGAGAGTTGTTGCACTCCATCGCCTTCGTCCAGGGTATGACTATGGAAATGCATTATTTGTGCTTATTTGCCTCATTGGCACTTACAGAGCTAATGAATGCATGAAGATCAGAGTAGTTCCAAGTTTGCCTCTTGGGCTCAACTGCTTTTTAGGTGGTCTGTCGCCAACGACAGATAACCTCTTGATTTTGTCAGAATTTTCTTTCTCTTTATTTATTTTTATTCTTTCACCCCCTCTTTTTTGTGCCGCACAAAACTCCAAATTGCCTACATCATTTTTATTGAAACTTTAATCACCTCTTGGTATTAATTTAATCTTTTAGGAATAAGCTTTTCAAGGTCATCACATGATCGTGACGTCATCAACAAGCAATTTAAGTCGTCTAAGTCATTCTAGCCCCTGCTGGGCATTACATGTTAACTGAATGGGAAGATTTGTGGCTCAATGGGTAAGGTGCCGTTTTAAGAACTCGAGGACTCCGGTTCGATTCCTGGAGTGGGTAGGGTCAATTTTTGTATTCCTTTTGCAATGTTTATTTTGCCACCTTCTTCTGTTCTATCCCTCACTTTGTCATTCTCTTTGAGATTTTCGTTCTCATTCTTTTTCTCTTGCCACTTTATCTTACATGACTATTAATTACATGCTGTTAGTATATACATGTAACCATTTAGGTAAGTCTCTGAAATGTCAGTATATTACAGGTGTGCTATGAGCTTTCTTCAGCGCTGCCCCTAAGTTTTAATGACTAGATGGTATCACCATGAATTTGTCAAAACTTAGCATGAATTTGCATTGACAGACCACCTCATACTTGTACACAAGTATTTCTCGCTACAAATGATATCTTACTTTTGTGTATGTTATCTGTTATCAAAAAACTACAAGAGATGTCACTTTGTATAGCATGTATCTGATTGAGTTGATCAGTTTGTAATTTTCAAAATGAAGTTGTTAGTACAGAGGTCTAGAGGTTTAACAACTGTACTTACAGATAATGTGACAATATGAACCTTTGAAATGTAACAATCAATGTTATTCCAATATCAGAGTCTGTGACTCTTATAGTCTGATGGAAATCTTAACAAGTGTTTACTTAAACATTTGAAATAGAACAATCCATGTCATTCCAGTATAAGAGTCAGTGACTCTTAATTCTGAGGGCAATTCTTAAACAGTGTTTACTTATGTTTAAAGGGAATATACTGTACTGGGAAGACAAAAAGGCCTTTGAAAGGTGATCACAAGGCAGTCTTCTTGCCAATAGTCTAAAATTCATGCATTTTCCATTTTAGAAACTTGCTGAAAGTTATTTTCCCTCAAATGATCCACATTTGGACTAATGAGTGATTAAATCCCTAATCCTCAAAGTGTTCGGGCTGAACATTTCGTGGATTTGTGGTTTAATTACATGGTACTCCAAATGTGGATTATTTGAGGGAAAATAACTTTCAACAAGTTTCTAAAATGAACAATACATGAATTTTAGACCATTGGCAAGAAGATTCTTGTGATCACCTTCCGAAGGCCTTTTTGTCTTCTCATTACAGTATATTCCCTTTAAATCTGTATTTACACAACTTTTTATGATAACTTTATTTAAAGTGATACATGTCTGCGACCAAAGTCTTCTCATTGTCAACTACTGTATCTTTGTCTGTTGTTGATGTCTTAGATGAACCCCTGGCCTGAGTACATTCAGGTGAGGATCAATCTCTTTGACAAGCTGAAGGCAGAGGCAGATGCCAAACTGGCAGGTAAGAGGGTTAGGTGAGGCCTGACTTCAAGGCTCTACACCTGTCAATCATTCCTCTTTTCTCATCTTCTAACAATGTATCCCCAAAAGACCATTTTGTTTTGTATGCAAATTTGATGCACATTGTTCAAACAATATATTACTACTAGTAACCCCAAAGGGTGTCTGAGGTTTGTCCGAGTAGCAACAACTAATAGATTCAGAGTGTATTTGAAACTGAGTCACTAGATACAGGTGAACTCATCACTTGTTACTTTACAGTTATAAGGGAGACAGTTGTGAATACATGACTAAAATGGCGTGTTTATGAATGAAGACTCCTCCCTTTCCATGAAGTACAATGAAAATTATACAAAATTTGTTGCATGGTAATTGTTTTGTGACAGCATTCTACTTTCCAGTCTCTGAAGGTTGGCAGCTATGAGTTTGTTGGAGAGTGATGAAGAAAGTTAGATGGACGGGGGAGTATTGTGATATATACTATTTGGTAGGAACAAGTCAACATGATATCCTTGGTGACTAAATGCTGTGCATTTGTTTTATTTGTCTTTGGCTGACTTATATTTGATTGTTTAACTCACAGCCAAGGTTACAGCTCCAATCAAAGTCACATTGCCTGATGGGAAGGAGGTTGAAGGTGAATCATGGCGCACTACTCCCTACCAGGTCGCACAGGGAATCAGGTAAGGGGGCTTAGTTTTCAACGTATTGTTTACATTCATACAAATGTTCAATCAGTTGTTAACCCTAATCAGGCCAGGACATTCAGAGTCTTCCTATTATCGGGTGGGGGTGGGGGTGCATCATGGCCCGCTATGAGATTTCAGATCTCAGCAACGGTTTGCTCACCCCCCCACACAAATTGGCACATCATCACATGTGACATAAAAACTTTGCAGAAGTAGATGTTTTACTTTAATTAAAGTTGATTTATTATTTATTAATTACGCAAATTTATTTACACACATTACTCTTTAACTTGTATAATTCACTCATGTAATGGTTGGAATTAAATTATTTTAGGCATAATGCTTCTTTTTTTATTTTATTAATAAGTTTGTAACAAGGAAATTGTAAGACACATTATCCCCATAAGCCCCTGTGTATTTCTGTTGACCGACTGTCTCTCCCCCAACACACACACACACACACACACACACACACACACACACAGTCAGGGTCTGGCCGACAGCGCGGTCATCGCCAAGGTCAACGGGGTGCTGTGGGATCTTGACCGGCCCTTTGAGGAGGACAGCAAGCTGGAGCTGCACAAGTTTGACAGCCCCGATGGTCAGCAGGTCTTCTGGCACTCCAGCGCTCACATGTTGGGTGAGGCTATGGAGCGACGCTACGGGGGGTGCCTCTGCTATGGGCCGCCCATCGACAGTGGCTTCTACTATGACATGCACCTCGATGGAGCGTGAGTCAATTGATAACTATAAATGTTGCAGAATCAGGGGGAAATCACCACTGTAGATATATTTTATGCTATGATCTGCCAATTAAGTTCCAGAGATAGCAATGAGTTCACTAGGAGCTGTAGGAAACACTTTGAAGCGTAGGCCACTCTCTCTCTCTGTCTCTCCATCTCTCCTTCTGTCTCATTACTTGTTTTATGTTAAAATGTATGTGTGTGTGAGTGTTTGAGTGCGTTTGGAATTGTGTATGTACATGTAATTCTATGACCTATTCTTCATATGAATTTATTTGCGTCCTATTACATGTATCATCAGTATAATCATATGTTATCAGGCCCTGTTCATAAGCAGACTTGTTTCTTAGTTGTCCTACACTTTTACACATGTTCATATAACGTATTTGATTGTCTCTTCTAGGCAAGTGTCCAGCAATGATTTCCCCAGCCTGATGCAGATAGTGAAGTCCATTCAGAAGGACAAGCAGCCTTTTGTCCGGCTAGAGATTACCAAGGAAGACCTCCTCAAGATGTTTGAAGTAAGTCGTTCTCATCATTTAATCTGTAGGAACTTGACCTATTCTTTACTGATCCTGTATCTATGCTACTCATCATCTGCTGTATATGAATTCACTTTAAAGGGCATTTACTGTACTGGGAAGGCAAAAAAACCTTCAAAATGTAATTGTTAGTAACCTTCTTGCCAATGGTCTTAAATTCATATATTGTCTATTTTAGAAGCTTGCTGAAAGTTATTTGCCCTCAAATGGTCTACGTTTGGAGTAATGAGTGATTAAATCACAAATCCTCAAAATGTTCGGCCCGAACATTTTGAGGATTTTATCATTAATCATTAACTCTAACTAGACCAGGATTCACAAAGCCAGAAAATCTAACCGTGCGCAATGAGTTCAAGGTATTGGGTAGTTGTGAGAAGCCTAAGATTAATAGCAATCTTGGAATAAATGGAGTAAATTTGATTCCTACCTCTACCATTATCATTAAGTATGGAAGGCAGGCTGTACAATAACATTTTTAAAAACAATTGGGAAATCATTCAAAATTATGTGTCATCAAAGGAGAGATGTTTATGGGGGTGAATCCAAAGCAAGGATTGCTCATATCATGATTATTACCGTTATGATTAGAAACTGACTTCTTGAGAAGAGATTTTGTGTATGTGTCACCAAATTAATGATGGGGTTGCATTTTGAATTGTGTTCATGTTGGAGTCATTATTTAGGTATGTATGGTAGTGAAATGACTATGGACGATTCTTCTCTCTTTTCTAGTACAATGAGTTCAAGAGGCGCATCATCACAGAAAGAGTAAAAACACCAACAACCACCGTCTACAGGTTAGTTACGTTTGTCTTGAGCTAAGCCACAACTATCTAATCGAATTTTATCATTCCGTGATACAGCACAACTTTCAATAATGACATGAATTGGAAGTATTTCAGATGTGGGTGAGATGCTGTTCTGTTATGTCATTTCATTTTGAAATGCATGAATATATATAGCCAAAACTTTATGATAGAATCTTAGAGTTAAGCACAACTTGAAGATGATCATGATCATGAGAACAAACAGACAATTCCCTTTTCTCATCCTCATACAGATGCAAAGTGGTGAATCAGTTAGTGAGGTGGCTACTGTAACAATGAAAATCCTAATCCTTATCATTTCTTATCGTTTCTGCTTATTATAACGGGCTCAACCCTAATGCAATTTAACTTTTAAACTGCTATTCTACATTGTCAGAAATGTTTTTTTATATGTTTAGATATTTCGGTGTAAATAAGTATTGTTTCCCTTTTATTTTGCTGATGATTGAAGTAATTAAAATGACTTTATTTTTTCTCCTGCTGTATGACAGGTGCGGTCCCCTGATAGATCTGTGTCGAGGCCCTCATGTCAGACACACTGGGAAAGTCAAGGCCATGGATGTCGTCAAGGTAACACTCACACTCGAATGAATGGATGGATGGATTGATGATGTAACATTACACATTTATTTATCAAATTACCATATTTTAAGCTAAAAATTGAATGCTGGAGTTATTTCTGATTGCTCATCTTTAACAATTAAAAAGAGCTGATCCGTATCTAATGTAGTACTGTGCTCATTAGGAAATAGTGCAATCAAAGTCACCTCGTGCGCATAGATTTCCTTGTCACCATATTTGTATATTATGATTATTGTTATTTTTAGAACTCGTCCACCTACTGGGAGGGCAAGGCCGATGCAGAGAGTCTGCAGAGAGTGTACGGCATCTCATTCCCTGACACCAAGCAGCTCAAGGAATGGAAACACTTTCAGGAAGAAGCAGCCAAGAGGGACCACCGCAAAATTGGCAGGGTGAGGGAGGAGGGAGGAGGGAGGGAAGGAGGGAGGGAGGGAAGGAGGGAGGGAGGGAGGGAGGGAGGGAGGGAGGGAGGGAGGGAGGGAGGGAGAGAGGGAGGGAGGGAGGGAGGGAGGGAGGGAGGGACGGAGGGACGGACGGACGGAGGGAGGGAGGGAGGCAGGGAGGGAGGGGGAGGGGGGAGGGAGGGAAGGAGGGAGAGAGAGAGGGAGGGAGGGAGGGAGGGAGGGAGGGAGGGAGGGAGGGAGGGAGGGAGGGAGGGGGACTGGAGGAGGGAGGGAGGGAAGGAAGAGGAGGGAAGGAAGAGGAGTGAAGGGGGAAGAAGGAGGATCAACTGAAAGAGAAGGAAAGGATGTATGAGAGATAAAAGAATGGATAGTAGGCAGAGTGAGTGGAGAATAGAGAGAAGGAGAAGATAGGAAGGATAGGAAGAAAAAGTATTAAAAGAATACAAAGATATAAAAGAGAGGAAAATGTTATAGCTGGTCAAATGTGGTAAGAGCTATCTACTTGCAATTATCAGGCCTACGCCTTACGTCTTTCACTTCCTTCCTGAGGAGCATATTACTTAGATTCTCTTCATAACTCTCTTTGCCATTTTTTTTTTCCAGGAACAAGAATTGTTCTTCTTCCATGAGCTTAGTCCAGGAAGCTGTTTCTTTCAACCCAAGGGAGCGTACATCTACAACACTCTGGTTGAATTCATCAGGGTAAGTCTACTTATTTGGTTTTGCTGAATCAGGAACTGTAGTACGACGCCCAGAAAGTAGTGCCTTATGTTCATACCTGAGTCGTGGGCTAAATATTGAATAGACTGAACCTCGCTTACTCACTCTGTGTATTGTTCAAGCAGTAAAATTACTTGTGAATGCTGTCTTTGGTGCTCTCTTAACTATAAGTTTTTAAAAAATATTTAAAAAAAAACGTTTTTTAGGACTTCTTGTAGATTTCTTAAAAGTCATGGTCAAATAATGAACTGTTACCATTTATGCTGTGTCTTTTTATTTACGATTCCTTATAGACAGTGGTCTTTGTAGGTGAAGGTCAAAGGTCATGGTCAAATAATGAACTGTTACCATTAATGATGTATCTCATGAAATGATTGGCAAAGTACCTGGAACTGATTTGCTTGTGTCCTTCCAGACGGAGTACAGGCAGAGAGGCTACCAGGAGGTCATCTCTCCAAACATCTACAACAGCAAACTGTGGATGACGTCAGGCCATTGGCAGCACTATGCTGTAAGTATATCACTGGCAATGTGAACAGGCGTCTTCTCTATCAGTACCGAGCTATGGTAACCCTATGAGATCTATAACAGTTTATTACATCACTGGCAATGTGAACAGGCGTCTTCTCTCTCAGTACTGAGCTATGGTAACCCTATGAGATCTATAACAGTTTATTACATCACTGGCAATGTGAACAGGCATCTTCTCTATCAGTACTGAGTTATGGTAGCCCTATGAGATCTATAACAGTTTATTACATCACTGGCAATGTGAACAGGCATCTTCTCTATCAGTACTGAGCTATGGTAACCCTATGAGATCTATAACAGTTTATTACATCACTGGCAATGTGAACAGGCATCTTCTCTATCAGTACTGAGCTATGGTAACCCTATGAGATCTATAACAGTTTATTACATCACTGGCAATGTGAACAGGCGTCTTCTCTATCAGTACTGAGCTATGGTAACCCTATGAGATCTATAACAGTTTATTACATCACTGGCAATGTGAACAGGCATCTTCTCTATCAGTACTGAGTTATGGTAGCCCTATGAGATGTATAACAGTTTATTACATCACTGGCAATGTGAACAGGCGTCTTCTCTCTCAGTACTGAGTTATTATAACCCTATGAGATCTATAACAGTTTATTACATCACTGGCAATGTGAACAGGCATCTTCTCTATCAGTACCGAGCTATGGTCACCCTATGAGATCTATAACAGTTTATTACATCACTGGCAATGTGAACAGGCGTCTTCTCTATCAGTACTGAGTTATGGTAGCCCTATGAGATCTATAACAGTTTATTACATCACTGGCAATGTGAACAGGCGTCTTCTCTATCAGTACTGAGCTATGGTAACCCTATGAGATCTATAACAGTTTATTACATCACTGGCAATGTGAACAGCCGGCTTCTCTATCAATACTGAGCTATGGTAACCCCATGAGATCTATATCAGTTTATTACATCACTGGCAATGTGAACAGGCGTCTTCTCTATCAGTACTGAGCTATGATAACCCTATGAGATCTATAACAGTTTATTACATCACTGGCAATGTGAACAGGCATCTTCTCTATCAGTACCGAGCTATGGTCACCCTATGAGATCTATAACAGTTTATTACATCACTGGCAATGTGAACAGGCATCTTCTCTATCAGTACTGAGTTATGGTAACCCTATGAGATCTATAACAGTTTATTACATCACTGGCAATGTGAACAGGCATCTTCTCTATCAGTACCGAGCTATGGTCACCCTATGAGATCTATAACAGGTTATTACATCACTGGCAATGTGAACAGGCATCTTCTCTATCAGTACTGAGCTATGGTAACCCTATGAGATCTATAACAGTTTATTACATCACTGGCAATGTGAACAGGCATCTTCTCTATCAGTACTGAGCTATGGTAACCCTATGAGATCTATAACAGTTTATTACATCACTGGCAATGTGAACAGGCATCTTCTCTATCAGTACTGAGTTATGGTAGCCCTATGAGATGTATAACAGTTTATTACATCACTGGCAATGTGAACAGGCATCTTCTCTATCAGTACTGAGCTATGGTAACCCTATGAGATCTATAACAGTTTATTACATCACTGGCAATGTGAACAGCCGGCTTCTCTATCAATACTGAGCTATGGTAACCCCATGAGATCTATATCAGTTTATTACATCACTGGCAATGTGAACAGGCGTCTTCTCTATCAGTATTGAGCTATGGTCACCCTATGAGATCTATAACAGTTTATTACATCACTGGCAATGTGAACAGGCGTCTTCTCTACCAGTACTGAGCTATGATAACCCTTTGAGATCTATAACAGTTTATTACATCACTGGCAATGTGAACAGGCGTCTTCTCTATCAGTACTGAGCTATGGTAACCCTTTGAGATCTATAACAGTTTATTACATCACTGGCAATGTGAACAGGTGTCTTCTCTATCAGTACTGAGCTATGGTAACCCCATGAGATCTATAACAGGTTATTACATCACTGGCAATGTGAACAGGCGTCTTCTCTATCAGTACTGAGCTATGATAACCCTATGAGATCTATAACAGTTTATTACATCACTGGCAATGTGAACAGGCATCTTCTCTGTCAGTACTGAGTTATGGTAGCCCTATGAGATCTATAACAGTTTATTACATCACTGGCAATGTGAACAGGCGTCTTCTCTCTCAGTACTGAGTTATTATAACCCTATGAGATCTATAACAGTTTATTACATCACTGGCAATGTGAACAGGCATCTTCTCTATCAGTACTGAGCTATGGTAACCCTATGAGATCTATAACAGTTTATTACATCACTGGCAATGTGAACAGGCGTCTTCTCTATCAGTACTGAGTTATGGTAGCCCTATGAGATCTATAACAGTTTATTACATCACTGGCAATGTGAACAGGCATCTTCTCTATCAGTACTGAGTTATGGTAGCCCTATGAGATCTATAACAGTTTATTACATCACTGGCAATGTGAACAGGCGTCTTCTCTATCAGTACTGAGTTATGGTACCCCTATTAAATCTATAACAGTTTATTACATCACTGGCAATGTGAACAGGCAACCTCTCTATCAGTACTGAGCTATGGTAACCCTATGAGATCTATAACAGTTTATTACATCACTGGCAATGTGAACAGGCATCTTCTCTATCAGTACTGAGCTATGGTAACCCTATGAGATCTATAACAGGTTATTACATCACTGGCAATGTGAACAGGCATCTTCTCTATCAGTATTGAGCTATGGTCACCCTATGAGATCTATAACAGTTTATTACATCACTGGCAATGTGAACAGGCGTCTTCTCTATCAGTACTGAGCTATGATAACCCTATGAGATCTATAACAGTTTATTATATCACTGGCAATGTGAACAGGCGTCTTCTCTATCAGTACTGAGTTATGGTACCCCTATTAAATCTATAACAGTTTATTACATCACTGGCAATGTGAACAGGCATCTTCTCTATCAGTACTGAGCTATGGTAACCCTATGAGATCTATAACAGTTTATTACATCACTGGCAATGTGAACAGGCATCTTCTCTATCAGTACTGAGCTATGGTAACCCTATGAGATCTATAACAGGTTATTACATCACTGGCAATGTGAACAGGCATCTTCTCTCTCAGTATTGAGCTATGGTCACCCTATGAGATGTATAACAGTTTATTACATCACTGGCAATGTGAACAGGCGTCTTCTCTATCAGTACTGAGCTATGGTAACTCCATGAGAATTAGACTATTTTACTTAGCCAAGCCAAATGATACGTCAATTTTGTATTTCCTCCCAAGTATATAATTGAATACCTGCCCAGAGTCTGAATGCATTAGGGACATCTTAAAGGAATAAACTTAGCGTTATGAAAGCTCATTCTATTTTCTGCCATCTGTGTTATAGCATACTGTACATCTGTTTTCCAGATGAATTGCACGTTAGTTTGCGAAAGGACGAAATTTCAATTTGCAATAACTTCTGTATCACCCTTTTGATTTTCCTCAAACTGTGATCTGCTTCTGCTTTTTCGTGTCACGTTTTCTCAGAATGGCCTATTTATGAATCTGTGTTTCTGAATTCCTCTCTTTGCTTACAGGATAACATGTTCAAGGTTGAAGCTGAGAAGGAAGTGTTTGGGCTCAAGCCAATGAACTGCCCAGGCCATTGGTAAGTGTTGCATGCAGAATACAATCAGTCATGTTCTCATTGTCAGTCTGAACTTTTTGTCTCGCCCACCGGAGGTCGTCCGTCCGCCGTCCGTCGTCCGTCACAAATGTTAAAGTTTACCTGCAAGACTCTCTTATGATCCATAACTTGGCAACTGTTAGAGCAGTGGCAGCCACACTTGGTTGATAGAAGCACTAGGGGTATCTTCATGTTATGGTGTTGTCAGAGGTCATGTGATTATGTCAAAGGTCATTTGAGGTCATATATTAAAGAGTATGTGCAAGACTCTCTTTTTCTATGTTAAAGTTTACCTGCAAGACTCTCTTTTGACAAATAACTTCACATAGGTTGCTTGGATTACAACCTAACTTGGGTCATAGATGCACTGGGGGTCCCTTCATGTTATGGTACCGTTGGAGGTCACAGGATAAGGTCAAAGGTCATTTGAGGTCATACGTTAAAGTTTACCTGCAAGACTCTCTTTTGACAAATAACTTCACATGGGTTGCTTGGATTACAACCTTACTTGGGTCATAGATGCACTGGGGGTACCTTCATGTTATGGTACCGTTGGAGGTCACAGGATAAGGTCAAAGGTCATTTGAGGTCATACGTTAAAGTTTACCTGCAAGACTCTCTTTTGACAAATAACTTCACATAGGTTGCTTGGATTACAACCTAACTTGGGTCATAGATGCACTGGGGGTACCTTCATGTTATGGTGCTGTTGGAGGTCACAGAATAAGGTCAAAGGTCATTTGAGGTCATACATTAAAGTTTACTTGCAAGACTCTTGGTGAAGGCTTCCTAACTTGTGCACAGAATTGTGTGAGCATGTGTGAGCATACTTTGTCATTTATGGAATGTTACATTCTATGGCAGATATTTCACAATCAGCCAGGGATACAATTCTTTTGCGTATTCTGGGCGAGACACAATATTGCTAATGCCTTGTTTTTGTCTCAAATCAGTGTGGTGTATTGGTAGAAGCTCTTGCATCTTATATAAGAGACCCTAGGTTCAAACCCACCAGTATGCCCATCCTTGAACAAAGTGTTTTGCTGATATTCGTCTCTTAACCCTTGTAGCCTAGATACCAAGACCAAAATCAGCATATACTGTGGCTTTCTGCTTTGCACCATCCGTGATGAATACGAGCAGAGTGAGCAGTTTGAGCCCTGCACTGCTGGCTGCTGCAATACAGCACATGAATAAAGACTGATTGCTATGAAACGGGTTTAAAAACATAAACCAGGATAGTTTGCACTTATCCTGAAAAAGTTTGTGGAGCTGTTATTGTCATATTTCAGACATGTCGTCTCTAGGGTATATTTCCGAGCCATGTTGAGTTTCGTAACTTCTATTTAAAGGGCTAGCCAACCTGTAATGAATTGATAAAAGTTCTGTAGAAGCAGCTTCAAGATATACCTTGTGTGTCTGTCTCTCTCTCCCCTGCTGGTGTGCAGTATCATGTTTGACAACCGTCCTCGCTCCTGGAGAGAGTTGCCTCTGCGCATGGCAGACTTTGGCGTGCTCCACCGTAATGAGCTGTCTGGCGCCCTCAGTGGACTGACGAGGGTCAGGCGCTTCCAGCAGGACGATGCTCACATCTTCTGTCCGCAGGAACACGTGAGTGGGAGGAGTCGGGAATCAGGAGGAGGAGCTTGCGATGGTATTAGTGTTGATGAATATATTATTGAGCTGTCAAATATTCATAAGTTTTATGATTGTCTGCTTGAACTCTTTTGAATGTTCCTTTTACCGTGGATAGGTCGTTGGGGAACCACTATACCTTTGAATTTATGCAACCATGCGCGACTACCACAAGTTGTTGTATATACATGACCTGTGGCGTAATCTGTAAGTTTACACAAAATTTTCCTGCCTCTGTCACAGAGTGGCCGGAGCCATTATGCTTTTTGGTTGTATGTCAATCCAGAATCCATTGACCCAATGTCTTGAGAAACATTCAGTAGATTTGCCTTAAACTTGATACTGTACCTGTATTTGACTTATTAAACAAGTAAATTGTGTAGAATTGGGGTCACATTGGGCTGAGGTCAAACGTCAATGAATTTTGCCAAAATTTGCCAGACATGTCCGTCCCAAACCCTTTAACTGTGTTCTTTATGTGTGTGTAGATTGAGAGTGAGATTGCGGGAGTGCTGGACTTCCTGCAGTCAGTGTACGGCGTCTTTGGCTTCACCTACAAGCTTGCCTTGGCCACCCGGCCAGAGAAGTTCTTGGGAGATGCTGAGGTGTGGGACAGTGCAGAGAAGGTAAGTCCATGCCGGTGCAAGCAGACTGGAATGCACCCTTAGTCTTACGCAATTGATGCTTCACACTGTCATTTAAGCAACATCAATATTGCACTCTGGATTATATTTTGGTAGTTTTTTAAGGCCGTAGGCATGATATATTTGTGTGTGATTGGCCTGTCCGTCCATCCGTACATCGTTTACCCAATATCTTGAGAACGGTTCAACAGATTTGCTTCAAATTTATTATATTTAGTACAAATCAATCAAATTCTCTGAACTTGGCCAAAAAGTGCCATATATGGATCATTGTATGGAGGAAGATTGATGACATGTGGGTAAAATCCATGAAGGGTTAAAGGTCAATAAAACTGAGCAAATAATTGCTAATATTATAACTCTTTCCAGTCTCTTTTAATTTGAAATTTCTTCAGATAATGTAATAATGCATGACTACGCTGCTAGGGGAACGGTGTGCATTCATTACAAAAACGGCTTACTGCATTGCTATGCTTTAATACCTTGTACAGCAAACTGGCAAACAGCCTGGACGCGTTTGGTAACGGCTGGAGCCTGAACGAAGCAGATGGAGCCTTCTATGGACCCAAGGTGAGCACACTTAGTGAGGAGGAGGAGGAGGAGGAGGAGGAGGAGGAGGAGGAGGAGGAGGAGGAGGGAGGAGGGAGGAGGAGGAGGAGGAGGAGAGGAGGAGGAGGAGGAGGAGGGGAGGAGGAGGAGGAGGAGGAGGAGGAGGAGGAGGAGGAGGAGGAGGAGGAGAGAGGAGGAGGAGGAGGAGGAGGAGGAGGAGGGAGGAGGAGGAGGAGGAGGAGGAGGAGGAGGAAGGAGGAGGAGAGGAGGAGGAGGAGGAGGAGGAGGAGGAGGAGGAGGAGGAGGAGGAGGAGGAGGAGGAGGAGGAGAGGAGGGCAAAGATGTTGATAACAATTTATTTATGATGATGATGTTGATTATGAAAATTTGTTTATTTATGAGGATGAAGATGATGATGATGATGATGATGACGATGATGATGATGATGATGGTAATTATAATGATAAAGATGATGATAATAATAAATGTAATAAAAACATGATGCTTTGGTGCTGTGTTTTGTAGATTGACATCACGATCCAGGACGCGTTAAGGCGCAGCCACCAGTGTGCTACCATCCAGCTAGACTTCCAGCTGCCCATCAGGTTTAACCTCAAGTACTCAGCGTAAGTCTCCTGCTAGTCGTAACATCAGGAGCCATATTCATGAAACCCTACCAACCCTAGTTAGTTGCTAAAATGCACTCAGATGCATGCATTTTTTTAGTAACCAATTAGGCCAGTAAGCATTCATGAATAAAGCTCCAGGGCTCTATCTCTCGGTTATTTCTTGATCATGTGGCCAGAATCATACCCTGGCATACGTCTCACTATCAAGGCTTTCTGTAACGTTTAATTTATTGATGGTTTTGCCAGATGAGTCAATAACAAGTCAAACCCATTTTAATAGCCTCCTGTGAGGTCTAATATGTGTGTTACAGTTCATCATAGTTTCTAACTATTGTAGCTGTGCCTTGTATGCCTGACAGTTGTCCTATTACCTGCGACTCATATGTCAATTCAATTTAATACAGTTCATCTTGATTTCACTTAAGGAATACACAGTAAAAAGAATGGATATAAACATGAACACGAATAGAAGATAAATATATGAAATGCAGGATAAATATGACTTTAGAGTGTAGTAGCCAGGAAGGAGTAACCTTAAAGGGCATATACTGTACTGGGAAGGCAAAAAAGCCTTCAAAATGTAATTGTTAGCAATATTCTTGCCAATGGCCTTAAATTCATGTATTGTCTATTTTAGAAGCTTGCTGAAAGTTATTTGGCCTCTTAAAATGATCTACATTTGGAATAATGAGTGATTAAATCACAAATCCTCCAAATGTTCGGGCCGAACATGTTGAGGATTTAATCATTAATCATTAATTACTCCATATGTGGATCATTTGAGGGCAAATAACTTTCAACAAGCTTCTAAAGTAGACAATACATGAATTTAAGACCATTCGCAAGAAGATTGATAACAATTACATTTTGAAGGCTTTTTTGCCTTCCCAGCACAGTATATGCCCTTTAAAAAGGGTTGTGAAGCGAATATAGATGTATATCAGTGAAAAATAATGTGTGATGTCACTTAAATATGCTTGTGTGAAAATTCACCTAAAGGAAGAACATTTGTCTGACTAAGGCTGATATAACTAACTCATTGTTACATTTGTTTTGTTGCGGCGACCAGTCCTGATGGGACTGAGAAGAGGCCGGTCATCATTCACCGAGCCATCCTGGGATCTGTGGAACGCATGATCGCCATCCTCACGGAAAGCTTTGGCGGAAAATGGTAGGATTTGAAAACATTCACCTTAATTTTTAGAGACAAACAATTAATTCTGGACATTCTAGTCTATGCTCCTCTGTACACAATGTAGGCACTCAATTTGCATTTATCTGAAAGCAATAGTTTATTGTGTTACTTTCTTTGAAGAATGTGCTTATTATCTGTTCTTCATGTCAATTACCCCTTTTCGTTTATTACTGTTTTTTTTGGATATTTTCAATCTGTAAAGGTGCCTCCAAACTTCTCAAGCCTTCTGCATTTACTAGAAGGAATCCCTCATCTTTTGTTTTTATTCCAATATGTGAATTATATATTTTTGATGTTTTTCTACCCTGATAGATGAAAAATAATGATTCAACTTGAATTTTTGTTGCGTTGCAGGCCCTTCTGGCTCTCTCCACGTCAGTGCATGGTCATCCCTGTGGGGCCTGCCTTCAACGACTATGCAGAGAGCGTCAAGAACAAGCTGTTTGGCGCAGGCTTCAACTGCGAGGCCGACACTGATGCTGGCGACACCATGAACAAGAAGATCCGTAATGCCCAGCTTGCCCAGTTCAACTTCATCATGGGTGAGAACATCATACCCGTTATGTGTTCAGCAAACCTATTCTATATGGGTTTATGTGCTCTACTGGTCAAACATTCCAAACCAATCATTTAAAATGTAGAGGATTTTTCTCTCCTTTGAGTGAAAATGGAAACACACCCCTTAATTGAGTTTAATAGAAAAAAAAAGGAAAAATGGTTATGCGAAATCTGGCAGAAAGCAAAGTAATATTTTTATGTTTGTGTTTGTGATTCTCGATTATAATTGTAAACTTTAAAAATGTTTGTGAAAGTGTTTGTGATTCGCGATTATGATAGTGCACCTTGTTGCAAATGAGAACATGAACCTGAATAAAAGCAGAAAAATAAAAATAAATGGATTGGTTACATTTGGCTGAAGATCAGGTACTTGATATAATATGAGATGACATGGTTTTATTAACAACAACAACAGTGTGGGTATTTGTTCAACAATATGAATACTTATAAAATATAAAACAAAAATTATAGATAAAGTACAGAATCATGTATAGGCGTTGCTACTAAGGACCAAAAAATAGCACAAGTGCTAGTCGAGTCTGGCCTTCATAGTAAACATATTTGGCAAGATATTATTTTCAGCATCTATATTGAGTAGATTGTTCAACTTTTTGTACAAAATGATAATATTTAAAAAATGATATGTGGATGTGTTTTGATCAACAACTTGAATAAAAGCAGAAAAATGAAAAATAAATTGATTGGCCACATGTGGCTGAAGATCAAATGCTGATAATGTTTGTGAAATTAGAGTATTTTTGAACAAACCCCCACTCCAATTACTTCCCTTGAAAGTCTTCATATGCAATGTTTAAGGGCAGATCATTCAGAATTGAATTGAATGGTTTCATTAAAATCAAACATTGCAGTCTGAAGGCCGAATTGGCTTTGATGTACAATTATAGATGAAGCTTTATATTGTTTGGATATTTAGTCAGTACAACATTTGAATGAGAATTTCTCTCATATGTCTCTATTGATCTTTCTCTTAACTTGATGCAGTTGTTGGTGAGAAGGAGAAGGCAAATGGAACGGCCAACGTGCGCACCAGGGACAACAAGGTCCATGGAGAGAAGTCCATCCATGAGATCATCACTCGCTTCTGGGTGCTCAAAGAGTCCAAGAGTAACGCCAGTGAGGAGCCGTTTTAACCTCTGACCCTTGACTCCTGACCCATGGGTCTTGATTCCTCGCCTGATTCCAGTCACTTCAAACATTTCCCTCTCGCCTTTCTTTGACTTCAAAACAAATTCTGTTACTATGGTACTCTGAAACCTACTGAAAATTGTTGACGTTGTTGACCCTGGACATCTGACCACTAACCCTTTGACTTCTTGTTGCTACAAACGGGGATCCCTTTAACAGTGTGTCCTTCCTCTGAATATGAATAATTCATTAGGTCACAATCATGCGCAAATGACTTGAAAAAATCATCCAGAAGCTATAGATGGAAATATGTCATATAATGTGTTAAACCACCAACATTTGGCCTTGTTATTTGAAATGCTTATCCCACAGTTTCTGTAAAGTGAATTTTATTGCATTGGCTATGTGAGCATGGTAGCCCTTAAAGCTGATATTTTTGAACCTCCCCTTTTTGAGTAGTATGGTAAGAGTACATGCTCTCTCTATTTCCATTGTCAACGAGCTGTGAGAAAAAGTGCAATGATCTGCTGATACATGTGTACAATGTGAAGTCGTAAATTAGAAGGAAAAAAAGGAAGGTAAGCATTATGGATCATGTTCCAGTATTGCATTTTTGGAATTTCACGCTATTCAAGTGACCATGTTATGCATTCTCAGTGAAATAAAGAATCATTTCAGTGTCTTTGATTTTAATAAAAAATGAGATTGTACTGTATTCATGATCAATTACAGGTATATTATCAGCACTTATCAAGTATGACAATGTTTATATGTGAAAATATGGTGATGGCAACTTCATATAAACGTCATGGCAAACGATTTGTTACTAAAAATAAATGTCTGTTCTCTTCCTAGTGGGGCGACACATTTTATCAAACTATTCCTATGTGGTTGCTTTCCAAATCTAGTTAACCCTTTGACTACAAGACACATAGATGCTGTATGGGGTTTGCGTATATTACTTGTACAAAAAATGTATCTATGGCGCGTTAAGAAATAACGGCATGTCTGATATGACACTGCTAGACCAACTTTGACTCAAGTTTTGTTAATTTTACAGTGAGATATGTGTGCTGAAATAACATGAAAACATCAAGTTGTAAAGAAAAAAAACCCAGAAATAATGGCAAATAACACTAAATCTTTATTCCTGGTTGGAATATACATGTACAGTTATCTACATTTTAAATATTTCTTCCATGATCATTATGTGTGTACTGGATATCTTTGCAAAATGATGTGAAAATGCTATTAGACTTTTGTGAATGTACATTACTGTCACAAGTTATTACATAACACACATAATGTGTAACTCAAGTGTGTGAGAAATGAGACTCAATGATGGGGCTTAAAATATGCTTAGTTTCTTTACATATCGGGAGAAAAAATCTCTTTGGTGATGGGTATTTTCAGTTATTTAATGTTGTATTACAGAGCTAGATTCTTGACTTAGAATATGATTTAGTAGGCTTTAAACATGTAAATCTTTTTCGTTTTCCTTGGTATTATTTTGAGAAATTAAATTGTACATGTGAACTATTATTTTAATGCATGGCAGACATGTGCCTGAAGCCTTGTCCGAAAGGTTTAGCTAGATAAATGGGATACCGTTTCCTTTCAAACTGCAATATTGTATTCTTTGCCTTCGGTTGTATCATGCACAATGTTGAATGTGCAATGTGTAATCTGATAAGACAAACAAGAACATTACATGAAAGGTCTGATTGGATGCACATTTTCTTCAATAATCAAGGTTAGACTGGTCATTGAGTGATTAAACACTTTGTCCAAGGTGTATGCACAATCTGACAACTTATATCTTAAATGAATTACATTTTTCGACCAGAAATTTTGTGTTGCTTTCCGTCTCAAACTTCAATACATGTAGTCTAATTTGTTGCATTGATGAGCAAAAACGAGAGATAATAAAGAGAATGAATAAGAGAGAAAAAAAAGGTGGAGAAAAAAGGGAGAGACAGTGAGAGAGGAAGAAAGGAGGCATGAGGGGAGTTAAGACGAGTAAGTTCAAGAAAGTGAAAAATAAAACACGAATAGATTTACTCGTGGGAAAGAGGAGTGACGGGTACGGGTGGGGATGGGGTGAGAGTGTAATGACGAGAAAGGGGGTACACAAATTAAAAGGGTCAGCTGGAGGGAGAGAGAAAGAGTCCAGTACAGAGAGGAACGAGATAGAAGTATACTTAAATATGGAGACAAATCTATTCGGGTAATAATTTGGCTCGTTTTCAAAATTGAGGTTTAGCGGTAAACCTATACTAAGCCTATACGAAGTTAGACCTCTTTTTCTGAATACCGGCTTTCGAGTGCAAGGGCTGTGGTATGCAAATGATTCCGGTTCATGACGTCATTGGCACAAATACGTCACCAACCAACAATGCATCAACGCGCGTATAAGTTACTTTCCATAGTAACTTTCCAAGCGCGCTTGTAATGGATTGTTACGTCATGTTACGCAAATTTTCATACCAACGTTACTTACTTCAACATGAGTAGCATCGTTATAGTACACAAGCTGTCAGACGAGAAAACACCCAGCGGGCATAATGTAACGTGTAACGTAAATATGGACCCCACTAGGCCTCCTCACAAAACTGCTAGATTTTAAATATTGTTATGTTAAATATGAAAAGAGAGAAGAAAAACAAGAGAGACAAACCAAAGAGAAACAAGCAGATCCCAACAAGAAAGGAAAAAAAGACGGAGAACAACCAAGTGAGGAGATCCGGGGTTTCCCAACATGGCTCCAACGCCATGCCTCCTTGCATCTCTAGGCGTAGCGCTAGGAGTCGGGACCAAGTCAACAACAGAAGACCAGCCACTACGAGCTTGCTTCCTCTACGGCCGAAGCTCTCCCGTCTGAGCACGGTAGCCGAGACCTCTCGGCCGAGCGTGCTCGGGTGCTCGGTGGCTGATCATGCTGAGCGTGTCCTAGGGGCTGCGACTACCCTGTGGAGGAAGAAACAGCTACATGATGTGGTGCTGACAG
Organism: Arbacia lixula; assembly: GCA_963669155.1. Taxonomy (NCBI): domain Eukaryota; kingdom Metazoa; phylum Echinodermata; class Echinoidea; order Arbacioida; family Arbaciidae; genus Arbacia; species Arbacia lixula. The sequence goes on from OZ022578.1 coordinate 28,853,750, forward strand.
TGGGGCAGTACCGGGTCGGGGCACACAGGTTGGTATCGTGGTTCGTTCACACGTCAAGTCCGTTTTACTCCAAACTTTCTTAATGTCTATTTTTGTCAAGTCACACACATTCAAGAGATATGATTTGAATCAAATTCGATTAATTCTGATAATATGTACCTTATTTTTATATATTTTTAAAATTTTTATTTCTTTAACTTTATTTCCCCTATATTGCTTGTAACTTGTAAGTATTTTAAATTCTACGTTTTATCTACATTGTAACTGGCCCCATGGAAGATCAGAGGTAACATTATACTTACTGCTGAATATGGATTACCAGCCGCAAATTGAACCTCATTGTATACGTTTGAATTTTATGTGATTTTTATACGGAAATAAAACCAAACCAAACCAAACGCGGCCAAGCAGTTTCTAGCCTTCGCTCGCTGCGTGTATTTAGAGAGTTCTCTTTCGCCGCGCGGCAAAGCATACATTTCGTGAAGTATTGACCACGAGGCGGTTTTACCTTGTAATGCGTACCATAACGACAGTCATAACATTTATTCCGGCAAATTTATTTGCTCTGACTTTCACTAAGTCAAATATTTAGGTTAAAGGGTAAGGACTGCGATTGGTTTTTCAAAAGGGTTAGGTTATAATGTTGGTAAATGTTTGGGAGTGGATTTTTGTTTTTACCTTGAATTAACATTACTGTCAACGAAACATATGATTTACACTACTGATTTATTCAGCTCTCAAGCATGCCAAGGAGCAGTATTACGTATGTTCTGTATCAAAGTTAGTTCTCTTTATCATGTCAGTGTATTTCGTTCACTCCTCACCTTCCCTCTTCGAACATGTCGAATGCACTGCTTTCAATGTGTTTTTTATTTTAGGAATTAAAACAAGAAATAGAACCTTGAGTTTCATCGCTTCTTTCATTGCGTGACTATGAGGCACAGGAATGAGATCTAAACAGAACAGCCAAGGTCTAGATCTTAACAAATCAGAATAAAGTGGTGCACGTACGTGAATGATGTTAAATTGATTTTAGAGACCGGTTATGCACGTTATCTATGTGTATCGCCTTAACATTTTCAAATTGAAGTTTAAAGTGATGAATCCGACAATTTTGACCCTCAAATATCGTAATCTGTGCGAGGAAAGCCGATATATATGGTAAATGATTTAATATTAAATCAGAACTGACTGAAGAATATGTCGAAATGTCACGATGTTTCTAGTGAGCATTTTATAATAGATCAAGCTAAATGCTTTCGCCCTGCCCAAGCTTAAGTATCCGTATAACATTTATCACATTTTCCGTACGATTCAACTCGTCCACGAGCACCTCCCCAAGTTATAATGGATATGATATAGCATCTCACGTAAAATGAAATAAAATGAACTAATCTTTTGCGATAAACTTGAAAGACTCTTTCTTTGGATAGGTAGGATGGGGTGGGGGTGGGGGGGGGGGGCGGGGGGCATGCCCCCCCCCCCCACATATTGTAGGAATGTTTCATTATAGTACTACTGCTACTTCTACCAAATATCAATACAACGTAAAACTAATAATAATACTGCTGCTGCTAATTCCACCACTGATATAGCTAACATATTCCGCTACTTTACACAACACTTCTTTTACCTCTTTTACCACCATTTCTTGTACTATCAATATTATTACTACTGCTACTAACGCTACTACATCGTGTATTAATTTTGATATGTACTTTCAAAACAGAGGTTAGACAGTAATGACGGGACTGTAGAAAGTCTACGTAATACTATGTTCACATCTACTGTGGATTGGACCTGAACCGCTGTTTATCGCCAATATATTTCTAAAATATCATATAACCCGCTATCAGCAACGTATTGTAGTTTAATAGTCTCACCAGAAACTTATCAAGAACTTAACCATAAAACTTATCGTTATGAAGTTTTGGATTTTTTTAAAGTTTCGCATGGTTCAATCTACAGGCAGTGCGACCACACACTACAAACTGTCGATATCAGTTTGACTGCGGCTGCTTGTTGTCTCTGATCCCACAGGTTGATTCTGGCGGCGTGCAGCCAGTACTTCTGCGAGCTGTTCACGTCAGAGGAGGACGACCCCGACTCCGACGGGGAACAGTTCGTATACACCCTACATGGCGTCAGCCACGCCATCGTCAGTCTCCTCCTAGAGTCCATGTACACGTCCAACCTCCACGTCACCTACGAGAACGTCGACGAGCTCCTCAACGCCGCGATCTACCTTAAGATCAGCACCGCCCTCGACTCCTGCACCAAGTTCCTGCTAGACAACCTGGCGCCCGACACGTGTCTGAGGACACTCTCCATTGCCATCTCCTTCGACATGGACGAGTTATACGAGAGGGCGTGCCAGGAGGTGGCCAGGGACTTCGTGGGGCTGTCGGCCACGCCAGAGTTCCTTGACCTCACGGAGGAAACCCTGCTCTGTTTGGTCGCCAGGGATGACCTGCGCGTGAAGGACGAACTCGAGGTAAGTGTGCGCTATATAGTGTCATGGCCGCCGACAAAAATGCTTCAGTGGTTGTGGGGTGGTGGGAAGGGGGGGGGGGGGGGGTGCGCTGCTATGGTGACTACCCCTTCAGTGGTTTAACCATACTGGAGTTGGAAACAAGAATTGGGTGACATTTTGGAACTTTGGAACTTGAGCTGTTGAATGAAAACAGCACCTAGCACATGCACATTTTATTATTATCATTATTATTATTTATTTATTTATTTACAAAAGTTTAGTAAACGGTGCATTTATTAGGCATTGCTCTGAAACTAACTTTACTGCAAGTGAAATTCTAGCTGCACACAGCATTATATAGTTCATGATTACTTTCGGGTCTTTTGAGACTATCTATTTCCGTTTTGGAATCGTAATGTCTGTAACCTTCTCTTTAGCTGAACATTCTCCTATCCCATGACTACCATTTGGCTCTCTACCCTCTCTCTGTGTAGGTGTTCAAGGCGTGTATCCAGTGGCTCGAGGCTGACCCTGACGTGCGGTCTCCGTACCTGGTCCAGCTGATGCGCAGAGTTCGCCTGCCCATGATCACCCCTACAGAGATCGTCGACTTTGTGGAGAGCGTGCCGTACATCATGCGCAACCCGCAGTGCGAGTCGCTAGTCAAGGAAGCCCTACACTACCACTGCCTGCCGCACCGCCAGAGCGTGATGCAGTCCTCCCGGACAGTGCCCCGGTCCTCCAACCGGCTCGTCACGCCGCTCGCTCTTGGAGGTCAGCCACGCAGGGTCAAAGAGCCGGTCGGCTGTGACGTCATGTTTTATAACCACGTGACCAAGGAGTGGGCCTCCCTGACTAAGATGGAAACCCCCAGGCACCACCATGCAGGTGGGTGGGGAGAGTCGTGATCACACATCACCAACAAAATAAGAGACGAAATTTGCTTAGAAAGACCACCCCAAAGGAAAGTGGTCTGTTTGGACATGTGATATTAATAGATAGATTAAAATCTATTATGAATATGAGTTGAGAGGCCCTTAACCCTCTCAGTACCGACTACTTATAGTCCTTTTGTCCATCCCTACACAGTTTACTGCCTATGGGACTGAGAGGGTTAAACAAACGTGGTCTGTATCAATAGTGTTCTTAATGACTTTGTTTTTTATTACTTTGTTTCCCACATCAAAATGAGCCACTTTTTACATGCAAAGTTCCATGTTGCACCGGCGACGAAATAGCTTGCGCTCTTGTACACACGCTCCTTTTCAATACTATACTAATACTGATACTAATACTATATCAACTTAAGGCTTATGAAAGTCCGATGGAGGCTACCTAATCACTCCTTACATAAAAACAAGCATTGTTGATATCCTTGCAGCGGCGACGCTGGGCGGATTTCTGTACGTGGCTGGCGGTCGCGATACGACGTCGTCGGGGAGTCCGCTGCGGTCGATGCACCGCTACGACCCTCGCACCAACATATGGCTACAAACCGCAGACATGATCGACGCTCGGGAGAGTTTCCAACTGGGTGTGGTCTATGGGAAGATATACGCTGTAGGTACGTTGACTATGTAGTTCTAGGCTTACTCGTATCTATATTGACGGGTTTTATCTGGAGGAACTAATACCGTACCGTAAGGTCTTCCCTCAAGGTAGGTCATTAAATGGTGAGATTTTCATTATTTCGGCCTACTATGAGCCAAGTATGAGTAGTCCTGACAATCATTATTGGGGTTATCCTCTATTAATAGCTCAGACATATCGCAGAGCGAAGTGAGATACCACCTACAGATTTCTTATAGCGCTCTCTCAGCAATCTCACTATCTATGGCTATTCTTATACATGAACCTAACGGGCCTTTGAATGACTACAAGTGATGTACCGTGAAACGTATCATGTGCTGGAGGTACAATTTCATGCTCCAACTGTATGCATACATTATACATTATCTGCATTTCTTTATTGACCGTATTTCACCCTCCTTGATGTGACCCATCATCCAGGGGGTCGAGTAGACGATAAGACATCCCTCTCAGCGGTCGAGCGCTACGACCCCTGCCGAGACGTCTGGGAACCCGTCACACCCCTCAGCGACCCGCGGAGATGTGTGGCAATCGCTGCTCATGACGGCAGACTCTACGCTATGGGCGGGTCAGGTGAAGACTTAACTCTTGAATCTAGCTGAACTCCTTCTCTAGCAAACAGAGTGCAGCTCAATACGAGCTGTGCACATTACTAGTTCCAAATTGCCCTTGTAGGAAATAAAGAGATAATTATATATCAGTGTTGTACTCGATATCGTCTCATCTCGAGACCAATTCGAGCACTCTCGTTACTTGAACAATAAGAAATGGCGGTCTTGAGGATTCGACGACGACAAATACGTGTGACTGTTGCGCTCTTCCATATAACCGTATGACATGAAACATTTACGGCCTCCAAACGATAAATCACATTCAATAATCAAGCCAACAATTACGTTTATCGTTAAAAAGAAATTACGAATGTCGTCTGCCAACAATCCTCGCGTGATATTGTTGATTCTGCAGGGCATCAGAAGATCTCAAGTAAAGTGGAGTGCTTCGACCCTGACGATGGTGAGTGGGAGCCCAGGAGCCCGCTGAGTCTCGCTCGATTCTTCTCCGTGCTTCTCCCCCATGGAGACTACCTGTACCTGGCCGGAGGGGCCACCGTCAAGGGGTCGGGGTCCTTACACTGCATCACCGAGATCGAGCGCTACCACCCCTACACGGACACATGGTGCAGGCTGGCTGCCATGGAAACGCCGCGCGCTGAATGCGCAGGATGTGTCGTAGATGGAATGATCTATTTGATCGGAGGGTATAACTGGGATAATCGATCGTGGCTGCAGTCGGTGGAGCAGTATGATATAGAGGAAGACTCATGGAGTTCTGTCACGGAGTTTCCGCGTGCGTGTACGGGCCTAGCTGGCTGCTCGCTCACGCTCTATGACCTACCTACCTGAAGGTCATTTTGTTATTGACTGATGGAATCTTGCCTAGAAATACTGACAAACAGAACTTGTACAAAGGAAGATTAAAAAAAAAGAAAAGGAAAGAAAGCATCACTGTCCAGGACTCTTCCTGTTTTTTCCTTTGTGGTTTTCTACTTAACAGTATTGTTCGGCTGAGTAAAGTTACACTGCAATTACTGGGTGTTAAAAATAACTTTTGAAACTGTTGAGAAGTGAAAAAAAGAGTTACGACTCGAATCAAGCTCAAATGGAGCTATGGAAACAGTTGTAAATACTTTACGAAAATGGTCAATGTATTGTGGATGGAGTAATGCTTACAACATGGTTTAATGTGCTTCTTAGCGATAAGGGGTTTTAGATTGCTACGACTGTGACATGGACTGTGACGTGACGTCTGAGTGCATATATCATAAACATGGATTTATGCAGGCAGTTTCGAATAATACAATTTCGGGAATGGAACATTATGATGTCGATGGGTGATACGTCATGACACTTCAGGGCTACGAATACACACACATACTAAGACCCAGACATACAAACACGAAAGCGTACACATACTGTCTTGTACACGCAACACGCATTAACGAAATGTAAAGACAATAATATGTAACCGGGAACCGTTTCATGAAAGTTGTCAGCACTGACAAGTTGTCTTTCTCCGACAGTTACCATAGTAACAGTCAGAGGCTAGTGCCTCTCAGCCCATCAAAACAGAGGATTTCACTGAAATTGTTAGCACTAACTATTTAGTCAGTGCTGACAACTTTCATGAAACGCCCCCCGGTCTACAGCGTGCAGTAGCAATGCATCCTTGCATACAATTACACTAGAAATATGCGTTCATGTTGTTTCAATTTTTATTATAATGTTCAATATGTCTAAATCTATAATTAGTAACAGGTAACTAGGGCTACTTAAACAAAAATACGCCCGGGATATTGATCAACAAATCTATATCGTCATGCACCCTCGAACACATCACACCAAATAAAATTACTTCATGTAACCAATGAATTGAATTGTAGTATTTATTGCGCTAATCCCATCGTAAAATATAGCAAATACATGTACGTTAAAAACCAGTACAACTAAAAGATTTCACATATTTGATGAAAATCATTAGTACATAATTCCGTTTTTAAAATTGGCTCGTTAGCATTCTAATGAGACACAAACCGTATACATTGTACGTCGTATACCCTAAGTGCTGAATTAACTCATAACATTTTTATTCAGATATCCAGAATGTGTGTATACCCGTCATTCTAATGTGTGTATAGCCCTAAAGATGCCCGAGGCTTTACCGACATAGCGAGGGCTATACATAAATGAATACTAAAGTACACGATTGGCTTTCTGAAGAAAAAACAGTAATTTGTGCGTAGCGGCTGGAGAAAGACCTTGTAATGCGGGGCTGTCAGAAAGACGTGCACATAAAAATCATTTCATTTGAAATTACACACGCCGGTCCAGTGAACGAATTGTTTTTTTTTAAATAAGATATCAATGGTTCTAGTCTCACGAGAAGTTTCATAAATGCATACATAATTTTGAAATCTTATGTTATATTTACTAGGTGTAAAAATAGACAACCAAACAAACACTTCTAAGAACTCAAATCAAGAGGAAATTTTCACGCTCTAGAGCTGAAGAATGTTAAATTGTTTTAGCGCACGTTTGGTCAAAGAAATTGCAAATAATATTCTTGCAATCTTTCTTTAAATCTTCAAATCGAGTTTCACTTTGGGCCATATCAGGACCATGACATTAATGTGCATTAGATGATTACTTCAGAATACAACAATAATAGTAATAATAGCTATGATAATGATAATAATAATAACTTTTATTTATATAGCGCTTTTCATAATGGATATATATCAAAGCGCTTTACAATTTCATGTACTAAGAAAACAAAACAAAACTTAAAGATAAACACTAGATTAAGTATAATAACAATTTGAAAACTACATGTATTTTGAATATGCCTGATCCATGAGATGTGTTTTTAATTTTGACCTGAACAAAGAAATACTAGTGATGCAGCGAATTGAGGTGAGGGAAACTGGGCGTGCTGCAGAGTTTTGAATTCTCTGCAGCTTGGCCATGTCTTTTTCGGGGACTCTATGGAGCAGCCTTTTACAACTGTCAAGGATGGAACTGATAAATGCATGGCCAAGAATCTCCGATGATGACTTGGTGAGACACAAACAGTTAATAACTTTTTGGGAAGGAGTTATGAAACCATTGGTGATTGGAATTGGTGGGAGTTCTGTGTTATTTCTTCGGTGAGCATGCAGTTGTAACACTTCCGTTTTATTGTCATTCAAGAACAGAAAGTTTTCAGTCATCCACGAACGAATGTCGTTAAGGCAACCTTCCAGCTTCGGTAACATCTGAAGAACTTGCCCATGCTTTACAGTTATGAACAGTTGAGTGTCGTCAGCATTTCCCCCTGCGTCCCCCCTGTATTCCTCCCTGTGTACCACACATGCCAATCCACTAGCACCTTCTTGATCCTTTGCAAAAGGAGGTTGCATTGGTTTAGTGCAACCCATGACAATCAATAGGTGTGCCACATGTATATTTTATCACCGATACTATACACCAATCCCACTGCGCAGGATTTGATCTGACACAGGGAGGTTAATACGTATCATTATAACATGATGTAATACACGCTTTGGCAAGGGCATAGGTTACTATTGCCAGGAGCTTCCCGTTTCCTAATGCACGTTACTGCTAAAACTCAAACGGACATAATAGTGCCATTCTCATTGGGCTTAAAAAATCTCGAAGTTAGAAAAATCGCGAAGTTAGGGTGAAAGTTGCCTAGCAACCGTACTAAAAGCCGAATGGTCATATTGTCCCTGTCCCCTAACTTCGAGATTTTTTAAGCCCAATGAGAATGGCACTAATAATGGCTAAACCAATGCCAGGTAGAAAGGGTTGTGGCTGTAATGTACTTTTCATTATGAATATATGAAAGGAATGCGAAGTATCTAACAGGTAATGAACACGGACACATCTCTCTAAGGTTGCAACACTTTTTAGTGGAATAACCTTGATCAAATCTCTGTTCAAAGCACTTAATGCGCGTAATAATGCAAGTGTCTGGCGTAACCCGTTGATTGAAAAAAGGCAACCTAATTGTTCGTGTCGTAGATTTACGTCAGTGCCTGACCGTGAGGAAAGTTCTCCTTATCAGTGATACCGTAGACGACACGATTTTGCCACGATTCTGCAGTCGTAAGGGTCTACAACTGGAGATGTGACGTCACATTTTTGTTAAAATCCAATGACCGGCTCGTGCGATTTAGCCAGTCGTCGAGTCGCTGGACTGATCGGATCGTGTCGTCATCGGTGTCTTTGTATAGAGGGATCCTACCTCCTATACTCCCACGCACACTTCAGCTTGTAATACACATCCGACAAGTTCGCATCTATTCAGTTTCATGAAAGGAATTGCTTTATTCTACCATCTTTGTCATAATAAACTATAACCAATGTCATTATCCTCATTATGTTCTATTGTATCACTTTGTGATACCTAGGCCTATCCTTTTTGTGTTCAGAGATTTACAATTCACAACCTCTGTACAAATACACATGATAAACCAGTTCGTATAAAGCGTGCCTATAACTGGATTATTACATGAATGAAGCCCTAATAACAGTTCAAATTACACAAATCAAAGCAATATTATTTTGCAATAAATCTGACATAAAGCATAGCTAATATCTTTGTTTGGATATTTTGTATCACTGTTCTTGTAATTATCAAGAAAGATTTGGGCTTTGCTTTGTCTATGCATTGTAAGAACACTCATGCTTACACTGCTAGATTGAGCTTGTTCAATTCAAGAACTCTCTTCTAATACATGTTCTATTATTCTAAACCCTTTTCCCAATCTGTCTTTCTGATTTGTTTACATTTATCAATTTGTTTATCATTCCTATTTAAAGACAGCCAGTCCCTTTTTCAGATCACCACCAAACCATCGAAACATTGGCAAAACATATAGAGAAGTGTTAGCAAGCTCTATATTCACAATTTGAAACTGACACGTAGTGTAAAATTCAAATAATTCACGTAAACAACGTCTGATTAATAGTCTTTACCCGAGGCTCTTAGCAGTTTATGTTGAAATATCTGCTTTATTGGTTAATCTGTTTATTAAATCATAAAACGCATTACGAAAAAAAAATTGTTCTATGGAAGGAATCATCTCCAAAGTTTGGTAGTTACTCATAAAATTAGGATTTCACACACGCATAATAACCACAAAGATACTGTAACAAAGACTAATACTTTTTTCGTAGTACGAAAAAAGTCGGTTTGAAATTTAACGGCTGAAATTTTTTACATATACAGAAAGCTTCAACATGCTATATTCTTACAAATGGTCTTGAATCACACTTTCTTCAATTTACGATCGTGATAGACGATTTCAAATTTTAAGCTTGCAAAAGGGACGGACAATCTTTAATGCTACTCACAGAGTAAATTAAAAAGTAATGCTGGTACAACATATAAGCCTCAGGCAATTTGTACTACTCTCAGGGTAAAGTAAAAATTCATGAGATAGTATATGGCAACGGCAATTCAGCTCTGAGAAGGCAATTTGAATAGCAAAATAGTTGTGTAACATTGTCAACGGTGATACACATTTCTGAACGACAAAATTTGGTTCATCTTGCGCACAAAATGAATTTATGCTCGTTGCTTTTTAAAAACTTTATATCAAAGTATAAGGGTGGCTGGTCCAGATTTTGTGGCTTTCTTAAACCTGTCATGCCACGACAAACTGCTGGGGCGTTGATGTACCAAACTTACCTTCCAATTCCACCCTTTTTGGAGCAGACTTTTATCTGATACAAAAAATGTCAAACAGCATCACATTCTGCCATATCGATGGCATCGTAGTTACCATAGGAACGAGTATTTACACACACACACACACACACACACACGCACTCACATACTTTGTACTGTGTCTCTAGTGCACTGTTCATGAGTTTGGTACGGGAAGTTCAAGTTCAAGGCAGTGCTATGCAAGTCCTGATAATATCATACTACTATGAAAGCCTTATCAATAATTTGATGATATAAGAGAGTTGCCTCTAGCCTGTTACCACGGTTACCGGGGATTCAGAGTCCCGCTCCCCGGCCCCGGTCCTGTCCCAGAATCCAGACCAGTGTTAATGAAGTTAACTTGAACGAGCGTGGTATCCAAGCCGTTTGTGGTGCCATTCTCCACTGCGCAGTCCCTGGGCTGCAGACTGCCATTCCCGACCGAGAGACGACCAGGGCTTCTCTGGCGGTGCGATCCCCGGTCCCACCCGTTGACGTCTAGGTTCACGTCTTGACTCTGTCTGTAGATAGAGCGCTGCCGTCGGAACACCGTGCCCCCACACCGCCTGATCCGCTGCTGGAGATCCGACAACGATCGCTCGTACGATTCTCGGGACGACTTGTCGATGCGGAGCACGACGTCGCCGCTGTTGTCCACCAGCTCGCCCGTGCGCTTGTTGTAGCGACCGTGAAGGCCGTGCTCGACGATGTCCGCCCCAATGAGCTCCTCGTGGAGCGAGACACGCAGGCCGACGGTGAACTTGAGGATGAAGAGCGAGCTGGCCGACGTCGCGGCCGTCCAGACGATGAGCGACACGATGGCGAGCAGCTGAATGCCAAGCAGCCGAGGTCCACCGCCCCGCGTCAACCCTGCACGATAACCAATATGAACCAAGGTTATTGTTACTACATACTTAAAGGGTTATACTCACATTTGATGTATAAATTATTCATGTGTTCTTTCCCCCTTAATTATTACATGCATCACGCACTATGCAAATTGTCCATCAAGATCAACATTGTGCACACATCAGTTTGCTTTATTGTGGCATCACCGTCACCGTTTTTGAGAACCTACCATTCTGGTTGTTGAAGTCGCCCAGGGTGTCGACCTCGCCAAACAGCCCCACGGCCAGCAGTCCCCAAATAGCAGGGAAGAGATGCACGGGGACCACGCCCACGGGGTCATCAATACCCAGCCGGTTCATGAGGGGGGTGGTGACACACCCTATCACCCCACCCACGCTCCCTATCACCAGGGCCTGCCACGGGTGAGCTAGGGCGCAGTAGGCTGTGTGAGTAGGGGGAGACAAGAAGACAGCATTAACTGCAAACAGGTGCTTCACTCGATGTGACCATACACTTGTTATTTCGCCACCCATTGTTAGGTGGTTCAGTACGATTGGTAATAGTTTAATACCTTTCCGATGAATTGATGTTTAATTTGGGGGGGGGGGGGGGCGACAAAGGAAAATAAGAAAAACTATTTCGGGCACTTGTCACGACATGCGATTGAAAAACTGAAAATTAACATGTCTAGCTTCTTAGCTCCCATTGTCCGCGATGTAATGTATTTTGTATGCCAGTTAGATATGTTACTACGTGAATCCACCAGTTCCCCAATTTGATATCAATTACATGATATAAATTGTTAGTCCTAAATACACATCCTACAGCTGTATAAACTATACCAAGATACACAAAATATACAGGTATGGAAGTACAGGTGAATTCGATGTCATCCATCATTCTGAGAAACATATACATAATTCAAAATTGGGATGCTCCAATTGAATGTCATAGACGTACGATACACGTATATGCCTATAAACAGAGAATACTACTTTTGTTAAAACTTGTTAATATGAGAAATCTATTTAAAAAAAATAGTTACTACACTTGGTATCAAAAGCGTGCCCAGAGATGGTCTTTTATATCAACGGTATCCGTATCTGGGCTTCCTATGTGCAGTAGGCCTACATGCGTCACTCTAGACCTAGCACATTTCCTCTTCATTGATACCGTTTTTATAAATGCCATCGATTCCTCTACTCGAGTGAGTAACACGTAATTATTTCATTTCTGAAATATGGAGAGCGTAACGCGTGAAAACGCCCACGTGTTGCCCATAGTGATGTACCACGCCGGGTTGGGGGGGGGGGGGGGGGGGCGTACTAGCGTGCTATTTCAAATGCCTACGTGCAGATATGCATTTTTTGGCGGTTGAAGACATGAGTGAGAAAAATGTATACTTTCTATCCCGGTCATGCTAGTAGAGGGAAACCAAGAAAGAAGGAAAGAGTGAGAGGGAGCAAGAGAAGAAATAAATAAGAGAGAGAGAGAGAGAGAGAGAGAGAGAGAGAGAGAGAGAGAGAGAGAGAGAGGGTGTGTGTGTGTGTGTGTGTGTGTGTGTGTGTGTGTGTGTGTATTGTATACCCAGGAGGTATACCATAGATATCCAGTAAGCACGGAGACGAAAGCTATACATGTATGTACATTAACGACTAGCTTTTCTAAAAAAATAACTTGAATGGACATGGAGTTGGGGGGGGGGGGGGGGGGTGAGGAGGGACTAGGCGTGGTGGTTGGGTGTGGGGGTGGTCGTGGGGATGGGTGTGGGGTGGGGTGGTGGGCGTGCGGTGGGGAGAGTGGGTGGGCATGGTGGTGGGGCGTGGGGGTGGATTTAGGATGTGCGTGGGGATTAGGTACAAGTTACCCTCTGCACCCATCCCAATCCTACCTGTGATGGAGACCAGAGATGCCAGTACAGAGTTAATCAGCCAAGGAATGTGAAACCGACGCTCAAGCAGCAGATAGCTGATGGAACAATAGACACGTGACAGCCATGATGATGTAAATATGAGGGATCATGTTAGGTTGTTATGGGGCACTCATGCACACATTTCCATCACTAGGTTGCAGAATAAGTGATTTTCCTAATGTATGGATAGCTTTGGGGACCATTTGATACAGTGCACACACTCCAAACTATTGGGCCCATTATTTCAAAAGAACATAAAAACTTAAAACTGTCGCCATGGAAACCTAAATAAAACATTTAAATGTGTGTTTTTCTTGGCCACTGTTTCTTAATCAAGATACATTTCCTGATGCCCTTTCCCCTACAAAAGTACCCCACTAGAGTCGCACTGCGGATGTTCCTCCATCGCGTACAGTGGTTTGCCAGCATCGCAGTCCCTGCTATGTCGGGTATCCTTTGGGCAAGGTATGGACCTTATATTTGTATGTGAATGGTTATTGAAATGACATGGCGTTTGCGTATTTAGATCGATGCCTCATAACAAATGAAATTGCAGGGTGCTCACTGCTCAGTGCAATGTCATCACCACACAGATTCAATTAAATTAGCCTTGGAAGCTAAGAATGTGATATGTTTAGGTAGAAGATCGAAATGAAAACCAATCAGAATCGTAAAATTATATGTAAATGTATTCAATATGGCTTGAGTACACTATAAACGCATTCATGGTTATGACCTACGATAGATCTGTACGATAGTCCTGTACGATAGTCGATGTACCGGTACATGGTGTATGTCTCAAGTAAAATTGAAATATCCGAATGAATCAAGGAAGTGTAATGTTGTAATATCCCCCCCCCCCCTCCCCAGGAAATTAACGTCATTCAATAGTGGCCACTGCAGTGGAAGATTATGTATTAGTAAATTCTACTTTGCGTCTTGCTTAGCATTATAATAAAACTAGGTTAATCTTTTGAAGAAGCATTCTTATGAGAATCATTGGAAAACAACGTCGGTAGACATATATCTAGAGAGAGAGAGAGAGGGAGGGGGGGGGGGGCAGAGAGATGGTAAGGGGGAGAGAAAGGGAGTGAGTAAGAGAGACAGAGAGATGGAAAAGGGGGAGGGTTAAGGAGAGAGAGAGTGAGTAAGAGGAAGAGAGAGAGAGAGTTAACGAGACACAGACAGGCAGATAGATATAGAAAGAGAGACAGAGAAAGAGAGAGGTGAGAAAAGGGCTTAGATGAATATAGAGAGAATTACCTTAACGATATGCCAGTAATCCCTCCTGCAATAGACGAAAGAATTGTAGAAACTGCAGATCTGAAATGGGCATATTAAATATAAATCATGGATACTTACTTAAATCATGAAAATATTAAATAAGAATGATACATAATAATACGTAAGTTATTAATCAAACCGCTTCCTTTTTTCCCCTTTCATTCTATCCCTCTTTTTCACAAAAGGAGTATACAGTACCGAAGAGCAACGACAGCTGCCCGATAGACAATATCGGACAGCTTGACAACATGCTCATATGACGACACCACTTTGGTACTCTATGGTAGACACACCAACTGGGCAAGTTGAGTGAATATATAACACCAAATATAGGTTATGAAAATATCAAGACCTGTTTCGCCATCGTTGCATGCATAATTCCTTTATCGATATGAGAAAAGGCCCGAGCATATTTCCACGATGATTGGAACAAAGAAAGGTTGACATGAATGACATACTTGATAGTAAGGATCCATTTCTGACCGGCCACACCGTACGTGCTCCCACAGTTGAACCCCAGCCAACCCCACCTGTACATGTGGGGACGGGAGGTCGAGAGGGTGGGGGGGGGGGGGGGCGGGGGGGGGTGTGTGTGGAGAGAACAGTGGAATTACGAGTCAGTGGGAACGCGACTTAGTGTGGAAGGGGGAAAGGTGGGCGACTGAGAAGGAATGGGAGGGAGAGAGAGAGAGAGAGAAGGGGGGGGGGGGGGGGCTAGGAGGAAAACATTAGAGAACCTAGCATGAAAGGGTGAGAGAAGGAGGGGGGGGGGGGGGGTGACGAGAAAAAAAAGAAGGAGAGAGGGAGAAAAAGGGGTGGGGAGAGAGACCGAGACAGACAGACAGACAGACAGACAGAGAGAGAGAGAGAGAGAGAGAGAGAGAGAGAGAGAGAGAGAGAGAGAGACAGACAGATAGAGAGAGAGAGAGAGACAGAGACAGAGACAGAGAGAGACAGAGAGAGAGAGAGAGAGACAGAGAGAGAGAGAGAGAGAGAGAGAGAGAGAGAGAGAGCGAGCTTGGGAAGGGTCAAGCATGAATATTATCATAACATTTCATATTCAAGGTTGAGTTATGATTATTCCTTGACGTCAGGCTTTACCATTACCCTTCCAGAGCCAGATAAAATGCTACTCAATGGGATATGCGCGCATTATTGGTGACAAAAGGCAAACTGTTTGGATATTGAAAACCATGTTGATCCATATACACCCCTTTCCCCCCTTTGATATACATGATGCACTTGATGTGAGCCAGCCTCGTTCGATCAAATCAGAGCGTTATGTTTCCATGGCAGTTGCAATCAAAACTTACAATAACTCTACAGAGCTACGTACGTATGCAACATTACCTCATCTACTCTCAATTTGGAACGGAGTATTCGATTTCACGCGCTTTAATTGACATCGACGTTTAGCTGCGTGTGTAGTAGTAAGCAAGAGCATTTTCCACAGCCAACGCCTACCGACTCTCGCTCAAAGATGAAAGTTGGAGAAATGGAATGTCACAGCGGCGCTGAAGACTGTTGACATAAACCGACGTTCGATTTGACCAAGGACATATGAGGCTTGATGTTGATATTCACGCTAGAACGGATAATGGATAGTACTGGAGCATTAAAGACGGGGTGTCCCATTTGAAAAAGTCATGAAACTCGGCAGGAATCAGCAGTATACCCGAATAATGATATGTATGAAATCTCACAGTCATGGCTTGACGAACATTTTAGAAAAAGTGAAAAGCCATCCGTGTTTACGTTTGAAACGCAACGAGCTATCAAGTCTACATTCATAATCACAATTGTCCCAGTCAGCGTGCGACGCGGGCATGCATTGAACGCATGCACATTCTCAGAATCTACTGATCGTTATCATTTCGCTTCATTTTTTGTTTTATATTTCAAACGATTTACAGCCTTCTGCACAAAATAAAGTATTCAAATACAGACTACGTACTTCAAACCTTTCTATCATTCAAAATTATAAACAAACCAGTTCCCTCGGACAATCTTCAGCACGCTATACACTCTACAATAACACTGTATCTGCTTGGTCCACGATCGATAGGTTAATTGCCAATTCGTCTCCTTCTATTTCGTCTAATAGCCATTTCGTCTACATTCATTTGGTCTAATGCCATTTTGTCCATCAACATTTCATCTACCACCCATTTCGTCCAGTCATTATTTCGTCCAATAGCCATTTCTTCTGATCACCAGTTGGTCTATAACCAATTCGTCTACAACCACTTCGTCTACCAACCATTTCGTCTAAATCCGTTTTGTTTCATGCCAAATTGTCCATTTATCAGTTCGTCCAACGTTCATTGGGTCCAATAGCCATGTCGGCTAATTTCAGTTTGTCCAATATCCACATCGTCTACTTATCAACTCGTCCAATTGCCATTTCGTCTAATAATAATTTCGTCCATCAACCGTTAGGTCCAGTGATCAGCTCGTCTAACAACCAAATCGTATAATAACCATTTCGTCCAATTCCCAAATCGTCCAATAACCATTTCGTGTAATAGCCATTTCATCTTTAATATAAATGATGTTAATGCTAAATATGTTACCCATTGCGGATAAATGGCTACTGATAATCGTTTGTCTCGCAATGTAAGGTAAATTCCGTTCGATTCCGTTTACCTTACATTGCGAGACAAACGATTATCAGTAGCCATAAATGATGTTGATAATCACTGCGTGTCGGGATAGTAATATGTGTAGAATGAAGTCTCGAGCCCGAAAAATCATCGCATCGCGTTAATACAATAGGCATTTCCGTTCACCTAGTACCTACGTAATAATTGGACTATGTGGATAGTAGACCAATTGATGGTAGACGAAATGACGTTAGACTTAATGGCTATTAGACGAAATGGCAGTGAACGAAATGGCAATAAACCAACTAGATGTCCATATAGTACATTGTGATATATTGATTGGATAAGTTTCTCTGCTTATATTTGTGTGAGCAGTCTTCAAAGTTTATTCCGGGGGCTTCAAATCGGCGAACAGAAAATCCACACTCCTCAAGTTAAGCTTTTAAAATATTGTAAATAGAAGTATGATGAAAGAAATTTGGTCATTACTTGGAAGTGTATATTTCAAGTGTTACATAAATAACTAAGGGAAAACATTTCAAGATCCACAGCTCGGAATACTAAGTTTGTTCGCTATAATTAAATGAAAATGAAGCCTCCGAAACAACAAATTGCGGCAACACGTTCTCAAAAATGGAGAGGCAGTCACACTAAACACATATCTGGTAGGTTTCATTGAACATAACAAAAACAACCCCCAACATTCCAAAAATAATACAGGGCTGTACCACAAAAGTCAAAGGGTATTTTGTGTACACTAAAAAGGAGCAATCTCTGATTATTTATGTTCTTGACTTAAACTTGTACACATTGGCTATTAATCAAATGCAGTTTACAATGAGTACACAAGAGCTGTACATGATATATCAAAAACTGAGAAATTATCAGGTAAGATATTCAAAGAAGCGTAAGTTCATAATACAAAACAAACCATTTTTTGTGGTGAAGGAAGTAAGCTTAAAGACATTACACTTCAAGAGTAATATTGGACTTTTTTAGATGGTGGTTAAAATTTCCATTTAGATTAAGCGTTTGTAAAATTTGTATTGAATATATAATTGTAATATTATACACAATATATACACAATAGTTGCATGTACATGTTACCGTTAGAAACAACATCTATCATCATTAGTTCGTCAGGATGATCAGGTTGAAATGTAAAAAGTCTTCGTTCAAGATGCAAAATTAGAATAAATTGACAAATCTGACGCGTTAGTGGTACGGTAAAAAAAAATCGCGTCCCGGTCTCGTATGATTTCAACGAATCACTTTGATATGATATCGTCACGTGATCCTGATGAGGTCAAATGAGAATCGGACTCTTGCTCACGGGATAACTGCGCATCGTTCATTATGGGTCCTGTCATATTGACCACTGCTACTCACTACCTTTAAAACGATCGCATTCCATCTCTTCCTCGGTGACATTCGTTCTCTCGCTGTACAGTTAATTACGTCTCCCTAATGCCCTCCGTGTCGGAACATATCAAAATATCACGTTAGTGGTGTGGACAACCTCCCAAAATACACCAAGCAGTAGACAAGATACTGACGAGCTTTTCCAAATAAATGGTGAGCCCATTTTCTTCATATCGAAGTGCTTTCTACAGTAAGAATGTGTGCAGACCTAGAATGGATATGAATAATGGAGATCAGTGTGGTAGAAGTCATTGTCATGACACAGACGAATTACAACCATGTTTAGATATGTTTTTCTAACTGATTGTTTACTGTTTATCGTTTATATGTGTCTCAAGTATCGCTATATATTTTTGTCTTATTGTGCTGGTGGAGAGCAAATTTCCATGATTTTGGACTGAATAAAATATCTTGTATCTTGTATCTTGCATCTTGTATGTTCATTCTATTTTGTGATCAGTGGAATTCTCCTGACGGAATACGGATTTAGCAAATTTTTGGAAGTGAGCTTTTTGAAAGATACCGCGGCTTCCTGGCTGATGGACATTGATCATACAAACTGTAAACTAACCAGGGACCTGTAACATAAAGGTTTGCGATCAATTGCAAATTTGAAAGACGAATTCTGATTGGTTACTGGTCAGTCTTTTGAACAAAAAACGCATGCAACAATGATGTTGATTGGCCTTTGCCATTTTGATCGCAAACCTTTGTGTTACGTGGTCCATGTCTGTTTGCAGCAGGGTACTGACTCCCTTGTTCTTTTTGGCGACCAGGGCCCCATTGCATAAAACTTACCATTAAAGGGTTACTAATAAGTTCCCACTAATCTATGTAAAATTATCCACTGAAAACGAATTTCACATTCGTTTGCCGCAATAAAGTCCCATTTTGACGAAAATTTGAAAAAACGCACGCCTCCAGTAACGTCAGAAAGTCAAAATGCCGTAAATACCAACGGCGTGAAAAAATATTTTATTCACGCCTTTCAAACAATACGTTGCTAATGGGAACCCCAAAGCTTGTCCGAGGTTTGTCCGAGTAGCAACAACTAATAGATTCAAAATGCATTCCATCCATTGAATCCATTGAATGATGACGTAGACCTATATATTCTCATAAAAACGTATGATCCACCGTACACACAGTCGTGTACACACAATGGTATCCAAGGCACCTGATACTTACGATATTCAGCTGAACGGACACGCGATGACCAAATTGAGATAAACTAGCAAAGGGAAGAAAATTGGCATAAATTTGCAGACAGAAAGGAAGTATGTGTGTGGGTGTGTGTGTGAGCGCGTGTGTGTTAATGTTTTAGTTAGAGAGAGAGAGGGGGGGGAGGAACTGTGTGTGTGTGGTTGTTTGTGAGCGTGTGTTTGTGTCTGTGTATGACTGAGAGAGAGAAAAAAAAACAAGTGTGTGTGGGATAATTGTGAGTGTGTGTGTTTGTGTGTGTGTGCGTGTGAGAGAGAGAGAGAGAGAGAGAGAGACGGAGAGAAAAAGAGATGATGAAACAAACTAATATAATAAATACAAAGAGGTAGAGCGCAGTATTCTATAGTATATTGACATTATGTCCTAGTAGTTCGGTCACGTGATATTTG
This sequence comes from Arbacia lixula, assembly GCA_963669155.1. NCBI lineage: Eukaryota > Metazoa > Echinodermata > Echinoidea > Arbacioida > Arbaciidae > Arbacia > Arbacia lixula. Next base: position 28,873,763 of record OZ022578.1, read on the forward strand.
TCGAGCAAATGTCAGGTAATCACGTATGAATATTAAATTGAAGTCGATGATTCTGTTATGTTTTCAATTTGAATTTCCCGTCACCTCTTGGGCATTGTGTAATCATGACACCAACATATTATCAACAGACGATGCAGACGGAACGACATTCAGGATAAAGTAACATGGTGGGGCTATCTCACATTGCCACATGTAGGTTCTTGCAATAAATGATTTTCCGAATGGATTGAATGTGTCGATGTTCCTTTCCATAGGAGTCCACTGACAGAAAATTTGAATAACCTCCCCCAAGGCATTAGATCATTGACAGACTTCGATCAATTCAAATCAAGACTAAAGACGCATCTGTTTGATAATTATTAGTTATTTTCAAATTATCACATAATCAACTTTTACTTTCACACGCATAGAGACTGTCTCTAAGAATTGAATATTATTATTATTAATATCATTTTCTTTGCTCCGACTAACAACGGCTATGTTAATATGTTAAAGACGTTTAAAATACTACGCGTGGAATCATATTAACGTATTGTCACGTGTATAAAGTATTTCATAGTGTGACATGATAATTGAAGATAAATGTGTGACAATGATAAATCAAAATTGATGGCCTTGTCAACTTCTAATGACAACATGATCTCGGCTCATATTACATTCAACCGTAAATGTTATACATTCTGGACTGTGGAATACCCATGATGTTGACGTCTACAACAGCAATCACTCTATGATGACGTCACAATGAGAACAAACACTGATAATATGTTATACAAAGTAACACACCCAGCCGTACCTCACTGTATGTTTAACAAAGGCATATATTTGTGTTCATTCACAATGCTTTGGAACTTGTCGAATGGCACGCATTAGAAATAATCAGAATCAAATTGTGATTCGAGTTTGAATGATATAATCCAACCTCATGACAAACACATGTAAGTTGTAACCATGGTTATTCCTATAGCCATGTCATAAATCAGGGGGAAAATTTATAGCGAGCAACTCGTTCTCCCAATCAACGCACGGCACTTAAATAGATTAAATAAAATCTCCTCAGAGGCTTATATACCTTATTGCCGGATGATGGATGATGGCGTTTTTCTCTTGGGGGTGGGGGGGTAAGAGGGACGCTATTTATGATCTCAACATTATGGATACATGGCCTTGCATCCCATTCAATATATCATATGATATATTTATTTTTCATATACATTTCTTTCAAATTGCGCCACACAATATGCTGTAGTCATGGAGACGTACCGGCTCCCTAACAAACATAGTTGATCAAATTGCTGTACTGGCAGAATAGAGGTGCAAGCATCATTTTTTTTAGGGACAGACAGAGAAAGAGAGAGAGAGAGAAAGAGAGAAAGAGAGAGAGAGAGAGAGAGAGAGAGAGAGAGAGAGAGAGAGAGAGAGAGAGAGAGAGAGAGATAAAGAGCTAGACCGTCGTTCACTGCACTTATTTGATTTTATACATATAGTCCAGCGGCATAGTTCGATATGTTGACCTAATTGTTAACTTTTGTCTAAAAGCACCAAATTTTTGCAAGTATGTAGAGTGATTACTAAACGCAAATTGAACTTGAAGTAGCACCGTCATGTAAACAGTTCCATTCATGGACACCCTGGCAACGCGAGAATGTTAGGCTAAAGGTGTGCGTACAAAAAGGATGGTGCAATTTAGACTTGTGCCCAATTGCATGGTCATGATGGTGGAAACAACACTGCAACGTTACGTCACATCAAGGATGCATCCTTATTCACATCCTTCTAGGACATGTACGTATGATGTAGAATCAACTTCGCAAGAAATGTATTTCTTACTTCTTCACCTCCACTGGAGTACTGGTAAACTTCACCATGTTGATAGAAAACAGGCTCTAGCTGTCCGTAATTCCTAAATATATGTAATGGTGGTCCGATTGCCGGTTGATGTTTATCATGTAAAGTGTGTGAAACAAAAAGCCATTTTCGTAATGTATTTACAGCTTTTCCCCTAATGGTGCGTAGTAACGCGGTGTTACAATCACCTGTAGCGAAACGGTTTCAACGGGGGGGGGGGGGGGGGGGGGGGGAGGGGGGAACGCGCTGTGAATCTATTTTAGTTGTTGCTACGCGGAAAAACCTCGAACAAGCATTAGGGGTTACTATAAGTAACGTATTGTTTGAATGACGTGCATAAACTGTGCATACATGACGAAAATGGTCTACTAAGGAAGGTATACGTGAGATTTGCTTGCACGTGTAACACTTGTTTTCAATGCGAAAAGGACTGCCTGAAGCTAAGCATTCGTTTACCTATTTCTTTTTTTTTTTTTGCATTTTACTGATACGTCTGCCAACCAATTCTCATATAAAAGTAAACAGTTAAAAAGCGCTCAAAGGAGACAACGAATGTGGTCTTTACAGAAAGGTGGTTGCTAAAGCGGGTTACACTAAAGGGCCTATGGTGATCAATTGTTTTCGAGTTTGTAATCGCCACTCCAGAGTATTTTTTAAAATAAATGTCATTATATTTAGGCCTAGATGTTAAGGATCCAATTTAAAAGAATTCTCTTGATATTTTTTTTTTGCCTGGATTTGACGTATAAACAAAATAAATGCGCAGAAGAATTTTGGGAAATATCCTCACCCCATATACTTGCACAGTTGTGCAATGTAATACATAATGTAATGCATCTTTAAAGATTAAATCGAGGAATATGGTTACCTTAAGGTAAAAATGCTCTAAACTTGATATAAAGTTGCAGTTCAAAAGTCTCGATCGCTATACTCACCGGTAGTCGGTAAAAGGTCGATTTGGCAACCATTTCGTAATCTTTTCTTAATCCACTCTAATTTGTTGTTTTCCATATATCTCTCAAGATAATAAACAATCATTTCGTAACATTTTCTCTTTTTGCTTGTTTTTGCTTAAAATATCGTAATAATAAGCTTGGATGATGCCAATCAAAAACAAAATGACTTATTAAAGCCCCTACCCATAAAATATACTTTAAAATAAACTATTACAATAAAATAAAAAATATACCCCTTCTATCACATACGTGAAATGCGTTCTCACCCTTATTTTTGCCGATTGTAGAAGAAAAAAGGCACCAGTGATTGGAAGGTAAAATCATCTTAATGGATAAGGTTATTGCTTAGTTAACAGACACTGTTTTGATACTTTCTATTAGATATTACCGTCGTCTTTCATATCTTATTAATTGCTTTTTGTTTCCAGCGCCACGGATAGCGGTTATTTCGAGGTTCCTGATAAAGGATCGCACTAACCCACTCGAAGTGCAATAAATCTTAAACACCCATGTCTGTTGATTCGACCCATGCAGTGAGGCATGACAGCACACAGTAATTACGGTAATGTATGTGGGGAACACACATCAGTGAACAAAACACACAAAAATGGGGGAAAATCGTCCAGAGTAAATGGGATTAGGTCAATCTATGTAAATATCGGTGTTTACAATATTTCATCTAGGCCTTGTACTTCTTGGTCAATTATTGCAAATAACTACCGATCTTAAATACCATATTATGTAAACGGCTGCCACGTTCAAACATTGTCTGTCAGCATGGTACAACAATGCCGAGGATTGCTACGTAGTATGTCCGAGAAATTGTTCCCAACTTGAGTAATAGTTAAGTTGCAAAACATTGCTAACCCATATATTGATCTAGATAATATCTACAGATGCCAAGCCTGTAACATCATATTTCAGAGCATGCATATGTTTTGGGCAAGACGAAAGCAATATAATCGGATTTTATGTGTGAATAACTAGACATGAATCAACGAAGACCTGTGCATTCATTTTACCTGTTTTTATTGCATACCTATTGGCGAATTGGTTTCATGGATATGAGGACATATTCTTATTAGAGAGTGTTCATTAGTAACGATAGAAATGTATAGCACAAAACTAGAAGAACAACGAGACTAGAAATTTACGTAGAATAAACGAGACAGACACGACCAAACTAAGGATACATGAAGCGAGCATCCTTCAACATACCAAGAACACATACGTGTAGACGTACCATAGCATGAAGAGACCTAGGAGGGTGTTGATTGGGCAGCTCTGGACAGGCCTGTCATCGGGAGCACCGAACCTGCCGTGCCTGGGGCCAAGCATAAGGGTAGCTATCAGCCCCGTCACCCCGCCCAACAGGTGCACGGGCCCCGCCCCCGAGATATCGACCACGCCCAACACGTGCAGCCAGCCGTTGGGCGCCCACACCCAGTGTGCGGGGAGGGCGTACACGAAGGTATTGACGAAGGAGAAGATGATGTAAGCCTCTAGCTTGGTCCGCTCCGCCATAGCCCCACTCACGATGGTGGTCGCCGTGGTCGCAAAAGACGCGTGGAAGAAGAAGTGAGCGAACAGGTGGCCGAGCTCGGCGTCGATTTGCGTGCTGTCCACGAAGAAATCGCCAATGCCGATGAAGGAGTTGGACCCTTCCTTGACGCCGAAGCTGAAACCGTAGCCAAACATCCAGAACGAGATGCCGCCGAAGAGGACGTCGACGGCGTTCTTGACCATGATGTTGACCTCATTCTTTAGCGTGACGCTGCCGGACTCGAGCAGGCCGAAGCCAGACTGCATGGTGAAGATCAGGAAGGCGCTGGTCAGGATCCACGTCGCGTCGTCCCACGTCGCCGCGCGGTACGCCGTCAAACTCTCCGTGGTCGCGTTCACGTCATCGAACGCCGTCTCGCTCGTCGTGGCTTCCATCACCGAACTTGAGTCTTGAATCAACGCTGAGTCTTATTGTCCACGACTAGTGAGGCGATCGTGATTTGTTCTCTGATAGATGAAAGGTATCGCAATCTTTCAGCGGTAATATACGTGGGTGACTTGATTATTGTTGAACGCCCGTCAAGCTTCTTGATCGAGATCAATGCGTGCGTGATCACCGCGAATACGACGAACGCGCCTCGCTCGCTACGTCACACGATGCTCTAGTTATAGCATCCAGTAATGCGAAACACAGCACCCTAAACATCCCGCTCGAATCACGGCAAAGGAGGCAAATATTTTACACACATTTAATATTATATTCACACGACTGGAGTATCCTTTCCAACCCATCAAACTACAAATCCCGTGCACTCATCTGCTTATTCCCCTGCAAATCATTTTCCGCCTCTTGAAAATTCAAGACATCACGGATGGAGTGCAGTTTCGTACCGACCAAAAAATGTCTGCAATGGGTTTTATGGTAATCTATTTTTGCTAGATATTTATAGCACGGTCAATGTTGCGCCAGCTTTTATGTAATTCGTTGTGCGCATGCGTCCATTTGGGGAAACATAGGCGTGTCTGTTTATATGTGTCTGTATGTGTGTGGGGGGGGGGGGAGGGGGGGGGGGGGCGGTTGTGGGGGGGGGGGGTAGTGATGCCGCTTCCATTCAATGAGAAACGGACGACAACAAAGAAACATTCACCCCCTCTTATCAAATTTGAAATTAAACTATAGCTATTTCGCTGATTGGATCACATAAATTGTGCTGAATAACGTCAAGAGAAAAAAAAAGAATGGAGGGGGGGGGGGGGAATCAGGCTTTTTCTTTTCTTCGATTGAAACTAATGACATTCTAAGAAATGCGAAGAATTAGATTTCGAGCAAGCACGTGATCTCCTTTTCAGATGCACAGGTTCACACGCCAGAAGCAAGAGAGCTGATTAGGTTCTTAGGAAAAATTGTCAAATTACAAGAAATCCATGAATAACCTCTGCTCTCACGGGTTGTTGCCCCTCAAATCTATTATTGTTATTTGCAGTTGTGGAAAAAGTTCCAAACTAGGACGGATCTCCATACGTTCACTGCTTGTGATTAGATTGTCCTCCAGAAGCAATGTATGGGTTGAACTTACAGTTCAGCCCGCCGCAGATGACACCAGCTCATCAGTCGTACGACACTGAAAGTGGCGCATTAGGGTTAAATATGCGTGGAAGAAGGGCTTTACTCGAACGGCCCTGTTGTGTCTTTTTTCCCTTCTTTTTCTAGATCTTTTTCTTCTCCTTTTTCTTAACCTTCTTATTCTTGTTCTTCTTA